>JAGFPH010000243.1:458924-531795 GCA_018207615.1 Philaenus spumarius | reverse complement strand
ATGAAATGTTAAATTCATTGGAAACAATTCCTTATCACTTTAAACCATCCGTGATAACAACGGTTCAGAATGTGTTGCTATTAATATCAACATTGCAATAAATCTTATCTAAACTAACATTCGAAAAAAAAACAGAAAACCTTGTGTTTATGAGATAATCTCAAAGAATGCTTGGCAGGTTTTAGAAACATTTAATGAAGTTATATGCATCATCTCCAAGTGAACTGGAGGACGTGTTGTAGAAAAATGCTTCAATAAGAATAAATTGTTACAAGCAAAGTATCTGTAAACGCGTTGCCTTGTTCCAGTTAATTAGGTAACTAGGGGATGTCACAGCGTTGCTTCGCATGCCAACACTTCGAACTCTTATAATCGTAACCTCTATTTTGTTAAACGAATGATTATTCCTATCTATCTTTTATATATAAAAGCCAAATCCACTGACTCACCGATCACGATTTCTCAAAAACTACTGAACGAATTGGAACGAAATTTCTTATGTAGCTTCCTCTAGGACTATAGGTGCTCACTAAGAAAAGGTTTTCAAAAAATTCAAAATATTAGGGGGGTTTGGGGGTGTCAATGTAACTAAATCACGATTTCTCCAAAACTACCAAACGGATTGGAATTAAATTTGGTATGTAGCTTCCTCTAGGGCCATAGATGCTCGCTAAGAAAGGGTTTCAAAAATGTGAAATTTTAGGGGAGGTTTTGGGGGGTCAACGTTACTAAAAAAAACACCGAACGGATTGGAATGAAATTTGGTATGTAGCTTCCTCTAGGGCCCTAGGTGCTCGCTAAGAAATGTTTTAAAAACTTCTAAATTTTAGGGGGGTTAGGGGAGCAAAGTTACTAAAAATCCCCATAACAAATACATAGTAAAATATATTTATTGATATATTTTGTTTGTTAATACAGTGTACACATTTAACTTTGATTTGTCTATCCGTGCGAAGCCGGATCGGACCAGCTAGTGCTTTTATATTTTCTAAAAAATACAATCATCAAAACAATAAAATAAGCGTCCATCAGCTTGTTTAATTCTTTGGTGATTACCGTTAAGGCAGTGTATAGAAGGACTCTTTTATTCGAATACTAGATGGTTACGCCCCCTCGCCTCGCTCACCTACCTCTACGGCAACTCGCGGCGAAGCAAATGCTAGCAGATTATTGTATACTCTAATATTTTCACATTAATTACGGTTGATTAAGACAGAGGCACCTAGATCGTGACCCTGCGAAGTAGTGCCAGAGTTTTTGCTTGCAGGGTGGGAATGATTTTATATAAGATTTTCTAAGGCATATTTCTACTGTTCTTCTGAACCGTTTCTAATAAAATTGGAATGTTAATATGGCGAGGCTGAGGAGTTGCCAAATAGTCTATGGGATTAATTAAGTTTTACAGTGTTGCCGATGTGTTAAGGACAATAAATTAAATTAGTAAAGAGGCTCAATTATGGTTGACGTTTTAATCTAAGTAAAAGGTTGATTTGACGTCGAGTGATGAGTTCTGCACTATAATTTCAATTTGAGAAATTATATCTTTAGTTGGGGGGAAAAAACTCCCCGGATCCATTCCCCGCACAAGTTCTTTTTAATAAAGGTCTAGGATTAATTACATCTAATCTGGTAAATAATATTAAATTTATAAATCTTTGTATTTACATTTCTGTAGTCAATTAATATTACCAATGGTTTTAGTTTTTTGTCAACAATCATTTGTTAATTGTAGGTAATGTTTATGATATTTGAAAAAATTGTCTTTAAACGAAATTAACGTGAGTCATTTTGAAAATGAACGAAGCTTTCGTATTTGGTGTATTGTTAAGGTTGCAATAATAAAGTGTTTGCTTGAGTTAAAAAATAAACAACATAGGTCTACTTTGGAAGTAACTTACATATAAGCTACTGCGTGTAGATTTGCCATAATAATAATATTGTCTTTGTTGAAAATAATCACAAACAGTTTTCATTGTATAACAAGCGTAACTCTTGGTTCAATGACCGTCAGTAGTGTTGCCATTCCAAGTATTAATATTTTACACACATTAAAAAAAACGTAATATTCCTTTTTGAAATAATTTAAATTATGATATTTCAAAATTTACGGAGAAAGAACAGATTGACAGATTAGAATTGTTACAATTCTCTGATTCCAACTAGTACACTTTACATTCAGTTCAGTTATTCTCACCCAAAACACAAAAAGAAATTATAGTTTAAAAAACTAAAAAACACGTTTTAAAGCAAACAGAACTAAAAATGTTAAAATACATAATTGTAAAGAAAGAGTGGCTCATATTTATACATGTAGAGTTATTGTAAAAAAATAGTAAAACGCACCCCACGATTTTTACAATTATTTTAACATTTTTAGTTCTGTTTGCTATTAAAGCGTGTTTTTTTTTAGTTTTTTAAACTATAATATATTTTTTTAATATTTCAGTCTCAAAACGGAATCAAATGTAGCTTACATAGCCTAATTGTAATCTAGAGACTCCATTTTTGTATATCGTATGTGTAATAATAGATTTAACAAAAAACAAATTGGCAGATATCTGGAAAGCGAAGCATTTCTGGACCTTTACATGTAACTTTTTTTTCTTTACTTTTACATGTTGAAAAAGTAAATGTCGGAAACTTCCGAAGTTTCTGCATATCGTCGTGAAGCACCCTGTATATAAAGTTTTTAATGACACACGAAAACGTTCTGGGGACCATGATCAGTGCTCACTTACTACACCCAACAAAATTAATATTGCATTGTCATTGGTCCTTGATAAGTGTGCAAAGTTTAAAATCAGTCCGACGTTTTGAAGGGGGTGAAAATCACGTTCAAAGATTCCGTTACATAGATAGACATACCAAACTAATAAAAGCGTTATAAAAAAACCCCAACAGTATCAGAAAAAAAAAATAACTTAAAAATTATACTCATTGGCCAAACTAAACCTATATACCCAGGCTTTGGTGCAAAATTGTATTGTACAAATTTAATAATTCCGTCCTGGCTTTTAAAAACCAAATAATTACATTTAATTTAATTTCACTTTTAAAATAATGTGTATCAGAATATACTACTGCTTATGTATTAATGGACGACTACTGTTGTGCAACAATAACTCATCATTAGATTTAATTGTACCTATAACCTTCTCAATCAAAAATTCTGAAACATATAATTATTATGAATGCCATACAACTCACATAAATCTTGCCACTCTTTATACAAGTACACCTTTTTGGGTATCAAGCTGGTATCAAGCTGGAGGTAGCTTCAAACATCTCTTTATAAAGAACAAATACAATTTAATTGTGTAAACAAAAATTGGTTACGTTTTAGTTTTCAGAAACAAACTGTAATTAGGTACATTAACGGCAGATTAAAAATTTTCTTTGTAAAAAAAAAAAACGCTGCAGCACTTCCACTGAATTTTACAATTTACATCCCCACACCTATATCCACAGTAACCTACATCCCCTATATTATTTCTATCCACAGTAACTTGTTTTATTGATCTGAGAACAGAATTAAAAATTACAATTCTCTTTTCAAACGTTATGTTATTTGGTTTCGGCATATGTATTATTTATCAAAACTTTCCAGTATACCAGAAACACATATTTTACTTTGTTAATTCAAAGTGGTGGTCGTTTAAAACTAATATTGTCAAATATCTCAAAAACTAAAAAATTACGAAAAATTTACAGGAACCAAAATAGTTTCTTCTTTTAATAAATTACTCTTTTTCTTCGAAACGTTGTAGGAAAATGTACGTCTGTGAAGAATGGGACTGGGTAAATTATTATTCTTTTGATCCTTGTAAACATAAAATTAATAACACATAAAACTCAAACCAAGATGGCCGCTAGCTGTAAGACTGCGGGTGTGTATTGACGCGACGGTAACAAGGTGAAAGAAAGGGCAAAGGATTGTGCTAGCATGGGCGCCAATATGATATTTTCTAGGGGGGGGGGGGGCTAGACCCGGGTATGGGGGCTTAACACGTTCACTACTAAGGACGCACATGTGAGGTTGACATTGAACACTATGAGAAGCGGCCGACGCACAGTGCAATGCACCCCAATCCCCAAATTGGAAGTATTTTCAATACACAATGCAGTGCGTGCTTCGCACCCCAACCCCCAAATTGGAAGTATTTTCAATACACAATGCATTGCGTGCTTCGCAAGCCAAGTTCCGTATTGGGAGTATTTTCAATAAACAATGAATGGCGTGCTTCGCACGCTAGCCCCCATATTGGGAGTATTTTCAACACACAGCGCATTGCGTGCTTCACACGCCAGATTTAAGCCTACGTACTACGGACGCACATGTGCGTCCACTTAAAATATTAGTGATGTTACGTAGAAAGGTTCAAAAATAAAATTAAAGTAGTTTCTACTCATTTAGACTAAAAATATAAAAAATAAAAGTTCAGCTCCTAACATAGGAAATACGAAATTTGCGTAGCGGTGAACGTGTTAAGGAGTACCTTCCCCTTCTTCGGCAAAAGGAGTCCAGTTATATTTTTGACCTCCCCAAGAAAACTTTTAAAATTTGGGAAGCCAATTTGGCCGTTCAGGTGAAATATTAACCCACACAGCATTGAGTCTGTACGTTTACACCGTCAGTGAATACACAAAGACCTATAACACTCCTAGAGGCCGCACTAAGTAGTGAGCCAGCAGCTCATGTTTGAACTCTTGTAAAAAATAAAATAAGTATATGTAAAATCAAACGGCACATAATATTTAAATCATATTTTAGTGCTAATCTCTTTAAAGAGAAATACCTGACTATAATTAATAATATACATATTTTCCTTTCCCTAGGAGCTAGGGGGGGGGGGGTCAGTGGATCCCTCTGCCCATAGGTATGGGCGCCCATGTATGCCGGTGGTTAAGGATTAAACTTTATCGCATACTTTTATTAGGATTGCCTATAGCTATTTTTTATTTCAGTGAGGTTCGTATGAAGGCATAAACCGTAAAGGATGTAATAGGTGAAATTAATTGTTTTTATATTGTTAAACTCCTTATTTTTCATTCCGTTTGATACAGAATGTAAACATTTGAGCTTAAATTAAACATTAACAATGATTAAATGGATAGGTGTCAGTCGGCGTATCTAGCACGAACAGTCATTAATTCCGCACCGATTTGAATGACACTATCGTCCTCGTATGCAGTATATTTGGACACAAACCTGTTCATTTTATTTGCTCTCGTATGTGTCAATCCCATTTGCAAGTTGGGCAACAATGAAGGTGTCTGAGCAGTTATCAAAAAGTATGTTTTCAGAAGAAAATTTGGTGTTGCAGAAAGCTAATTGATTTAACGCTTCTTTGTTTACAGTCGGGATGAGGTGTCAATCATTGCTGATTAGCAGTAAGCTATATTTATCTCGAGAGCTGGACGGGATTCTCAAATATGTCAAGTTATCAACACATGTTTAGGTCAACTTGCAGTCATAATGACAGCACTCGATTTATCTATACAGTACCTTTGTCAACAACTGCTTTTGTTATTGAAATGGAACTTTTATTGGAGTTTCATAAAAATAATTTAATTGCGCGTCCACCATAAAACCTAAAATGGCAATACATTTGTACAATTTTCAAACTACGAGTGTACAAATGGTTTACATAAGACAAACTTAGGGGCACATAAATACAAACTTAACTTAAATGTGTATTTTTACAACATAATATAATAATTTTAAAAAATTGTAAGTTTCTAAAGTTCTTACAAAATAGGTAATATGAGAAAAACAAATCTTTCTCAGAGATTATAATAAAAACAACTTCACGCTTCAGCAAAACAACTTAACGGATATTTATCTGTATTTAAAAAAATGCAATAGTAAGAAATGTATCCATAAAAGAAGTACCTAAAGGAAATGTAATTAAGTACTCCAAAGGCGAGCCTGAATCGTGGTTACAGCCATGATCTTAGTAGTACTGTATGTAATTAGTTGCAAATTACTATCACAGAATTTCAAATTTTAAATGGCATAGAGAAAAAAAATTGGAACAATCAATAAAGATGCTGATAAAAAAATCGTTTGAATAAACAAAATTGAAACAAGAAGCCAGTTTTGGACAAGTTTTGGAACATTTTAATTGTTTTCTTATGTTTTTAGGAATGCGTGTACCTATGAACTTCGTTACTCAATTTATTAGTATTCTTTCACCGTCAGCTTTCTCTTCCGATACTGTCATGTTTTCCTTTTAATTTTATCAACCTCAACTACCTTATTTTTCAACCCATATCTGTCGTCTATTTTCGTCATTCTGCCTGTTTTACATCAATGTACACTTCCTTCTTCCACGGGATCTTTGCCTTTTTCCTTTCTAGTGAAGCAGAAGTTTTTAGGCTATCCTCTTTCTGCTTGTTCTTTATAAGTGACCATTGAACGTCAATCTCCGTTTAGCCAATGTTATTTTTATCGAAGTTTTCTACAGTTCCTGATTTGATCTTAAATGGTTTGTAAAAGTATCTACCATTGTTTTTTTGGAGCTCGACTACTTTTAAAAAATGTTTTCTTTTTTAAAAACCTGTAATTTCTTTCTTATAGGTTATTTCTGTCGCGTATAATCATTCCGGATTTATAAATTGTCTAAATTTAGCTTGTTGAAAGCGATTTTGTTCTATATGTTGTTTTGGTAGAGTCTACAATTTGTTTACAAGTTCCTTGATTGTTTTTCAGTTAGAAATTTCTCATGGTTGTTTCTAGTTATTATTTCTCATATATATTTAAATTTATGCACTCTTTTAATTAATGCCTTCAAATTTCCGTCACCCGGTTCTTTAACTAGGTTAATGTAGGCTACACGGTTTTCCCCAAATAATAATTGCCGTCATATTTTTGCTGTGTCATATTTTCAGCGTTTCTATAAGTGTTACCTATGTCTAAATATTTTCTGCAAACATCATCCGCGAACGCATGATATCCTATTGATATTTCTGAAATATTATCTATTATTATATGTTTTATTTTGTTCACCTTCTTTACTCTATGCCATTTTGGAATGAATCAGCATACAGCGTAAGTAAACTGAATGCCAGTTACCGAGTTACGGACCGGAGCATCTGCGATAGAAGTTCGAACTGTAGCAAACTGAACGAATAATTCTAACAAAAATATCTTTGCATAACGTGCGTCGTACAGTGTTACGTACAGGCCATGAGGTGAGTGATGAAACTCTCGATGCGCGTAGGAGGGGAGGTAGAAGTGGGGAGACATAAACCAACTTGGCTGGTTGTTCCCCTAGCAGCTGTCCCGCGCATGCGCAAGACAGTTTCATCACTCACCTCACGGCCTGTAACTTCTTAGTCGAGGATAACAATATATCTATAGATATTTATCACGTGGTAGTTTTCTATTTCTACGAAAAACATACGCAATAAGTGATAATCTATCTCTCGTGGCTCTTGCTCTTGAGAAATGAACAAGGGAAACTAAGAAACATTAGGCAAGGGGCAATATTCCTTTCGGAAAATATCGGATGGAACCAGATTACATATTTGTCATAACGTTTCGTTACGGAAAAAAGAGAATGGGGAGAGTACTGTAAGGCCTGCAGAGGATTCTTAATGTTTGCCGATCTGTTGCAAAGCCGATTTTAACAGATATAATTTGATACGTATTATAATATTTGTTACCGTAGTTCATTTCCCCCTCTTGATGGGGCGGGGGGGGGGGGCGTGCGTTTTACCACTTCCATTATTAGAAATACATTATATAATCTAAATCCAGCGCGAATTTATACAACCGTTAATAATGTAATAAAACTTTATGGTCTGTAATTAGAAACAGTAATATAAAATCAATATAATCTTGAGTGACATATTACATATAGGCTTAATTTCGTGTAATCGAAACTGATAACGGATAATTTTGTGGTTCGATTGACAACAATAAAAATCCCGACTGAATGAAAATCTAACTAACCAACACTAAATTGAGTTTAAACTTGTCAAACAAAAATGATGAGAAATGAATTTCGCTGGAATAAAAATCACTATGTAAAATTTCACTGTGGCACTTATACTTCTTTGACTGTTGCAAAGTGAGAACGATCCTATAAGGGTCCCGTTTTTCGGTTTGAAGGACGTAACCCTAACCATTATGTTTCTATGCATGCGGCTAAGTAAAAAATGACGGATCACATGGTGTGACTAATATATGTTTAAAACGGCGTTGTAACGTCAGGGGGTCATAATACACAATCCATTAGTAGGCTAATATTGTTATTTCTTGAGAAACGTTCCATTCTTGTCAACTAGTAAACATTTCAGTTGAAATAATATATATTTTTAAATACTTTAATGGTAGGACTACAAACATTAAGTAACCAGGAGTTTGGGTGGTCGGAGCTCTGAAATTTTGTGTTATTTTCATTTTGCGAAATCGCTAAGTCAAGATTCCTTCATCCAAAACTCAGTAGAGATAAATATTATCACTATTTACTTCTTAAAAACTATTTATTTGGGCTTTATAGTTATTAATAAATGCTATTACTTGGGTGAGTTTTCTATGAGAAAATGCGAGACAGCCCATTTCGAATTATTAGTTTTTGAATACCGTATAGCCTATTCAATAAATGCTTTCCAACGGCAACAATATTATTAAAATCGCCACAGTAACATTTTAAAAGTATGCGTTACAGCAAAAACATATCGCTGGTTTTCTGGCAAAACCTAAAAAATCCGAAAATGAGATTTTTTTTAGTTTTTGATTCTTTTACTTTTCCTTTAACTGCATAGGCCTAATAATAATGACCCACAAAATTCCTTTAATTACTTATTTGAATAAATGCAATTACTCGTAACTGCAACTACAGTATATTATGTGTATACAAACATAAAAACCGACCACCATACAATTTTCTACATTTAAAAAATAATAGTGTTTGCTCTTTATTTATGTGTTTCTAAAAATCTAAATCTCTAACATAAAACAGAACTAAATTAACAATGTCTGCGAAGAAGAAAATTCAAGTGCGTTCAATAAATGCTTGACAGTAAATTAAATTTAAAAGTCGTTGAGTAACAGTTAATTAGAGGATATTAAAACCTGACTAGAGGGAGAAGAGTAAACTCATTGCTGCTATAATTACTTTGCCAAGGTTGGGACGTGTCTGAACGTGTTTATTTTAACCTCTTTATTAACGTCTTCGAGCGTCGCCACAAAATAATTACTGTACTGTCAAGTTGATCTTGCATCCAATGTTAAAACTTGAGAGTTTATTTGTATTTTGTGCTGCTATCTTACGGCGTGTAGATTAAAATGGTGTAGTGAGAAAGATTCGCCGCAACTGCTATCTGTTGAAAGATAAAAGAATCCCTGAACTACAAAAATATGGAACAAAAAACAATTACTGAACAACTTTATGAAAAGGTTATGTTTTACCATTATTTGTATTTGGTAATAGAGAAGTTAACGATTTCAGAGATCTGTTGTTTTTCACAGATAGTTGGATTTCACAGATTTATTAATGGAACAGATTTAGCACAGAGAACAAAATAACAGATACCTATACTAAAGCCGCTTTTACACCAAATATTAACAAACAAATTTATTGCCAACATGTTGTCAACATATTGACAACAAGTGGACGCACAGGTTGTCAACTAGTTGTCAATAAGTGGAAATCAAGTTAACAACAAAATAATTTGTTCACCTACACAAACACACGTGCTATGGGCTTGGCCTTGACTACAAGTGGAGTGATGACGCGACTGCCTGGCGCGCGGATGTGGAGTGGGGAAAGTTGTCAACAAGTTCGACTTTTAGCGTGCGTCAACATTTCTTTAATCTTTACCGACAACCGACGGGAAACGAAATTTTTGTGGTCAACAAGTTGACAACATCCAACAATTGTCAACATTTCCTAAAACTGGCAACAAGTTGCCTCAACTTGTTGACAACTCCGGTGTAAACGCGGCTTAACTGTGAAATGTTCCGTGCTATGCTACTTACCTGAGTTTAAAAGTTCCTTTCTTTTCAGCTAAGGTCGTGTCGCTTGTTCAAGGTTTGTTAGTTGTATATATATGAAGAAATATATGTGAAGAAGCAGTTGGCTGTATGCGCAGAAGCAGGGACGGCCAATGCGCATGCGCTAACAGCGTGGAGGTCTGCGTAGCGAGTCAGTCGGTGACAGAGGTTAGTCGCGTTATCTAGTGCTCTGCCTTTTCTAAAAACATTGTAGTGTTTTATTATTTCTGGGCTACAATCAACTTAATGAAATTATTATAAATATTGTACATAACTTTTAAAAACAATGGAATATTGCAACCTGCGCGCGTAGCAAATACAATTAACTAAACTTAGTTTCCTGTTGGAGTGTTTTATAACAGTTTGGTACTATCTAGGCCCGGTTCTACAATCTCCCGATAAAGTTCCCGATAGTTACCCTTCGGATAAATTTAACCTGCCGACAAATCCACCCGACTAGTATATTGCGTTCTACAATGGGTTTTTTTCTCTCCGATAACTACCAGAAACTTACCTGTTAGATTTACAATTTTACATGTACGGTAAGGAACGCACCTTAGTGACTGAATAGCGAACTAGCCTTGGAATGGAAAGGCTAAAGGCATAATACGTGGATGTCTTGTTAATGTCTAAAAAAAATAATTTGCAATGAAACAACGATTTAACAACAAGAAGCATTCAATTCCATTACCAAAAAAACCTTCACCCAAGGTGGGATAGAACGTTTCTTAAACAAGTACGAAACAAAATTTAATTATAATTACTAAAGGTATCGTGGAGTTGTTTTTATTTATCAAAGTGGAAAAAATAAATGACTAGTTAGTTGTAGTTTAAATAAAATAAACCTTATAACATTATTACTAACTTAAGTTTACTTTATTATTTATTGTTGCTATTTATAAAATTTGTAAGTCATTTTTCTCCAATAATGTTTACAAGGAAGCTAACTGTTTCCTTTCTTTAACCTAAAACAATCAAAAAGTACTTTATTGTAAAAATCCAAATTTCAAACCTTGTCTCTAAAGACTTTATTATTTCTGGACTGGGCAATCAAATGAACTATTTTTTCATCGCCATCTTCACCAAAAATGTCAATAAAATCTTTATAAATAAGCATAGTTTACAATCATCGTATACAGTTCTAACCTATTCTATGCATTAATCTTGCCGATAACTTCTTATCGGGTGCTTCAAGTAGCCGACATCTTTATCGGTAGGATAGCCAAGTTTATCCTCCCGACAAGGGCTATCGGGAGATTGTAGAACACCTTCTTTTAATTTATCGGGAGGCAAGCTCTACCTGGAACTTGTCGGGCACTTATCGGGAGATTGTAGAACCGAGTTTCGGAATTTTTAATGTAATAGTGTTTCTTGGTTTTGTGTTCAGAGTTCAGATCTTTATGAGTTTTCTCACACCTAATATTCAAGATTTGAAATTTGCAATATGTAAAAAGTTTTTTTAAATAAACATCCGTAATGAGTTTATTGTTATATCATTTATTTTTATTGTTCAACGGCAGTAAATTTCTATCTTGGTAATATTTTATTATACTAAGTTTTGGATTCCTTAACTTCTTCCGTAGTCCAGCTGTATAAGCCTATTCAAAATCTAACATCTAGCAATATATTCCTTAAAATTTTATAGATTTTAATTACATTGATAATATAAGCGAGTTCGACAAATATTATGATCTTGAAACCGAAGGGAAATTATAAAACATTCGTTAACACAGCTGGCAACTATCTGGTTGTTCACAGTTCAAATACTCAAATAAAGTTCTAGCTATCAGCTAACAGGTCCTTTGAGGGCATTTCACATTAAAGTTATTCACGGTTAAATTTCACTGATATTGAAAATTAGCAGTATCAGTTTTCACAGATACTAAGCCACTATTTCCCATATAGTATAATATCTACAGCGAATAAATAGTTTTTGATGCTGCAAATACCATAAGAAGTGTAAATAGCCCTGTCAATGAAGGGTTTGAGTGGGAACTAATTAGTGAAAAGCTGTTTTTTTCATGGAGTTAGTTGATTATATAAGGAATATTTTCTGAAAAGTCCCCGCCCCTCCCCCTCTTGCTTCCCCCCTACCCCCCTTAAAGTTCACTTTTGAAAGATTTTTTATTTTGTCAATATCTAAGAGATAAAAAGCTATAGAGTAATTTTTATTTCGTTATTGTAATCCTTATAATATTCTCTATAAAAAATGTTCTTTGCGTTTAAGCTATAAAACAGTTATTTACCGTGTATTTTTAAATTTAATGTTAAAATTTTAACTTTTCTATTACAATAATTACATGTTTAGCTGTTTTTTATTAATATGAGACAAGTTATGAAAAAATGGCTCAAATAAAACTTTTAGGGTATTTTGCAATATTTATATTGATATAAGTTTTATAAATGTTAAGTGCAGACAGTTGACTTAATCGGCCTGGCAAAGGGAGATGGCGCGGCGCGGGGCGTACGAGTCCTCGCGGGCCGGATCAGCCCGTTGGCATATCAGCGGTCAATCTGCAGTAATGGCCTATTGTTTGGACTTTTATTTGTATAGCTGGTCTAACTATAGGTATTACAATGGTAAAATAGACGTAAACATTTATTTTATTTTTTTATTATTTATTTATTTTCTGGTATTTATTATTGCAGTGATAAACACACAATATGATTTCTTTTAGCCAAGCCAATAAAGGGAAAAAATAGGCCTTTGTTGGATATAATTAGTGAAAAGCTGACATTTTGTTTATAAAATTGTTAATGTTCTTTATATTAGGAGAGCCAGTTTTAGTTTGGGGGATTATTTATAACCCTAAGTTATTAAGACCGTGCCATTATCCACCACCTATGGACCCGCCGCGCAGTGTCCCGTACTGGCTAAAGCCTGCACCGACAGGTGTCAAGCAGCAGAACATGTTTTGTTTACTGTCAAAACACAATCATGGACCATCCATTCATCACTCAAATTGCTATTTACAATATCTTAAAATTGTCTGGGATATGTACAATACTGGCACATAAAAGTAGAGAGTTTCAGTTTTATATAAGGCCGGCCACACACAGAATAAGACACGGTTAGTCACGTTTAGTCGCAGAGCGATTTTTACACAGTGGACAAAATCTTTGTTCGTTCGTGAAAGATCCAAAACGTAAGGATAATAACACATGTGTATATAATAACATGTGTATCGTGAAAGATACACACAAAAAAGGATAATAACAGTTTACCTTGAAGACTGATGTGTTGAAATACTATAATTGAACAGAATTTATATTGTATTATATTCTGTAATTTGATATATTTTGTTATAAGCCATGGCTCAAAATTTTAATAATATATGTAACACAAAGGGTTAACCCATTTTAAAGGAACCAATTATGTATTATCATTGTATTTGGATAACCTAATAGAACTCCGATCCAATGCAATATTTTGTTCCACTGGAAATTCGACTTTTTTGGCGCTATCTATTGGGGAAACGAAGGAAGCTGGTTGGAAACACCAATGCTTACAATGCTTTCTCCCTAGCGCTACCTCGCGGCGCGATCATGTACTATTTTCGGGAACACCTTTTTTCCGGCACACAACCCCCGTATGGATGCAAGATCTATTTATTATTCATGATCTATGGTATTATACAATTGGGTGGCATAGCATGCTGATTTTCGAATTACAATCTCCCAGAGATTAAAAACTTAGAAATTTTATATACATATATTTTTATTACTTTTAATAAACAAATTTAGTTTTCTTAAACTAATTACTTATTTTATTTTCTAAATTATTTTTTTTTTACATTATACAAATACCTATAGGATGATTTTAGGTGTTTTAAAATCAAAGTTTTGTATCAAAATTGTAACTAAATTTAAGATAATAAATACATTTCTTTGAGATGTGATTTAAAATAGCTTTGCTTTCTTTGCTATCTTATTGGTAGGCTACTTGTGATATTTGAGGCATGTATGTTTAATGTGAATGGATTTTAAAGCGATGTAGATGGTTCAACTGGCTGCCGCTTATTATAAACTAGCTGGCTCGACCCGGCTTTGCACGGATAGACAAATCAAAGTTAAATGTATATTAACAAAAAATATATTATATCAATAAATATATTACACTATGTATTTCTTATGGGGATTTTTAGTAACTTTGACCCCCCCCCCAAACCTTCCCTTAAAATTTAGATTTTTTTAAACCCTTTCTTAGCGAGCACCTAGGCCCTAGAGGAAGCTTCGTAATAAATTTCATCCCAATCCGTTAGGTGTTTCTTTTTAGTAACTTTGACTCCCTAACCCCCCTAAAATTTCTAATTTTTTAAAACCCTTTCTTAGCGAGTACCTAGGGCCCTAGAGGAAGCTACATAAATTTAATTCCAATCCGTTCGGTAGGTTTTGATAAATCGTGATTTAGTAACTTTGACCCTCCAATACCCCCCTAAAATTTCGAATTTTCGGAAACCTTTTCTTAGTGCGCGTCTGGTGCCTATAAAGAGTATTAGTGCGAAATTTCATGTTTGTAGGCCTCGCGGTTTTGGAGAAACTGTGATGAGTCAATGGTATTTGGCTTTTAGAAGTAGTACCAGGAGACCGAGCTAAAGCTCGATTATAACCAGGGCTATGATTTCAATAATAAATATTGGATTATTGAGTTTTGAGGTTAGGCCTATAACATTAAACAACTAAATAAAGGGTATATACAACATTAGGCTTACCTGTAATAAAAATACAGTTTAAAGGAGTAACCATAATCTCAACGCTATGCCTCAGAAATAAGTCAGGCCTAAATTAAAGTTTAATATTTCAATATCGATTTAGGCCTAGGGCCTAGTTCGCTCACGTCAATAACTATTATTGCAAATTTCCGTGAACATCGTTTAGGTTAGGCCTATAACATTAAACAACTAAATAAAGGGTATGTTTATTTAGCAGAAGTATTCGTTGCCATGGTAACTATAAATAGATACAACATTAGGCTTACCTCTAATAAAATACAGTTTAAAAGAAAACAGATGATTATTGTAATGGCATTGAAAACATTTGCATCAGCTGTGCTTCGTTTAAAAGAAAACAGATGATTATTGTAATGACATTGAAAACATTTGCATCAGCTGTGCTTTGTATTGTTTAAAATGGACAAATTTCACTTATTAATTTAATAAAAAGACGTAGAAAACGAATTTTCCCAGACTGGTGACCATTTCCAATCGATTTCTCGTGGCCAAAAGCCCCATATAAAATCAAAAAATCAAAAATCCTTAGACGGAGATTCCAGATCCATTTAGCAGACAGACAATTATCTCTCGCTTTAGAAGATAAGATAGATAAATATTTAAAATTTAGATAACCTCTGAGGGGCACACACCTATATCTTCTGAACGCGTTCATCGTACAAGTTGCTTCAATCACAACGTACCTTTAGTCTACTTTTTATGAAACATTTTCTATACAATTTGTTTTTTGTAGAATCTATTATACTTTAAAGACATATATATATATAGGATATATACAACTTGAGACGGCGAGGTATTAAGAGCAAACTAAAAGTTTGTAAATATTGTAGGCCTATATCAATGAATACTTAAATTTAAGTATTCATTGCCTATATTGCAAAGGAGGTAAATTATTTTCCATTCTATTCAGTAGTTTCCAAGTGTATTTTACTATACAGTATAGTCATAGTGTGTAGTGAGTGATTTATTTAACGCGATCACTATATTCTGCATCCTTCGTGATGTATCAAACAATAATAATTATGTTTTTACTATAGCATTCAGATGATGTCGTGCAACGCAACAGCCAATGCCAATGGTTATGTCAAACAGCTGATAGTAAGAGAAATTGTGATTTCTAATTTTGTGGGAAGAAAGGATAATATAATACATTTTGAGGATTGTGATTGTTCTATTTACATGGGGGGGTCTACCATTTGTAATAATTGTGAACACTATACCTGTACCTTGAAATAATGTTTTTGTGATGAAAGTGAATTACTACTTTTAATTATTTGTAGTCTATGTTTGTTTACATAAGTATAGCAGCCTACTAAAATTACAGTGGGCAAATCAGTGCATGCTTCGATTTTTTAAAGCTTCGTAGATGATTTATATAGGCCAGTTGATAATATTCTCTGGGACAAAAGATAATAACTATGGAGATATTATTGAAATCAAACATCGTAAAACTCCCATTAAATATCGTACTCAGATAACAAGTATTATGACTAACTACTGATAACCGTATTTGTATAACCGAGTATTTGTATAACCGGCCTAAAATTCGCTACAAATTTATCTCTCTTTTAACAGGCTTAATAATGTGTAGAATTCTACATTTAAAATTGTTCGGATAGAAATATTTAGGGCGAAGAGACTAATTCCTTTTTGCATATTAATAAGGACACATTTTTTAAGTACACCTATTAAATTATATTAATTGTGGGAGATGTTTTGTTTACATATTTTTAAAATAACAGCTGGTTCTTCTGATGTAAGAATAAGAATGTTATTATTACTAGTGTCAATTGAGGTTATGTGTTTTTATTATTATTTTCGTGTTTAATGTAATTCAGTGTGAAACTTAGTTATGCAATATTAAATCAGTTTTAAAACATTATAAATGAGTGATATTAAGTGATACTAAGGATTAGGCAAATAATCCTTATAATAGGCCTATTATTTCTTAAAAGGTGTTTTTTGTCGCTAAGCGATAACTGCCTTAATTCTTCGTAAAAATTAATTATTGAAGCTTATATTCGCCGCTATTGGTGAAAAATAGACAAACAGCTTAAAATTCATGTTACAAAAATTTATTTAATAAATTGTATATATATATTATTATACTTTATATGGTTTCTAATAAAAGGCGTCATTTATTAACAATCTGTTTAACTAATATGATAGCTGTTATTTAAATGTTTTACATTCTATAGTATGCAAATGTAATCTATCACATAAATCAATTAAATCAATATAAATCGTTATAAACTGTTGTCAAATTAAACCAACGTAAATAAATAAACACAATTTTCTTAATTAAATCAATGTATTAAATCAGGTAAGTAGGCCTACTTCTAACATGCGAAATATTCACTCGGGTCAGCTAGTTATTACACTATTAATTGGATTGTAATGTTCATCCCTTTAACAGTGGATGTATTTACAATATGTATAAGATAATGGTAACACTGGTAAAGCACTTGTATACTTTTTATAATGGCATACTCTAACGTAAAACTCACGTACACAAAAATTATCTCGTTTTCAAAAAAATTACTAAAACAAGACCTAAAGTTGTTTTGAACAGCATTTTTAAGGTCGGTTTTGATACTACTAATTTATGCGTATAATTCAAAATTTGTTATGTTGAAACATGTCTGTTTCTTTGCCGGATTTTGATGTAGAATTTAACAATCTTCAAAATTGTTAGAACCATGATGAATCAGTGACATTACTTTTAATTTGCTTTAATGCTTTTAGTTTGCAGTATAACAACGTAAAACCCACCTAAGGTATTATAGGTTTGGGTTTATTTTTTAGATAAAAACCACATCTAACCTAACCTTGGTGTTTGTTTTACAGAATTAACTTCCTGATATCATCTTTGAACATACAAATTCTAATTTATAATGTGATAATCAATTGGTTCGTTTATGTGCATACATAATACTTTCTCAATAGTTTATAATGAAATTTTCGAAGTAAGTGCATTAAGTTTCACCCAAATTTAAAATTGTTTCACAGACTTTGTGCTCAGGAACATTGCTACAACAAATTATTGAGAAGGGGGTAAAATCTAAAACTTCCCAAAAATGTTGACCATATTTCCTAACTTCTTTGGTTAGGGTTCCTACACGCAGAAGATGGTTCTGGATTAGGCCTATGTTGTGTGGAATAAATCCCAGTGGAAATGAGGCCATGGAGGTTCAAACTCGAAGTTAACGTAAATTTAAATAAAAATAGACTTCTCTAACAGGAGTTTTTTTTAACACTGCATGCGTTATATTGAGGACTTTAAGAGTTTTAAATTTGTTACAAGAATTTCAACATGTTCATCACATTATTGAAAAAAATTCCCTATTCTTTTCCCCACCATTTTTCAGAAAAACCACAATCTGGCAACACT
Organism: Philaenus spumarius; assembly: GCA_018207615.1. Lineage (NCBI taxonomy): Eukaryota > Metazoa > Arthropoda > Insecta > Hemiptera > Aphrophoridae > Philaenus > Philaenus spumarius. The sequence continues at coordinate 513,671 of JAGFPH010000243.1, read as the reverse complement.
GTAGGTGGCCTGATGCAGTGTGCATGGTATGATGAGTCAGTGTTGCCATAACAAGGGACCAAGGGTTGAAACTAAATTTCCGGGCGTAGTGAAACTGCCCCGACATTTTGGGTACTTTTGAAACGATCTGCCCCGCTCATTAAAGAGGATTATAGGAAGGGTTGCCTCGCAAGACTAGAAATGCTGAAATTGCCCCGATCGCCCGGCCTGGTAGTCGCTACGGGACTGGGTAAAAAAGGGAATTTCTTTAGGTTAGATTAACAAACTAAAAGCAAGCACTAACGAAAATCAACGAAAAATACTTATAATTCAATTCAAACATCTTTTGTCCCTGCGTCCTGTCAGTGACTGCAGTCTTCTAAAACCAAACCAACCTAACCTAATAGTTATTGGTATGCGTTCCAATCAGTTGGCATGCTACATTAAGGGGCTATGAAACTATTCGGAGGGAAATATCCCGTACCTGTGTCACGTAGAAAGTTGAGGCAATTTCAAAATTTCTGGTCTGGCGAGGCGACCCTTCTTGATCCTCTTTAATGAGCAGGGCAGTTTCATCATTTCAAAAGTACCTAAAATATCGGGGCAGTTTATGTGTCCCCAAATTTGCCAGAACATCATTTAAAAGAAGACATTGCATTTATTTGGTACAGATATATTTTGATTTGCCCAACATTTTTGGATTGGAGATTATAATTTGCTTGTTATTTGTGAATGTTGTTAATTAAAAACAAAAACCTTCAAAACCCAAATCCAAAGTTGGGTTTTTTGAGTTTTTTGCGTGCAATTTAATCCCAATTTTTTAAAAATCTTCAATTTCCCAACTTTTTGGATTTTAAAATTATTAAGGGGCAACGCCCTCCTATAGCGACGTCCCTGTTTGTTGATATAAATTAAAATTGCTTGATAAAATTTACCTCTACATAGAATCTAAGTTAACAAAAACTTTGTCATAAAAAATATCTGTTTTTTAATTTGTTGTAATATAAATTATTTTTTGTTCAGGTCGAGCCATCAGATACTTTGGCATCTGTGGCGGCACATTTCGATACAACTCCTTCGGAACTGGCGATACTCAATCGTTTGCCTTCGCGCACCGTCTTCCCAGGCCAAGTTATCCGCGTACCAGATAAGAGTAAAATAACCAAAGATGGCAGCACAACTGATCATGAATCAGGTGACTACCAGGACTCGAATGATTCAGAAAAACATGATGGCGAGAGTGAAAAAGGTGGCGACGAGAAGAGCGATGTCTGTGATGAGGAAATGGGTGAGTAAAAGTTTTTAATTGTGTGGATTTCAATGACTAGTCAGATTTAAAGGTTTTATGGAATGCAATATCAGGACAAAACAGTTGCTTACAGATTATTTTAGTTACCTTTACCAACCTTTCATCGTATATCGAAGATAAGCTGTTGTAATGTGTGCAAAGTTATTCATGATCATCTAAACTGTAATACATAGATTACATAAATGGTAAATTCATAATTCCCCTTAGATATATTTGCTTATAAACAGGTCAAAAAACATGATTTTTGCTAGGTAATGGGGGTTTTAAATACCCAAAGTAAAATAGTTTTTGGTACAAATTTAAATAAAGGTTCGGCAGGAGTGAAAAAATATTTCTGGGTTGACCGCAGCTCTCCAAGTGGCAGAGCTGTACACTACTAGCATTTAGTTTGCTAGGTTTTCATTCTTCCGCTGTCAAATATAGGGCAGCTTCATAAAGACGGAAAATAGAAAGGTGTAAACATACTGAAATGTGCAAGCGTGACAATGTATGGTAGTAAGTGTTATTAAACACAGCTTTCTCTCACACATTGAACATTAACGAATATATTATTTTTCTAGTATTTCTCCGCGAGGAACACATTGGTGTGATAACCACCAGAGTGCAGGCTAAACACTCGAGTAGGAACACAGATTCGACGCGTACATGCTTCCACAATAACGTTGATTTTTTGTCATTAATTATCCAAACTTATTGAAATTACTTTTATTCGATAGGTAATTAAACTTTGAATGTGGTGATCTTTTTACATTTTTGATAATTGCATTATTGAATGAGACAAAAAATTGCAAACTTTGATTTTTCTAAAGACAAAGAACAAATTTAGTTACAAATTTTAAAAAGTACAAGATATACACATTCGGACTGTCCTAACCTTTAAAATGACACATTCAGAATAATTTTCTTATTCTTTCAGGAAAACTGTAAAGTACAAAAACAAATGAAAGAAAGGATTGTTAAAGAGGAATTTTGAATTATATGAATCCTTTGTGTTTTATTTGATCATTTATTTTTAGTTTGTAAGATTACATTTTGTATTAGAATTGTGTGCTTGTTCGAGTATTCAGTAATAGACTACTCAATCTTATTAACATATTAGTTTTGTGTTTGTTTGGAGTGGATAGATATAATAAATTATTGTAAATTTTAGTATTGTATTTAAATGTTTTATTGTCATAGGATTCATTGACAATTAAAACTTTAATCTGAGTGAGTCATTGTTTTTATTTTTCACTGATAGCCAATACAATGATAGATCTTATTAAAATGTTAGATTTCAGCAGGGTCAGATAAGAGAATGTCTTCTGTTATTGATAAGAGAATAATATTTTACTTGGCTTACAGAATAGACTTCAGGTAGAAATGTTGTAGGAGACTTTGGTCATTATTCATTATTGAGCAAGACTCAATACAAACCAATTTTATGATTTGACAAAAAATACCCCTATATCCATAAGTACTATATCAAAAATTATGAAAAAACCAGGGTGGTGGTGCTTATATAATTTTCAGAAATTCTATAGTGGATCCAAAAATGTGGGAAAAATTTATGAAAAATATGTTTTTTCACTACGGTTAGCTCAGTACTTTGAGTATTTGGACTGTTGAAACATTGAAGTTATTAAAATAATTTGAGTATAACAGGTGGCTTTTGCAAAACACTTAAAATAGTAAAATATTTCAAGAAAATTTGTTAATAATTCTTAATTTTTTTATGTTTTGAAGCTTTAAATAGTGGGAAATAATAACAGAGCTATGAATGCTTAAAACAAATTATTTTAATATAAATTTAAAATTTTTTAATTCTGTATAAAATTTGGTGTTACCATTAAAAAGTAATAAATTTGCCACCTTTTTTATACTTTTAAAAATTACGATTAGCGTACTTTCAAATCTCATAAAATATTTAATTCTTTATTTAAAGTTTTTAATATCTTGTGATTTTAGCAACTTCAGTGGTGCCCATTTTCATCGTGTAGGCTATTATAAAACAAATGCAGCGAAAATATCCTACACATACTGTTTGACTGCATTTTCATTAAAAGTAAAACTGAAGTCGTAGTTACCCATTATAAGTAACTTTCCCAACTTCTTTAAATTATAATCTTTACACATTGGAAATAGCAATTCTATTGTATTCAAAACAACTGCCATGTTATAAATAAAAACTTAAGTGTTGGTTGGTTAGCTTAGCATTAATGAAAATAGTTTTATCAAATTATACATTAATGGTGTGTAATCAAATATAGTAGAATAATCCCTGGCTACTTATTTATACCTAATTTATTTTTTACCCAGTACTTAACATTTTATAAATTATATATTAAAAGCGATAAAAAGCAGGTGACTGTAAATAAACAAGTGAGCTTTAAAACTGACTTACACTATTGCCAACACAAACTTGAAAATCTGTACTTTCATCAATTCAATATTGTTTAATAATGTAAGGCTATCAAAAATTACTAGTTTCTTAAAATATTTAGTACTTTTATTTCTTTATATACGATTTAAACTTACTACAAGAGGTTGAATTCCATATTACTAAAACACTTACACAATATTTAGTAAAATTACACATATTGGTGACAATTACAGCATATATGAAGTAGATTAACACAAACTAACAAAAAAAAAATGTAAACAGACAATTTTTATGCACAGAGTGTGGCAGAAAGAAAACACCTCAATTTGGGGAGCTAATGAAAACAACACCAAGTAAGATAAGATATTTTTATTTTCATTAACAAAGAGTACACATAATGCCGTTTAATAATATGCAATATTAATGTGTTTAAAAAAGACATCAGTCAAATGCTGCCTCCATTGTTGATGCATTGGTTGAGCCGTTCTCTGAAGTTGTTCATTACCTTATGAGTGATGTCGGGCGTAATTGCTTCAACTTCTTCAGTTATCGTGTCCTTGAGGGCTTCAAAAGTTTGAGGGCGATGTTGTTACACTTTCACTCAAACTTCGCTCAGATAATCGCAAGGCCATCGCATGCGTTCTTGCAGATCGTCGAGGAGATTGTTGAACAGAACCTCTCACTGCAGCAACATTTTATGGGCCTGCAGCAGTCCAGTATCTCGAAAATTCAAAACCCACGTATAAATGATTTTCTTATTGGAACAGGGTCCTGTCGACCAAGAGCAAACCGAATGCGGAAGGCCCGTTGAGTAGTTATTGGCGGTCCGCCATTTTGAATAAACTACTCCACGACAAAAGCGCGATGTTCACCAGACCAAGCCATGGTGTACACTGAAAATGTCACGTATGCAGCTATTCCAGGACACGCTCCCCCACCCCTCTACTCAGTCGCCCTACCCCTCTACTTCGTCGGTACTGCATCATCAATGGAGGCAGCCATTTGAGTGATGTATTGTTTAAAACACATTAGTATTGCATATTATTAAACGGCATTATGTGTACTCTTTGTTAATGAAAATAAAAATATCCCATCTTACTTGGTTTTGTTTTTATTAGCTCCACGAATCAGTGGCGCACCGACGGGGGTGGACGAACGGGACCTGTCCCTCCCCAGAAGGTCTTTTTAGTAATGTGGATTGTATTTTAAACTAATCAATCGTTGAATACGTAGTCGATATTCAATTCAAAATTACATTATTTATAATTAATTAATGTGATCACGAAAAAATAATCGCTTTTTTTATAAAAATTATTCTTACTCTACGTAGTCATGATTATCTTAACAGTCATGTTTGAGCCTCGGTGGTCTGGTTCATGAGTTGACGGTATGCGAGGGCTGATTAGCGCCGCGTTGATAATGCTGAAAACCGGGCGTTAAATTCCCAAGTTATACGGGATGTTGAAAGCTCGACGTTGGTAACGTGGGTTCCATGTTATTCACAGCATTTTTGAAGTTTTGTCAATGTTGCGTCCTTCAGTTCCAAAATGGAAACCATTTAGTCATTCTGTCTAGGTGTTTTACAAATAATAGAAACATTTGAGGAATTGTGTATCAGGAGGGCTAGTCGGTGGGGTACACACTCAGTGCTTTCAAATCGTGTATCAAGCTTCAGCTATACTTACACGAGCTGAGCTTAGTCGAGCCGACCTGGTCCGAAGCGGAAATCCGTAGCAGTGGATAAATCTACCGACATGTGTCGGAAGGATGCGTACGCATTCCACCTCACCACAACTACCATGAATTGCAAAATAATTATGGACGAACAGTGGAAGAGATCAAACGTTCTTTCTGGTTTTGAACTATGGCAATATATATCTATACCCAACCCGCGTGGAGTGGAGCCCAATCGACCCGATCCGGTAAGCTGTCAGAGTGTGGAAAAAATCGACTCCGTCCGTGTCGACTCGTGTACATTTTGAAGTACACAATAGTCACTTTGAAATAAAAAATAACTACTTTCTAGCGCTATCACGTTGAAACTACTACGTTGAAAACGCGGTGCTATCAGCACTCGTTTAACGTGGCCCTAAAAGGCAGCGCGCTGGGGTACTGACTGGACCGTTACTCAAGGTCAGTGTGGGGTGATCTTGCGGAAAGAATGTTTATATTGCGCTATTGTCTGACTCAAGCCCATCGCCATTCACTTTAAAAAAATATATAATGGTTCAGACTTTGTGATAGGTTAAAGAAGTTTCATCCGTTTAGGATTTGTTGAATATTCTGACCTGAGCTTAGTCCCCCTCCAAAGCCAAATCCTCGGTGCACCACTGCCACGAATAGGGGAGTTCTTTCTGCTGCACCCTGTATTTAGAACAGTAAACCGACTTGGGTAGCTAAATAAACTTCAGGTATGAAGAAGTGTGTCTTTTTACAGACACATCAAGGATAAAGCTAATTAAATTGTCAAGAATAATAAACTTCCAAAAGGCATAAAATTATACTCATTTTGGGTTGTAGAAAGAGGATTGGATTAGAAAAAGAGGCAGAGTACTGAGATTAATTCAGAATGAAGGTCTTGAATGTGACGAATCTAAAAACCAGCTTCCATATAAAAAAATGAAGCTGTTTAAACTTAGCCAACAGTAAATATTCAGAAGAATTACTTAACCCAAGAATTACTGGTGTAGTAATGTGCAGACTTTACCCATTACAATTACCGTTAATTAACAAACTCAACCTCGGTTTGGACACTATAAATGTTAAAACCATATTTAATTCCCATAATATCCATGAAATCAATCGTAACCCAAGTCTTTATATCCTATAAATATACATTTATGCATGATGATTCATACCCTCACGGTATTTGTCATATTGTTTAGATTTATATTGTATGTTAGAAAATATCATCTAAAAGTGAATCATACACTTGAACGTATGAGTATGTATAATCAGCTCACTTACTAACGATAACTTTAGATAAATGACTTCCCCCACCACAATGCAAGATCTGTAAAATAACCTTTTACCACCTGTTTCCATAGTAAGTCATTTTGGTGTGCAATACAGTTGTAATTTGAGTTTGTGTATTTTTATTGTGAAAATGATCGAGCTATACCATGGCATGTGTTTTGGATGGGTTGATAAGCTGATAAAAGTTGTCAAAATACGGGTCAATGGTATGTACAGTAATACAAATTTATGAAAAATATACTCTAAATGTAGTTGAGTTGCTTTGTATTTTATCATAACAGTATCTAGACTATTCTTAATCAACGTTTATTGTTGTTTTTATTGCTTTCTATTGTTTACGATAGGTTAAAATTATGAAAACTTGTATTTTGGATCTGTCTAGTTGTGAATTATTTTTGGCAATTTTTGATTTCAAGACCGTTCAGCTTTATGACCAAACACTTTGTTTGATTTTCATTAAAATTAGTACAAATGTTCCTTGTTAGGAAAAATGTGTAGAGATTTTTGTAAAACACGAACTTTTAATATTATTATACACCTTGTAAATGAGTCGCAATGTATATTACTCAAATTGTTAAGATATTCATTGTGTCAATGGTAGATGAATGGTAGGGTCCTTGGCTTCAGTTCTAATGATTGATGGTTCGATCCCATAAATCAATATTTTTTTTACATTTTCAAATGTTTTCAATATATGTGTCATAATCTTACAGGGTTTATAATTTTATTTTCGGGAGGTTCCTATGAATTTTGTTCTTTGTCCCGTGATTTGTATCTAAAATTCTAAAATACCTTTGCACAGAATTATAGTAAATTGAATCGCGTTTCGAATGATATAACTCACAAATTGTACTCGGGCTTATGAATGATAGAAATTTTAAAATTACCTTACATGGATAATGAAAAAATCATTTATTGCTAATTTCCTATGAATTTTTTCCTTGTTCCGGGAACTGTACTAAAAACATGTTTGCACAGGATTTTAGAAAATTTAGTTTCCTTTCCTATGATATAGCTCAAAAATTGTACTCGGGCTTATGAGTAGAAGAAATTGTGCAATTACTTTACGTAGATAATGAAATCATTAATTTATTGGGAGTTTCCTATGAATTTTGTTCCTTGTTGCGAGAACTGAATTTTGCACAGGATTATAGTAAATTTAATTTACTTTCGAATGATATAACTCACAAATTGTACTTGGGCTTATGAGTTTGAGAAATTGCACAATTACATTACATAAATATTAAAAAAATCATTTATTGGGTGTTTCCTATGAATTTTGTTCCTTGTTCCGGGAACTGTAACTAAAATACCTTTGTACAGGATTATAATAAATTTAATTGGCTTTCGAATGATATAGCTCACAAATTGTACTCGGGCTTATGAGTGGGGGAATTGCGCAAAAAAACTTGCGTGGATAATGAAAGAAATCATTTATCAGGAAGCTTCCTATTAATTGTGTTCTTTGTTCAGGGAATTGTACCTAAAATACCTTTGCACAGGATTGTAATAAATTGAATTGCCTTTCAAATGAAATAGCTCACAAATTGTACTCAGGCTTCTGAGTGAGAGAAATTGCGCAAAAACCTTACATGGATAGTGAAAAAATCATTTATCGGGAGCTTCCTATCAATTTTGTTCCTTGTTCCGGGAACTGTACCAAAAATAACTTTGCATAAGATTATAGTAAATAAATTTCCTTTCGAATGATATAGGTCACAAATTGTTTTCGGGCTTATGAGTGGGAAAAATAATGCAATTTCCTCGCTCTAACTTTGCCATTTTGGTTTGAATCAAATAGGCCGCCATTTTTTGTCGAATCGAAAAATACAAAAAATCAGTATCTGGGAAATCCTATAAGGACCCTTGCACAAAAAATTGAACAATTTTGAAGCATATTTTACTACCGCTTATCAAGGTGAGAAAAAAAACATATACTCATATATTCCTCAAATCTCTACCTAAAAACGATTAAACAGTCTAACTCTGCCATTTTGAATCGGATCAAAAAACAAAAAATTTATGAATTTTGTCTCCAAATGTTGTGAAACGTATAGAAACAAAGTCCTATCCTCCTCCGACCAACCGTTTTCCAGTTGGGTCGATTGTAATAGCTCTTATTTTCTTCAAAATTTTACTAATAATAATATTGTACACTCCCATGTTATTCATATAGGAAAGTAATTGATTAATAATCAACTCTTGAATGAATCAAAACAAAAATTTTTTTGGTACCATTTTTTGTTAAGGATAACTTTCTTCCAAATTGTATTTTTCTAGACATTATAGTTTATAAGATCTAGAGAAGAGAAATACAGTAATGTGGTAAATACTGAAGTAGGGAGATAATTTTTAAACACATCACACCACCTGCCACTACCTTCTCACAACCTACATACACTGGCAGGTCAACCAATTGAAGAAGTTGAATATGATACTGCTGTTACGTACTGGCAGATTGTGCAGAAACTATGCCCACATACTGTCAGTTTTATTTCAAACCAAACTATTTGTGTTAATTTTTAATAGTTTACATGCTTACACGCGTCCTCAGCAAGGGTTAATTTAATTAAATTTCAAGTGAAAAACATGGACCAAGACCGGGATTTGAACCTAGTCCAACCGTGGTACGGTTCTACCGACTGAGATACCCTGATCACTACAGATATTGGTCGATGTTATCTCACTTGTATGGGCTTTTTCAAGCTGAGTTTGGTTTAAAAACAGGTTTTGAAAATATATGTTGGATACAATGTTAGAGCCTGCAGTCTGCTACAAAGAATTTTTGTTACCTGGCCAGTTTCTCTTTCCAGATTATGATGACTCTATGAACTTTTGAATAGTTAAAATCTGTTTAGATTAACGACACCAACCATGTAGTTGCTAATGTAAATATTCTCATGTCAGACTCTAAATGGTGACTTGACTCCTTTCGGGATTATGAAAAGGGCAGTTGAAACAAAAATTGTTCAACTACTCTTGTATAAACTCACATTCCTACTATATCTATGAGTTAAAAAATGACAAGTAAATATATATAACAAAAACAATTACTCTTACGAATCAAAGATTAATTGTCATTTACTTCAGTAACACTCGTTGATTTAAATAAAATTCTCGAATTTATAATACTGACTCAGATAAAGTTTTGCACAATTATTTTGCTCTTTATTAAAAAGTATTTTAAATAATTGTGTACACTTATGGGATTTTGCTTAGTTCAAATTTGATTAAAAAACACAATTTTACTAGGAAGTAATACAAGTCATTGTTTGCTATTAAATGTTTATCATGTTTTAAATGGAAAGTAGGTTAGTGCTTGTATGACTGACGTAATACACTATTACTTGTTTTTATTGTTAACAGTTGTTTTTCACATCACAAGACAAAATATATCATTATAATTAATACAGTTATTTGTATAGTTTTCCTCCATAGTGCCTGCTAGAATTATGTAGCCTAGTAAAGTAAGGAAAACATAAACATTTTATATTGGTTCTACAATCAGTACATTATGCGTTTAGCCAGTACATATATTCCTCTATATGTAGAAAGAATATGTATGTATCAGTTGTTAAAAATAACAACAGTTTAATTAGATCGATTAACAGCCTATAGAAGGGCGGGCATTACATGTGTGCGTGGTACCTGTATTTAGGTTGCAACTACTTCAGGGAACCACCCTTCAATCAATCCCTGTTTGATTACCTTGGAAGTCTGTTTTATCCCTGTACACGTCATTCTAATAGACCAACTAGGTCAGCTCTATGCCCCATATTAGGTTCAGTACTTGCCTTGCTAGATCACCTATCTGTTTTTGAGTTCCAGTCGGAACAAAGATTAATCGTCTTATGCTTCCAAAAGCTACAAACACTCTTCAAAAGTAGATGCTCCAGAGCATAGAATAATTTAACTAATTAACTAGGCGGCACTAAACTATCCAGCTATATACAGGGTGTTCCCAAATTATGTTTCCAGACTTCCACAAATTGTTTCTTTGGTCAGAACAAGAACAAAACTTCCAATAAACATAGGTCCTAAAACGCTTAGTTTCCTAGATATCCGCCATTTTGTTTTTTGTACAAAATAATTCATATCTGGAGAACGGTTTGACTGATTAAGTTCAAACTTGGCATGAAGTTTCACCTGACAATGATATACCTCAAGAAAAATAAACGATTAAATCTAATCATGCGTTTCAAAATGGCGGCTGTTTGAAAATTTCAAACCTAAATTACTCCAAAACCGTACATTTTAACGAAAAATGTCAAGACACCTTTTTTGTAGCCCTTTTGATTCCCTATCGGATGGTGTAACTATCAAAACAATCGGATGAAGGGTAATAGCTAAGTTAAAAGGTAATGACAACAAATGTCCATACAATATTGTAGTATTTACTGTGTTGGTATAGGATGCCGGGTTGAACAAACCAATTAGTACACATAACTTAACTGTTATCCTTCATCTGATTGTTTTAACAGTTACATCATCCGATAGGGAATCAAAAGGGCTACAAAAAAGGTGTCTTGACATTTTTCGTTCAAATGTACGGTTTTGGAGTAATTTAGGTTTGTAATTTTCAAACAGCCGCCATTTTGAAACACATGATTGGATTTAATCGTTTATTTTTCTTGAGGTATATCATTGTCAGGTTAAATTTCATACCAAGTTTGAACTCAATCAGTCAAACCGTTCTCCAGATATGAATTATTTTGTACAAAAAGCAAAATGGCGGATATCTAGGAAACTAAGCGTTTTAGGACCTATGTTTACTGGAAGTTTTGTTCTTGTTTTGACCAAAGGAACAATTTGTGGAAGTCTGGAAACATAATTTGGGAACACCCTGTATAGCGTGATCAAAAAGTCCCCCACCCACGACTTTTGAATGGATAAAAATAACCTATTGCTTTTTGGTGCTCAATTTTCACCCTCCACTCGAAATAAGGGCAACTCAAAATTGTTAAATACAAAACCCCTTCTCCCCTCCATTTGTAACCATTCAATCTAAAGAGCTTAATGAGCTGTGAAAAATGAGATTAATAAAGTGGCAATCAGTTGACTCATACAGAAATGGCCGTCTAAAACTGATTTATAATTATAACATGTTATTTTGTAGTTTTGCAAATTAAGAGTTTTTGACAAAAATCTGTCAGACAAAGTGTTTCCGATATTAGGGAAATACTTAAATGGATTAGTTTTATAATATTCAGTTATTATTACTCTGTTATTTGCACATTACTGTATGGAGGTCTGTTACAAATTCAAAAACCTTCATCACTTGTTGTCCTCTAACAATATGAATGAGCAGATTGAAATTGGTTTAAAAAGAAGACAACATTATAAATGGTTTCACTTCAATAATAAAAAAACAATAAATCCATAAATGTTTCACATTTAATTGCTTTACAACTAAATAAATCAAGAAATAAACAACAAACAAATGAAGAAGAAATAGAAATTAAGAAATAAGATGTAGTAACAAAATGTTTAATTAATTCACCTCAAAAGTGCAAAGTTAAAAATAGAGAGTGTTTGGAAGAAACCAAAATTCATTTTCACCTTTGGCACCTGGCAACGGCGCTTACATGTGTTACTAGGTGGCACGGCAAGAGGCCTTTCAGTAAGCGGAACTCGTAAAATATGCTTAAAATATCTTCTGCTCCAGAGTATTAGTGTGTTGATCTGATGGCAGTTTGCATTATTACTGCCATTTGAAAGTAGTATTCAAATGTTTCTTAAAAGCTCTGTGACCTTTCTGAAGTTTTTTATCACATTTTGTTTATCTTTGATTTTCAAGTCTCTCTTGTTTAATCCAACTAATGATTTCGTCTAAAATTTGTAATACTTTTTTATTTTTAACACAGAGAGAGTTGGGTGCAAAGGCTAGTTGACACTTCTAGATAAGAGTACAATTACATCTGTGAGAAATCGCATCGGGACATTGTGTTTTTCAGTTTCAGGTTTTACAATTTGTTTTTTAATGGGGCTGAAATTATTACAAAAATATTTAGTTCTTTCACCTTTTTGGTGGAAATTCTAAAAAAACAAGGGAATTAAAAAACAAATAGAAAATATCAAAACATTTTCTATTTTCCTGGTCAAAGTTGTAGAATACTGTATTAGTTCAATGTAACGTAGAGAACTATGAAAAACACATTAAAAGCTAACATGACTAACAAAGAAGTTTTGCATGAATTATAAAACTTTTTCAAACTCATATAAAAGGTGTTGTAATGTATTGTTAAAGATGACGTAATGCGAGAGTAAAGAATAAAAATAATACATTGAGGAAAAAACTGAATTTTTGGGGACTAATGTTTACATAGAAAAACTAACACTTACATTAATACTGTCCATTTTGCTGCCAACTGAAATAAATAGTACCTTTTGTAATAAAATAGATATTGTAAGTAAACCGTAATTCATAGACATATTAATATGCTGTTACAGAATTTTATAGATACCAATATCTTTACTGTCAATATTTCTTCTACTGTTGTTGTTTTTGTTTATCTTTAACGTTTTAGCCAAAAAGAAACTAAAACTGTGATTTTCAATCTTTTTTTATCGCTGCTCAGCACCATTTTTAAATGCATCAATGCTTCAAATACCTTATTTGTTAGACAACTGCACCTCATTATGGCCGTGTGTAATACAAATAGTCTGAGAGCCTATGATTTGAAACGTATATGATTTTATAAAGATTCAAAACCCATATAAATCAATGGTTTTATTAGTTACAGCAAAACAAAAGTGAATTATATCAGTCCAGAGTTTGTGCATTTTTCTTGTTGGCATAAAATGAAAATATCCCTTTCACATCTATGGTGAACCTAATGTTTTGACCCATATGACACTGGATAATGTGTTTTTTTTTTTAAGTTTGTTTAGCATCGCTGCTTGTACTGTATGATTCTCCATTTTAAACCATAAGTTTTTTTTAAAGAATTTATTATGATTACTGCTAGAATACAGCTTGCACTATACAACCACCCCTAGATTTATAATTATCTAAATTCATTTTTTCTTATTGCATTGCATATTACCATCAGAAAAAGGTACTTTGAGATTGCCGAACTTAATTTTGTTATTGTCAATATTAAAGTTATTGATACGGAGTTAGGTTAGAATGAGGAGGTTTTAATTGACCAGACCCTAGTTTTGAGAAAAGTGAGTTTGAAGTTTTTTTTATTGTACTTACATTTGTTTTCCTATCAACTTGAAATTTTAGACTTGACTTATTAATTGCATTGTAAATATGGACATATTTTTTTATAACTTTAGTATTTTAGATATTTTAGTATTGCTTTTTTACAGTTATGTACAGTTATTTTACAAAGTTTAAAATTTGTAGAAGATAAGGTCCATGTCCGTGATTTAAAATATTTTTAAAAAGATAAAATGAAATGGTTCTAACAGGTCAGCTACAACCGTGTCATTCTTTGAGATAATGTATAGTAGTTGGTTGAAAATAGTATTCTTAGTTGAAAATAGTAAAAAAGTTCTATCTGTACATGGAACCAAATAGAACCATATCTTTCCAAATTTCTATAAACATATGTTATAAGTTAGATCTTTGTACTTCTATGTAGCAAATGGCTTATTAGACAACATAGAGCAATATAAGGGTTAGTGCAAAATAAAGAGGAATTCAGATAGAACCTTGTCATGCCAATAGCTGAAACAAATGCAATTTTCTTAGTTAGAACCTTATCATTCTGGCCTAATGATGGGTTTATATTTTTATCAAATCATGCATTTTTATATAGACTTTTGAACTAAAATGATTTGATAGGTAAATACAGAGAAAGGTTAGCACTATTGTTTTCAATAATCAGCAGCCTTGTTTTCAATAATTATGATTGCCTTGTTTCATTCTGTCAGGTTATGTTTATCATTGATCAAAGCCAATGTGTGCTAGCTAGATAATATTTAGAGAAATTAATAACAGGCCCACTTATAATTTCCTCATACAAAACTTCTCCGACAGTTGTTTTGTCAATTAATAACTCCTTCCCCTTACCTAGAGTCTGTCTTGTTCAATATCCCATCAATACTCCTCCAAGCTGTTGTCCTATGCAGTTTAAGAGTGCTTGTTATGATTTCCCCAAAACCTCTCAGTCAATCATATCTTCCTTTAGAATTACGTCAAATGAACCTGTACACTTCTCTTCTCGTAGAAATCAGTTTAGGTTTGTAAGTGAAGAGGATTTCTTTGTCTGAAAAAGATGATTTAGTGTTATAAAATGTTGATAAGTTTAACGGTTTTGCTGTTACATGTCCCATCATCGAAATATTTTACGTCGTAAAAACATAACTTTTGTATGGATACGGTTTTTTTTAGAACGGTTAAAACAATTATACAATATTATGAAAGAGAAAAATGTTAAACAAATCTAATGTATTAAAATGTGTAATAGGCTACACCTACATTTTTAGGGTTTCTATTCCTTAAAACCATTGTATTATCTCTCTTTTCTCTGTCACAGTCAATTGTCTGATAATCGGATGAAGTTATCATAATGAAATTTATCTCAGTAATGAAGCAGGCTAACCTACTTTGTATTCCAATAATCGTAACTTTAAAATATATTACTGGAAATATTGCTACTCCAAATATTAATATTTTTTATGCCTTGGTGGCGATCCTTTTAAAGAACTCTATTTAAAGAATTTATCACGTACAGTTTTAAAGATATACACTAAAAGATTTAAACAATCTCCTCTTCCTCAATCTATCTCCAAAAGTAGTACATCCCCAAAAATAGGGGATCTCTATTTTGAAGTAAATTTACTTCAAAATAGAGATACCCTAAGTTATGAAAGTATATTTTTTCATGCTTCAGTTCATTGATATTGTGTGTGCGAGTTCCCACCTCCTTGATCCCCACCACAGTGCATAATTTATTATTTCCATGGTTTTTGTTATTGTCTAGTTTAGTATATTGATAATATGATGTGTTGATTCGTTGTTGTTATTATAATTTCTGTAAAATTTGTATGACAGCTGACTATACGGAACTCTTGCACTTCTCAGGTTTATTTCATTTTATAACAAGCATAATCCGGTTCCTAGTTTTGTCAATTGTCAACGTTCGAAAACTCAACAAAAAATCATAATAAAAAGTTATTATTTAGGCTCGGTTGTCAACAATAAAATGAACAAAAATTAAATAAAAGCATCACAAATATAGGTTAACAGTTTCTTCATAAAAAAAATTGGTACAGTATATAAGACATATTAATAAATAAATTCTGTCCAAAAATATAATAATGACCTTTAGTCAAATTTAATGTTATACAGTAGAACCTCGGTAATTCAAACCAATAATTCGAAAACCTCTATAATTTGGAACTTCTGTCACTTCCCCACAGAAAACCTCTAATATTCTAAAATAAATATTCCGTTAATTCGAAGTATTTTAAACATCATATAGCCTCATTCGAATTTTGTTTTACGCTTGCCTCTACAATTCAAATTCCGTTGCTATAATTCGAAGTCAGCCTCTAAAATTCAAATTTTATCCACCATTAGCCTCTGAAATTCCAACTTAATACAAAAAACACGCTTGTTGAATCACGAACTGGTGCGGAGATACGGGGAACGGTTGTCGATTCGCTAAGGTAAAAGTATGGCGTAGACACAGTTTCCTCAAGGGTCAAGACTTGTTGCCAGTTGCCAATGTTTTTGTTGATTTGTTAAAGCGTGTTTAGTTACATTACAGTTCATTTTAGTGGATTCTTAAAATAAAGTTTACCTCTGTAATTCAAATTTGATGTACACTAACCTCTATAATTCAAAGTCTCGATAATTAAAAAAACTTCTTTTAATTCATTCAAAATTGCTTTCCCTTGGATTTTGACTTAATGAGGTTCTACTGTATATTAATTCCAAAACAATTATACAAATTAACTATATAAAATTAGAGTAATTATAATATTACAAATTAAAGAATGAAACTTAACTTTACTAGTTCCATCTCTAAATATAAAAATGTAAAGTTATTTCTCATAACTTCTGCATCTTTTATTCCTTATACAATAACTAAGAATAGCCGCTTCCAGTTAATTCCTGGCACTAATATTAAATATAACAATAGAAAGCTGAAATAACAAGAACTAAGCAAATAACAGACTGCGCTAGGAATGTTAAAACATTTCACCTCATGTATTCATAAGGTCATAATAAACTTTTAAGCGCCATGACTACAAATTTCACTCTTAACTGAGACAAATACTACGTTGATATTATGTACAGAATCCAACAGGCCATTCAAAATTAGTTGCCCTTCTTACATGTTGTTTTGTTGAGTTATTAATCTCTTTTTATGTTCTACAGATATGCTTGAAAAGCTGAGGCTCACTTCTCCTAAGCCTGGTCATGTTGAGAGAGTTCGCACACCTCTCTCGCCCACTCCTGATGCTGTCGCAGCAAGATTCCTTAAGATTAATGTCCGCCATATAACTGATGGACAAGTAAGTATCCACCTGGAGTAGTTTAAGAATGCCTCTAAAAGTGAAGTAAGATCAGACTCTCAAATATGAGTGGCACTAGACCTAGTTCAAACTAATTCATATTGATCTATTTACCAATATTTCTGCAATCTTGATTGTTCAACAGAAAATGTTCTGTGAAAATCCTGCATGGTTTCGTCAAGAACAAACTTACATTAAATTAATAATAGATTCCTACAAAACAAAAAATTCCATCCTTCTCTTCATAAATGAGTACTGGTTGCATTTAGTAATCTGATGAAACTATACTAAAGGAGGTGTAATGAATGGTATACAAGCATATTGCTTTGTTGATGAAAGCCACAAATGATTAAAAACTTGGGTGATTCATGGCATATTAAATCCTCACTCTGTATTCATTTACGTTTCTTCAATCTGAGATTAAACACTAAATAACCTTTTGACAGAGTTATAGTGACGGATGCTTTCCCATACCGATTGTTTTGCAGATTGGATGTTGCAATGTTGCAATATTCAATAAACTGGTAATGATATACAACTGTAGTCGTAATGATTTGAAAAAAGAATGTTTAAAGACTTACATGTTAAGATTATAGACAACCGACTTTGCAACACTACAGTAGAACCCCTCTTAACCGGCCTCGGATCAATCGGTCCTCGGCTTAACCGGCCTATTTCAAGAAACAACAAAATCAAATATATTAACTGGCCGAAGTCTCAAACATCGATTATTTGACGGACATTTCGGGATGACGCAATGTTATTTCTGCTACTGTATGTGTTAATGTTGTGGCAGGGAAAAGGGGGGAGGAGGAGCGTAACAAAGGAAGCCGCCTTGTCGATTGATTCTTACCGCGGAAGCTAGAGGGGGGATCAAATCTTGCTTCCCACGGCAACTGTATTATTTTTTCTTGGAATCAATTAACCAAGCGGCATCCTTTGTTTCTCTTTCTTCATCTGTTTATTTCTCGGAACCTTTACTGAATTTCGTGAGAGCAAAAGTGCTTGAAAACAGGAGGGGAGAAAAGGAGGCGAGGGAAGTTAAAATGTTTACATGTAATTTGTTAGTGTTTGTTTGTGTGTGTATGTACAGTACATACAATAAAATCAGTTGCAATAACGTTTTATTTCCTTTATTATTTATGAAATATGTACTGTAGGTTATTTTTGAACTAAAATCTATTTTTTACGGGAACCTCGGATCCGGATCAACTGACCAAACTCGTAACCGGCCCGAGTCTCGGTCCCGACCTGACCGGTTAAGAGGGGTTCTACTGTATTTACAAAATATTAATTATATCATCGTATTCGTTATTTGGTTCTGTACATAGTTTTATGCCAATTTGTAGCAGTTAATAATTAAACTTTAAAGTAATTCATTCAATTAAAAGATTCAATTAGTTTAACTTTTGTTTATTAACTAAAAACTATAAATAAACTAGTCATAAATATGTCTTGATATTGCTGACTTTCCGTATACACAGTAATAACTTCTCAAATGTTATAGAAATTTTTTAAAACAGTAATTAATTACAGGGGAAATTAATAATGAAATTTAAATTTATACCAAAATGATTTCCTACAATGTACAAAGTGCATAACATGTACTAGAAAACATTTTTATAAATTAAAACCATATACTTAATAGCAAAACAATAGAATTATTAAAATTCTCATTTCTCATGGTAAAACAACATGCAATTTCATTGAAGTAGAAAAACATTATGGGCTATTATTTTAAGAATTTCAATCAAAAGAATATTTTTAATTTAGTGCTGTTATTGTTATCGTTTAGTCTGCATTGTATTTGTTTCTATTAAATTTTTTATGGATATCATTTTTTAATTTTTAATTTGTAGTACAATTGTTTACGAGGCGATATGGAGAGAGGGGTAAGGGAGTCAGAAATATGCTTACGACAAACTGTTCCTCTTAGCACCATATTGAGTTCTGAGAGCATTGCAATTGCTTAGTTCAATTTCATTCAATTTTATAATTCTATTAGAAGAAGTTTATGCAATTTTTTTAAATATCATTTACACTCTTTTTCTAAACCCCCCCCCCTCCAAATTTAAATGGCACAGTCTGCACCCTGACCTTCTCGCGTGGGTATCTCTGTGTACTTGGTCTTCGGAGATCGACCTTGTCACTATTGTCTGCACTTTGAGTACAGCCGACTTTTCTGGCACTTTACAGATGTCCATTTTCAAGGCTTAACAAATATCAAGTGATTATAAGATCTTAACTTTAAGATTAAATTACTTTAATCTTTTAAAGTAATTTGAATGTACTTTTTATTGTTATTTCTGATTAATTTGGATTTAGGGTAATATCTGCAGGGTCTGGTTCTATTAAAAACAGATTATCTCATTTTTACTGCAATTTTAAGAACAATAGGTATTATACTGAAAAGGAAACATTTGAATCATTCACAGCTTTTAATCACATTGTATGCAAAGTTAGTTAATCCTACCATACTTTCTTGATTTAATTAATTGAAAAGTTAATAATACTAGGTACAAATTTTGTGTATAAAACTAACACCATCTAACCAAAACGAATGATGTAATTAAACACCTTCCACATAGTGAAATAACATATGACAACACTGTAGTCTTCTAAGCACATCATTTGACAACTCTGTACTAATGTTTGAGATTATCAAGTGAGATTAAATATTTGCTTATCCTGTTGCTGCAACGGAAATTGAAATTTCTACTAATCATACACGATATTTATTGTATGTAATACAATTTCTTATATAACATTAATAATGTTTTTATTTTGTTAATACAACTATTTATTTTTTAAATTACAAATGTTTACATGGACTGTTTTATTTCTTTTATTCTGTGACTGGTAATTTAAAATAAAAATACATTTTTAGTATAAAATTATATACTTCGCTAAATGATACACCATTGAATAAAGTAATCCAACTCTACAAATTTATATTGCCTAGTTATTATACATTTTGTAAAAAAAAGCAAGAATTTTACTCTATTTTAAATAATTATTTTCAAAACTTTTGTGTTTATATTATTTTGCTGACTTGATTTATTGTTACGTGGTTTTTTTACACTTAAATTGTAGCCTAATAATGGACTAATTTTTAATATCCAGTTTTATTTTTAATTATACCCATTTCAAAACTTTTGTTTCTTCTCAGAAATAATTACTAGTTTGATGTTGTCAACCCACTAAAATAATTAATGTAAAAAAAAATCATTCAGTGGTACGCCCAGTGTGTCTAACAAACACTAACTTTCAGTTTATTATCTGCACACATTAAGAACTAATTTTTACCACTTCTTGAACTCTTATAACTGTGTTGTATAGAATGTTCAAATAGAAATTTAGTTGGTCATTTAATAATTATTAATTTGATCTTTCTGTACCATTTTTATTTTTAATGATTCAATTTTAAACTCTTTCACCATGTATATATTGTATTTCTTGGATCTTGTCTTAATAGGTTCAATTTAAAGTTGTATTTCTTGGTACCTGTTTTGGCTAGTTTTAAAGCTCGCTTTCTGTTTGGCCTATGTATACTTATTAGACGAGAACCACAGTTACGAGATGTATGAACACGGTGCACACAATTAAAAGCATATTACTTAAATGTGTTGTGTTTTAATGTATTTTGAATGTTTTGTAGGCTATTTATCTTAATGTACTTACAAATAATATATTTGCTTACATATTTTTTCGCGCTACAACCCTCTAAGGAGTTCTGTCTCTTGCAAGATTCTCTTTCACTTCCCAGTCCTATGCTACGTTTTCATTCCTATAAGATATTAATTACTTTTAAGTCCTTTTCCACATCATCCATCCATCTTCAGACATCCTCTCCCTTTCACCCTTCTACCACAATCTTAAGTAGCAATCTTAGGTAACATTCTTAAGTGGCTAAAGAGGTTGAGACATATGATTAGAAGAAACTTTTGCAATTAATTTCACATGGAGTGTATCTATCAGTGTGATAAATACCACCATAGCATTTGCTGAGTGCAGCAGGTGCTAAAATACCATAGAATAAGTGAATTTACACATTTATTTTATTTTATTTTTATTTAGATAATTATTTTATTCCCTAATATAATACAAACACATACAAAATAATAAAATAAGAAGGTAACTTAAACATAACATAAAATAAAATAACTACCTGTAATATAACATAAAACTTAACTTATAAAAAAGACATAACAGAATAGTTTCCATATGGGGAATAAAATATTTTGCAACCTCTAGGGCAAGCAAGCCCGTTAACATTTATAAAATTAGTTCTATAGAAACTGTCTGAGTCTTGGAAGCAGACGAATATAAGTGATTTAGTACTCAAGACATCTAAGAATCTTCCATCAACTCTGGTTATATCAATATCTATTGCAGTCTCCCAAATTTCCAAAACAGTATATGAAATAAGTGATTAGAATGATGGCACTGACAACGATTTGTGAATTTTGTAGGATTTCAAATAGTATATTTCAATATGTAATGGTTTTAAAAATATAGTTAAACAAAATATTACTTATTGCATTTTTTTAATATCAACATATTTTATTATTTTTATATTAAAGATCTTTGTTCGATATTTGTTTTCAAGCTGGTACAATAAATAGTAAATTATTATTATCAATCATGTTGCTTTTGCTCAAAAAGTACCTGCTAGACCTCATATATGTCAAAGAAATTTATTTAGTAAAACATATTTGGCAATCCGAAATTACCAAATTCTTGGATTTTTACTGTACAAGTTAGTTTTATTAAACAACAAATAATATTTTACCTTATCTTTGTTATCAGGGCGTCGTAGGAGGAGTGCTGCTAGTAACACCGAATGCAGTCATGTTTGATCCCAACGTGTCCGACTCTTTAGTCATCGAGCACGGCCCAGAATCGTACGGAGTCATTGCTCCGATGGAGTATGTTGTAAATGCTGCTATTTATCACGACATCGCTCATATGAGAGTTGGTCACCATGAGAATGCAAGGTTTGTTAATTACATTTACTTTCTATAAACTGGATGGCGGAAACAAATTCGTATCAACCAGCATTTTTTATTGCTCAATGAAGTTTATGCAATCCTATCTGTAACAGAAGTTGTAAGTCTATGAGCAAAAAAGATTCAATTGCTAGTTTTTAGTAAATTAGACATTTAATTGGGACTTCAAAATACAACATAAATAATTTTACGTGAATAATAAAATACAGTGTATGTTATAGAAGGCAACAAAATGGCTGTTTCCTAAATTGTTTATCACTCTTCAATTACATAAAATACTGTTGCAGACTTTTATTTGTAGACCTTTCTTCTGCATATTATTATTTACAGATTTTCTCTTAAACAGATAAAGTAATTTTGTACACTTAACCCACATATGTAGGAATGTGTCAGGCATTTCCTTTTCCAAGCCTGACTTGGTGGTACAACCAATTCCACAAAAAAATACTTTAACAAATTCATGCTTGGCTACATTTAGTCAGTCAATTACAACTCCATAATGGACTGTATCTCGCTTATCCTATAATTTTAGCAACTTGCACACAATATTTATAAAAAAAAATGATATCACCTTTTAAGGAAAACTGGAACACATAAATAAGTACAGTTTAGTTTCATAAAAAATATACAAAAAGTTATAACTATAATTAAAAATAAAAAATAAATTCTAATAAAAGTAATGACATTTTTTTCTTTTTGCTCCCGGATTGGATTGATAACAAATATTGAAATAGGTAGGGTATATATTACCTGTTACACTGTCTATCCAATCCTTGATTATTTGTTGTGACTACCGCAGTTTCGGGACTATCCCATCTTCCTGTCACTTATATCACATACAAAAATACACATTTAAAATAACTTTTCTCTCACTAGTGAGGTCGACAAAAACACAATAATTAGTTATACACAAAAACACAGTACACAAAACACAAATTATGACATGAACTACGAACATGTTGCCTAGGTGCTGGTTAACTAGCTACTCAAAGGACTAGTTGTGGACTCAAAGTAATGACAGCAAATATTCAAAGCGAGAAATTTTTTTTCAGTCCAAATTAAAATTTCTTGCAATAAAAGTGTAGATAATTAGTTGAATTAACTTGTTTATTTTAAACTATTTCCAGTACGTCCCTTTGTTAGGTCAGGAGGAAGGTAATTTCTATGAATTGGGTTTCTGTGTTTTTTCCGTGGCGCTTTGGGTATACTCTCATATACTATCTTGTTTCAATCGTACTGTATTTAAAGTTTTAAGGTTTGTATTCTTTTCACATTATTTGTCGCCAGGTTGGTGAAAGTTACTAAATATATATATACACGATTCAAAACAACTCAAACAAAAAGCAATAACGTACGGTAATTATTAAATTAAATATTATTTACTGCACCAACTCTTTAGATATTCACTCGAGCTCATAAGCTTAGTGATAATCTATTTGAATAATTTTGATTTTATTAGATTAGGCCTATTCTAGAAGTATTCTAATAAATTGTCGAATGGAACTTTTAGTACTGGTTAGACTACTAAAATAATTATTAGTGGCAGTAATATGGGCATTTACAGTATATATGTATATTTATTTATAAGTTAAACATCTAATTGTTACACGTTCTCTTCACTAATAAAAATGTGTCCATCTTTTTTTATTCACTTTCTGCACTTTTCTAAACTTTCAATAGTTATATACACCGTTAACGAATCGAAAGTAGGGTATATATAACGAATTTATAATTCTTAAAGTCAGGATTCTACTAAAGAAATACGATAGTAGGCACCAGTGAAATATGGCAACGCAGCGTGCCCATCCTATATGACTGCAACGCAACGGTATTCTTTAGTGGTCTTTAATATAAGCTCAAAAGACCTGCAGGACTCATTACTGGACATGGTCCAATTCAGGAAACATCTAGAAACAGTGGCAGTCTTTGAAGGCATCCGAAGCTGTCGGCTTTGTGGGCTGGCCCAAGAGTCGCATGACATGTCGTACTTGATTGCGGGATGTTGGAGCACAGC
Source organism: Philaenus spumarius (assembly GCA_018207615.1). Taxonomy (NCBI): domain Eukaryota; kingdom Metazoa; phylum Arthropoda; class Insecta; order Hemiptera; family Aphrophoridae; genus Philaenus; species Philaenus spumarius. The sequence goes on along the minus strand of JAGFPH010000243.1, from coordinate 489,546 downwards.
CATCGTACGAAAAAGGCACGTACTTGGTGGAGAAAATCCTGGACATCACAAGGAGAACAGGTTTCTAACCAGCCAGCTAATAGCAAAACATAGGGTGAATAATAAACCAAGGGTTGGCGTGCAAGGAAACCTTCTTCTAGAAGCAGTCCACAACAGATAATCTAATATAACAGAGGTCTATATTTTTGAATGGGAGTTGTACTACTAAAGCTAAGCAAAAACAAAGGCTGAGACCTCTCTTTCCCTCGGCACATTCCTACAGAGAGGATACTGTAGATACAGAATTTAGTGAAAATTGATGGAAAATGTGCTTTTTATTCCAGCTGTGTATAATAATACTGTACATTGAATGCCGTCACTTCCCGTTGCTGGACTAATGTATAATCCGTGCTTGTAGTTGTTGGTTCAGTATATTGAATATAAGACTCATTGATGTTATTAATGTAATTTTGGTAAACCGGCTTACAGTAACGGAACCCTACTTGTTCAAGTCAAACTTACACTTCTTTGGTTTGTTTATTATTGTTCAGTCTAAATTTTTTTTTTAACTAATGGATATATGGTGTCACGACTTCTTTTGTAGATCTTATCCTTGTAACATTTCTTCTTCTTAAAGTTTGCAGTTTTAAAATATGAATACCGATGGGCCATCTTCATCTTAATGTTTTGTTTCTCTTAAATTTTCAGTCAACATAATAAAAAGCATTCAAACAGCAGATTTTTCAATCCTATTTTGAAATACTGTTTTAAAAAAAGCATAATGCAATATAGTTCATGTTACCCAAATTTCAATACTTACGAATTATGTATCATAAAAACAGATTAGTAGTTTTAGAGTTTAATAGTAATAACCAAACAAACCTCTCTTTAAATAAATAGTATTGGTAAAGAGAGTAATGAATTTATGTATTTTCAGACTGGATGCTCAAAAGCCTGAAGTGTACCATGTAAAAGGTCAGGACAACTTGTATCGTAGTGCTGATGAGACCGAAGGCGAAGGTAGTAGCGGTACTTTGTTAACAACCAATCAAGGAGACTCGTTAGATAGTGGGGGCGATCCTCACCACTCTCCTTCTGCGAGAGAGGATTCCTTGCTGGCTAAGGATGAAACTTTCCCAGAACTCAGGTAGGCCTCAGAAAGAAATTAGTTAACTGTCTGTTGTTTTAAATCCGATTATCAGGTTATAAAGTTTTGAATATATTTTTTTCTTTTTTAATCTTTTACAAAATTAATAGAATATAATTTATAGCACATAGTTTTTCCTGTTAATGTAATGTTCAACTTCCATAAAGCCACATGTATTGTAATAGTTTATTATGCCTCAAGGCAGAAAATAAACTACCGTTTTACTTGCGAAAATGAAGATTCGTGGTAAGTCATTCAAGGACGGAAAAAGTGCTTTCCTGGCTAGTTTTATTTCACACTTTTCTTCATACTACACCTAAAATGTAACAAAATATTATCATATTAAGATATCATAGGATAACTATCTTGGGTAAGGTAAGGTTATTGTGTACACTTATTTAATACAAGACTTCTATTCTTCTAATCAGCTGGCATTTGGAAATTATTGGTAAAGAAGCACTACCTTGCCTGTACCCGTCACTAAGGAAACTGTTGTTTTCGGTGTAGCATTTTGAAAATTTATTTAATCTGACCTGTGTAACTCATTTTACTTGAACAAATGGTAATTTGGTATCTATAAAATTTCAATCCTGTTGAAGTAATCGAACAACTGGGTATTAATTTTGAAAACATATATCTTTCTATCTATAAAGAAATAAAAGGGCCCGACAACAATGAATAAAAAGGTATTGACTGAAATATCGATTAAAAAATAAATGCGTGTTTAAGGTCTTTTTTTGCTTGTTGTGTAGGTCTTCTACGGAAGATGAAGAAGACGAAGAGAACGGAAGCATGTGTTCATGCAGTGGTACCCAGAGAGAAGGAGATGCCTTTCCTAAAGCTTTTGAACGAGATCTAGTCACACCCACTAACCTTTCTGTACCTGGCGAGAAACTGGTGAGTTTAATCGGAAGATATGTCTTGTTAATTTTAATTCATATAATATTATAAAAGTATCCACAATATTCTCAATACAGGTTTAATAAAAGTACAGCAGGTTGGATTTCCATTCTGATCCACTAATACAGGGGGAAGACAGTGTTTTGACTTTATAAGAAGCACTATACATAAGACATATACCAACACTATCTTGTATTGCAATGTTCCAAGCGTAGTAGCTACATTTACAGTAAGGGTTGGAATTGGTCCTTAGGTCACTACTCTACACCGGTATATCCTAAAATATCGCCAAATTGTGAGAATACCGACATCTGTCTGATCAAGAGAAATCTCTGAAGTACGTCCTGATCTTGTGCTTTTTACAAAGAAAACGCTTAAAAATCTTTGTCGTTTGTAGGATATTTAAAAAATAATTTACAGTTGTTCACTCTCCTCAGTTTTTGAGATTTTGTATCTCACAATTTTGAAGATAAACCAAGTAAAATTCTTTGTTTTTGTAGACTTGTAAGTACAAAGTGTTATAAAAAATGCATATACCAAGTCTGAACTTGTCTACTTTGAAAGTTACAACATATTTTTTTTTTTTTTACAAAATGGCAGATTGTCTTGAAACAAAGTTTTTCAACCTATGTTTGTATAAACTTTGTCTCCAAAAAATTCCTACACGTTTCAAAAACACCCTGAGGTTTTCCTCAACAACTGAAACCATAATCTAACCTTGAACCAACTATCTCATGATAAATAGCTATGAAAACCTCAAAAAGATTATACAAATTGTTATACATTTTTCCTCCCTAGTAATAGCAACACCTTATCATCCATACTTGTTTGGACTAAATTGATTTAAAGCAGTTTCACATAAATAGAATTTCAATTATTAATAAAGAATATGTATATTTTAAAATATTATACTACTATTTAATATAACTAATATACTTTTTTGTGTTGTCAGAGCTCTTCGCGCGAGCAGATACCTGAAGAGAAAGAAGAACCTAAAGGAGTTCTCGAAGCAGTCGCAATGATAAGATCTTTAGAAGAAAGGCGTAAATCTTCTTTGGACCATCATTGGGCAGTTCCAAGCAAAGTTCGTTCACTCGAAGAAGAAACAACCAGTGCACCTGAAGTACCATGTAATTTGTTCAATTTAATTTCTTAAAGATATAAAATAAAACTAAATGGGTTGCATTACAGTTTAAATAAAAATAAATTATGTAAATTATAGAATGATGTAAGTACAGAAAACAGATTTCAATAGCAAACAAGGTACCCCTACCATAGAAAATGAAATTATTTCATTCATTTAAATTCAGTTACTTAAAAATATTTGGTGTTCTAAAAGTTAGTTACAGTTTAAAATTATTGTGGTAAGAGACACATGCAGGCATGGGCGCCCATATGATATTTTCTAGGAGGGGGCTAGACGGGGTATGGGGCTTAACACGGGGTATGGGGCTAAGGACGCACATGTGAGCGTGATACTGAACACTATGAGAATTGCATGCCTGTATTGGGAGTATTTTCAATATTCAGTGCATTGCATGCTTCGCACTCCAACTCCCATACTGGGAGAATTTTCAATACACAATGCATTCCAAAAAAATCTAAATACCGGAAGCACGTTTTATGACCGGAAGTAACTATTTTTTGAGATTTTTCCTACGAGAATAAATGTTTTTAGAGTTTTTTCTACAAATATAAATGTAGGTTGTTACTCTGCACATTCTGTTTTTTACGCGACCTTATAGCTCGCTTGGTTCCCCCAAAATCTATCAAAATGTAAAATACCATAAAAGTACCCGGTCCAAAGGCACGTGGGGGATTTTACCTTGGGCCGAGGGATCCAAGGCCGACGGGCGAGTTTTTACACTACAAGTGAAGCGAAGCTCATAATGAGGATTTTACCCCACAGCTGAGTTTGTACTCTACGAGCAAAGCGAATCAGTCCATAACCTTTTTTTTTTTTGTTTCGAGGTTAAGTGGAAGAGAGGACCCAATGGTCCTATGGTCCTAACTTCGCCTCAAGAAATAAAGATGATATATATAACCTGAGGCCACTAGATCGAGGTGCAATCTCGCGAGTGTAACGAAGTTGGAGGCTTAGCATTTGACATGTGCAATTCTGACATAATTCTCTCGCAGCATTCAAGAACCCATGTGAATTAAATAATAATATTTTCATTTTACAAATTTGATAATATACAATAAATTTATATTTTGTTTTTGTGACGCATAACGTTGCAAAAAGATATTAATTTTAATGTTATTCAAAATGGCAAATTAATATAAAACTAAGCATTTTGTTACATATAAGTATATATAAACTTTTTTGTACTTTTGATACATGTGGTGAATTAACTTCTGAAGTTTAGAACGGGGTTTTGAAATACTCTGTATATAAAATAAGAATATTTTTAATTGCTAATTATCATTATTCCTTATTTTGCTATTTCAGTAGTCGAGGAAAGCAGAAGAGGCAGCGAAAGTTTACTTGTTAAGTTGTCATGTCACGACTCAGGAATAGATATTAGGGATCCACCACCGCCTCCTATACCCGTTGTTCAACCAAATAAAAAAACCTACTCGGATGCTGATATATTGCTTAGCGACGACTTTGCACCCCCTGTAACGATACATCCTCTACTACCTGAAGGTGATGATGTGATGGAACGGAGAAAGAAAACCTCTTCTGTGTCCTTCAGCTTAGACGATAGTAAAGAAGGAGACGAAGAACTGGTTCCGCTGAGAGAGAAGAAAGACGATGATGATAAACAAGAAAGCAAAAAGAATAAGGTACATAAAATAAATCTGTTGTTTAAGTTGTATTTAAAATTGTAGCAGGAGATAATCTATATTGTTTCACCCATGTTGACTAACAATTAATTTTTTTTTTTCAATGACTGTTGAATCATTTTGACAAAATGTGTGTTTTACTATTGTAAATTTGTTTAAATTGAATAGAACTTAAATTTCTATATTTTAAGAGCAAACATTAGGTTATAATTTGTGGAACTAGTCAGAATAAAAAGATTAGAATGTTTTTGACTGCCCTATCAAGAGCTTTAATACACATTTGAAAAATTAATATAAACAATTAATGCTTTATATTAATCAAAATCTTATAAATATAAATAAAAAATTTGTATAAATCTTTATTTTTATAAAAATGGAAAAGCACTGCACCATTTCCAAAATATTCTTTGAATTAGTGTACAAATCTTCTGACAAATTTGACATTTGTGAAAAATAGGTCATTAAAACGTTTAACCCTTACTTAGTTGCTGCTAAAAAATATGCAATATTTAAAACATATGTAGTATTAAGTTAAAACGTATTTTTCTCAATATTTTAAAAGTTCTATTGAGTTTTTAATTCTTTAGGGTTTCTGTAACAAATACAAATGCAATTTCATTAAACAATTTTTTTTAAATTTTCAACCATTCCTATGTTTTTACAAAGAGCTGAGATCTTTTGGTTGAATTTGGCGCCGGAACAGGTTTCACGCACTCATCGTTTAGTACTTGGTCAGCAACTGTAATTCGACAACCGAACCAAAATAAACATTCTTATGCGCTCTAATAGCCAATCTAAGTAAAATGTCAAACTTAATCTTCCGAGTGTTATGCAACTATCACCTCGACGAGATATTAAGTCATAAGCACGTAAAAGGTTTATTCAATTGTTAAATATGTTGGAAATTCAAGACTTCTTGTGGCACATGTTTTAGCATAAACCTTCCAAAATGACATACCTAAAAATAGAAAAAAACACTATAATTTATGTCTGATTATTGGTTGTCAAATTATAAATGAAAAGACAAACTGTTGTTTTTTATTACGAGGGTAAGTCAATAAGTAAATTGAAATTGAAAAAGTCTAGATATTTATTGCTTCTTCTATGCTCTTACTCCATCTTTTAACAAGCATTTTAATTCCTTCCTAGAAGAAGGTTTTTGGTCTAGCGATCAGATGATTTTGCACCGCTTCAATGGCCTCTTCATCAGACATCAGATCGATAATGATTCCTTCGCAATTGTTCTTTTAATGGACCAAAAAGATGAAATTCGCTTGGGGCCAGGTCCAGACTGTATAGAGGGTGGTCTAACAGCTAAAAACCGAAATTTCGAAGGCACAGGACTATGTTTTTTCCTGTATGGGGTCAAGCGTTATACTGAAGCAAAATCATGCCTTTTGAAAGTTTACCTCGTCTTTTGGATTTGATTTTTGGCTTCAATAAACGCAGTAGCTCACAGCAGCTACTATTTATTGTTTGATCTTTAGGTTCGAAGTCAAAATTGGACCTTCCGTATCCCAGATTATCGATATCATAACCTTTCCTGCAGACATCTGAGTTTTGAACTTTTTTTCTGTGGAAGATGACGGATGTTTCCACACCAAATTTTGTGGCTTACTCTCTGGTTCAAAATGATGGACCCATGTCTCATAATCGTTTAAGAAATGAGTCTCCTTTTTTCTTCATAACGTTTCAAATTCTTCTGGGATATTTTTAAACAATTGTCTTTGTTAGTCAATTGGTGTGGAACCGAGTGAACACAGACTTTTCGAAAGTTTAAAGAATCGTGTATGATTGAATATGCTAAGCCATGACTTACATTTAAATCACTTGCAATTTCATCAGCTGTAATTCGTCGATTATCGAGAATCACTTGTTTAACCGCTTCAATATTGTCATTAGTCTTTGAAATGGAAGGCCTACCAGGCCGTTGTTCGTCACACAGAGAAATCCACCACTTTCAAGTGGTGATCAACCCCTCCTACCTTAAAAGTGGTGGATAGATCTTGCTTCTACTTAAACAACTCTTTCCATGTTGCTGCTGGACGAATAATCTCTGCTGATTTCACACCTTCTGAATTGAGGAAACGTATTGACTGCTTGCATTTCTTCCTTGGTGCAATCAGACAAAGGAAGAACTCATTTCACATAGTCTTTTAAACACAATCACAAGTAGCTGATAGACGACGTTATTAGTTATAGCAAAACAATCATTGCTGCCATACATGTGATACGGAGGGAAATCAAAATTTCCCTTTACTTTTTGACTTTCCCTTGTATATTTATACACACACAATATGTATTTGCACATATATTTTATGTTTGTATAGAGAGACATAGCGAAGTAAAAAAAATGATATATATAAATTGAATTCTTCTTATTTACTAATTTACTAAGATCTATAATAATACCGTAGAGCAGAAGTTTATACAAAGAAAGTAACATCTGTTAACCATTTTTAGATGTTAAAGCGTTTATCGTACCCTCTCGCCTGGATGGAAGGATTTACCGGTGACAAAGATGATAAAGAAACTTCTGTTCCTTCATCAGCAGAATCATCTCATCCTTCTCATTCATCCAGTATGTTCTCGAAGGTTTTCTCAAGGTAACGCACATTTATTGTTTTGCTCTCTTAAATTAGTTCAAATAATATGTAACATGTAGACAATATAGACGATTGTGTGTTTTTATAAATACATTTTCTATCTTTATTATCCGAGCATTTGAAGTAAATGAGATAGTATTGACTATCAATAATTATACCAGGTGAGAGAGGATTGGGGAAAAAAGTTAGTGTCTATCTAGATCCAAGCAAACGCCTATTGCTATTATTTTAATAAAGAGCAACTGAGTTGCAATTGTGCCCTTTTTCGGGATTAATGAAGAAATTAAACAAGTTTTTTTTCAAATTATTTTAATAATACTTCTGTTGATAATAAATGTTTTAATAAAGCAAAACGAAAACTTCATTTACAGTTAACCAATTTTAAAACCACTACGATCAGTATATTTGTAAAAACATGTGTTACAGCAACAAATTTATTTTTATTTAGAGGTGAAGAATGTTTTTAGTTTATATTAAAGGCAAGAAATATAAATGGAATGTTTAATCAAATTGTACAATATTTATAGAACACTGTTGATAATGGTTTTGCCAGTTATAGCTTTTACAAGATATGTTAACACAGACAAAGGAAATTATTAAAACATGAACCATCTAAACCATATTTTGGACTATAAATACCTTTCTTGGCTAACAAAATAAACTTCAGATAAAATGGTGTGGAGTATGGGTAAAACATAATCTTATGGTGTAGACAAAGTTTGAAACAGTGGTAAATTTGAGAATAATTCTACTTCATTGTTGAATAATTTTTTCCACTCCTTTCACACTGTCTTTAAATGTTTACGACCATACCTCCCACATCTCATACTTTGCAAAAAGGAGAAAACCCTTTAAAAGTACCAAGTAGCTCATACCTGAACATAAATACCATTTCACCTTTCCTATTTTGACATTTGGGGGAAGAAAAATACTTCAGAGTTCATGCTTATTGTTATCTAGCACTTATTCACTTTAGAGAGAATCTGCCTGAGTGAATTTTTCCATCATAATTTATTTGAGAAAGCTGGTCAGTGCAGCTCACTTTCCCAGCATTTAGGACACCAAATAATCAACTGTTAAGGTTTTTTGTCTTCGCAATTTGACGTCTCAAAACAAACGAATTTCCATAGGAAAAATGAGCTATTGCAGTGACCCTTATGGTAAGACCTAAAAGGTCGGTAGTAGAGTTTTATGTAAAAAATTCAAAGTAGGATATTATTCTGCACATTTGGTTTTTTTACACGACCTTATAGCTCGCTTGGTTTCCCGAAAATCGATCAAAACGTAAAATACCATAAAAGTACCTGGTTCAAATTCACGTGGGCATTTTCTAATCTGAGGCCGACGGCCGAATTTGTACGCTGGGAACCAAGCGAAGCTCATAAACCAAAGCCGCAAGGTCGAGGTGCGAACTCGCTTTTTTCCGCTGCGAATGGAACAAAGGAGCACTTGAAACGAAGCTGGAGGCTTAGGTGCAAACAAATTCTACTAGTATATTTCATACACACAGACAGCTGATCAGCACTGTCGTGAGTAGACCAATTTCCAAAATAGTTGGTTGAAACCCTAAAACATGTAATTTTAATTATGGAAATTTGCTCAACTCACATCAGCGGTTCAGCTACGTGGTCGAATTATTTCTTTTTCATTTAGAGACGGAGGTTAGGGAGACTCATCATATTGATGTCTTAGTTCCTTGGATCCATTTCTCCTGTCCAATGCCTGAATAGCCTGTAAATCTCTATTTGAAGTGTGATGGGTTTTTTGTTTTTAATGCCAAAAGGTCTATCATTGTCTGAAATAAACCCTTTTCCCACTAATAAACATTCGTGGTCTTCACCTAAATTCAAATCACGTTCCTTACATTTCTATATCAAGTATGCTAAACCTTTGGCTACAAGACTGCCTGAAATGAGACGGTGCTCCTTAGTGTAGTATGGTAAGCACTGCAGACACCAAGTGCTATTATTCTCTCTGCTTTTTCTAGCTCATTGCACTTGTTCAAAACCACTGATTGTAAGTTTATATACACTACACTACAAAACTTGTCTGGTTCTTTATTTATGTCTGCAGTTTATTTTGATCTCCAAGTACTTAATGATTTATTGAGTATGGATTAATTAATTGTTTTTTTATAGTTTTAATTTTATATGTTAACCCCTCTTATAAACTTTACAGTTCTGGGGGAAATGGCTGGCAAGACTCATTAAAGTAGTAGAATGATGAGTCAATCCTCTGCATTAAACTAAGTGTTGTGTGTGTGTTTATTTAACATGGAGATATATTGCTTTTAGTTTAGATATTTAAAATAATTATTCACATTTAATACATTTAATGGTGGTGGTATTTCTTCGTAAGTTGCAATCTGTATAAACTAACAATTGATTAATTGAGGCTCTGCTGTGTATCTGCAATATTAGATGTACTCCCATAAAAACATGAGAAGAGGCATAACGCAATTAGCACGTTGCCTAGTTTGCTACCTTTGCACAGATCAAGCCTAGCGCTGCTTCCTCTTAGGCGAGGAAATAAAGCACAAAAAGAGCTAAAATCTCTGAAATTTGATGCCATGGATGGATTGAGATGGGGTTTTTTGCCAAAAATTATCTGGAAAAGTGTACCTACTTTTCATTTTATAATTTTGGAAAATTGCATTTGTGCAATGCAAAATGCATTCATTCATAACTTGGTTAATAACACTTGGAATGGACTAAAATTAGGTTCCTGGGGGGTTTTCGTGGTTCCAAATTTGTCCATCGCCGACCTGGTGTTTAGGATTGGTGACGAACGTCATCTCCGAGACTTCTCCTGAAATTCACGCTCAAATAAAACGAAACTCCAAGATGCACCAGGTACCCGGAGTATGGTCGCTGATACCAGATTTGGAATCAGCGAAACAAAAGATCCCCAGGGAAGGAGTTTCATTTCATTTTAGCTTGAATTTAAGGAGATGATGTTCATCAGCAATCCTAAAGCTCCATGTCGGCGATGGACAAATTTTGGAGGTCATTTTCGGGATCAGCGACCTTGAAACCCCCCAGGAACCTAATTTGAGCCCATTCCAAGTGTTATAACGAAGTTATAAATTTATGCGATTTTTAAAAATTATAAAATGAAAAGCAGGTACATTTTTTCAGATAATTTTTGGAAGCGAATGCAAAAACCCCATCTCAATCAGTCCATCGCATCAAATTTCTGAGGTTGAGTGTTTTATTTCCTCGCCTATCTGTCTATATTAGTCTAACTAATATAAAGAAAGGATTTTTAAAAAGACTTTGTTTCATCTTGTTTTATAGTTAAAAAAAAACATGTGAACAAGATGTTTTCTTACCCTAAAAGGAAAACCTGAACTCATATAGAAACACTTATTTGACTGTTTGTCTGGTATAGTCATATTTCTCAGTAAATAATAAAGGAAACGAGCTGAAATTTGACTTGGTTATAAATCATGATAATTTGGGATATATTCCAATAATCAGAAATAAAAAATATTTTACTGTAAAATTTGATGGATGAAAGTTTGATGTTCCAAATTAATACTATGATACTGTTGTGTCAGTATGGCACTTCTTGGTTAAACTTTTTAACACAATATCTATTGTAAGGCGAAAAAATTACAAACAAATATTAGCTTAATGTGTCAAAATAGTAAAAAATTAATACTAGTTTTGAGAAAATAAATACTTTTATATTTACCAGTTCTTGAATGTAAAACAAAAGCTTGAAATGTGTTTAGCAGCAGAGCCTTAGCAAATAATCTTTCTCTTGCTTATTAACATAAGTTAAGGTTAATGCTGCTTGTTTTTTCTGTTTCTCGCTCTCCTTCGTCCTACCCTTGCACTTGCCCACTTTGCACATTTTATCACTCCTCATCCTTCCATTTAATTTAACATTATTCGATTCGTGTTTATTTATTCTCACCGATCAGTTCTCCTATAAATATGGTCACTGACTTCAGTTCTGGGTTGTTCATGAAAACGCCCAGTGAAGAGAGTGGCCGTTTTCCTTTCCCACCTACTACACAGACCCCCAGTACCCCTCCCACCCCTGCTTCAGGGGATGCTACTAAACCTCAAGGTCTTACCAGCTTTTCACCCTCATCTATCATCACGAGTGTGGGGTAAGTTGTAGTATGTTTTGTGTTCTGCCCTTTCCCTTCCTTTACGTGTTGTGTGTAGAATGTTTGAGTTGTTTAGGTGTTTCCCCCTGATTTGTTGTTTTAGTTTAATTTATTGAAAATGTTTTTAACTATGAGCATATTTAAATTGTTATTTGGATTTTATTTTCTGATTGTTAAACAATTGAGGACAATTTTTTACAGTAGAATTAAAAAATATATAACTGTCATAACTTAAAAAATAGAATTGAAGCAGCACAACAATTTTAGGATGTCAATTACCTGTAATTTGTAAACATTATATACAGTTTATGTGTAATCCTGAAAATCTTGTCCATAACACATAATACGTTTAAAATTATTTATCCTAAAAAATTTCCCTGTATTATATACTTAAAAAATTAATGATCAGGTGAATGGTACCCTCATCTTTAGTACTTTTAAAATCAGAAATAATGCCAGGCACTGTTACTGATAATTTTTTTAGTTATTGATCCCAAAAATCATGCCTTAGTCTTTGATATCTTTTAAAATCCTGTGGACTGGCCCTTTATTGAGACTTTGAAAAATAATTAATATCAAAAATCACAACTGAGTCACCGATACTTTTACTTTCTCCCCCCCCCCCCCCCTATACGTAGTATATGGAGAAAGTATTGTTTTCGTCCAAATTTTTCACTTTGAATTTTTAGTGGAATTATCTGTTTTGGTGCTCCCTGAACCCCAAAAAATTTTTTAGAGGAATTATCTGTGTTGGTGCTCCCTGAATCCAAAAATATTTTTAGTGAAATTATTTGTTTTGGTGCTCCCTGAACCCAAAAAAGTGTTTTTTTTTTGTGATGTCTGTCCGTGTGTCTGTTAGGATGTGTACAGAGTTGGAGACCATACCATTCGATTTTGATGAAATTTGGTATGTAGGTGTTGTTCTAGAATATCCCCAGGTATTTTTTCATTTTTTCAGATTTTTTATTTTTAAAGGGGTTTTACCTCCCAAAAATGGTCAAAAAACGAGAAAAATCAAAATTTCTCAAAAACGACTCTTAACGATTTTGATAAAATTTGGCTTATTTGTAGCCCTTAATGTACCCTACCATATGCAAAAAACCGCATCTTTCTAAAAATTCTCGTTTAGGTAATAATAATAATAATAACAGATTTTTAGGGGGTTTTGGCCAAAAAGGGGGTTGTTTTTCAAAACCTTTTTTCGTGCATCTATACAGGCCTAATTGACATGTTTGGTGCAAATTTGTTCGAAATCGATCAAATAGTTTTAATAATAATAATAATAATAATAATATTTATTAGTTACTCTCCTACTTTAATGCTACTCTTGGGAAGGTATAAAGTTTCAACTGGGAGAAAGTATGTGGCAGTTACCTGGTACCGTTTATTATAATCAATGATCCATCTAATGGCACCCGAGTAACTAATACTTTTTAAATCAGCCATTGTGTTTTCTGGCCTGGTACCGATACTATAAACAAACGTTCGATTCCAAAAATCACGCTTGTGTCACAGTACCTTTAAAACTAACAATACAGTGTATGACTCCTGCGTCACTGACACTTTTTAAACTAGCATCACTGTGGTTCTGGTCCTGCTACCGTTACTTTTTTAGTTATCAATCATGAAAACCACTCCTTTGTTATAACAATCCAGCATTTGGTGAGCTTTTCTTGCGACAAAAATAAAACTAACAAATGTTTACCTTTTTTAAGTATTGTTTTAATCAAGGTTTTAATTAATTGTAAAATGACAAAACATTTTACTTAAAGAGTTTTTCCACTAATATTATTGGCATTATCGTTGACCTTAAAAATGTTATTGTTAATTCATGCATTGTAAGTGATTACACACCAAAGGCTTGTATAATTGTTATACGTATTAGCATTCTATTTACAAGTACAAAATCTAAGTGAACCAACAGCCTACTATGCTGCTATAGTTAAGACAAAACTCTTACAGTACCATGTCTCAAATAGTTGTTAGTAAAACCCAGTTAGGGATGTTGAGTGTTGTCATGTGTTCACATCATTCCCAATTGCACTTTTTATATGCTTTTATAACCACCCGAGGCTGATCCTTAATGCTTACTGTTTGGTTCTAGTTTAAGTAATTGCCCAGTCAATAAAATAAAACATTTTTCTGTGTATTATCTAAAATCATGTCAGGTTGGAAGAACCTACATCTCCTTTTATTGGGTCAAAACAAATTTTAAAAACTTATTCATTTGCATTTTCAACGTGTGAAACTTGTACAAAAACATCTATTCTGGAAACTTCCATGCAGTTCCGTCATTTTTCGATGTGCTACTATAGCGCCTTTTACAGCGTAAAAGCTTCCAGAATAGATCTACCGCAAAAACAAGCTTCCATGTGTCATCCAAGTATTGCGTCACAAGTACATTTTGATCTATTATTAATTAATTTTTAAAACTTAAATTAGTTTGATTATTTTTTAAATGATTATAAGTTATTTCTAGTTCACAATGTAAACCACTTCTATTACCCACAACAATGTCCGTGTCCCTTAGCCCACTTCATAAATTTAATGTATATTATTTATTGTTTATTATTAAGACGAAGTTTCACTATATTCTATGTGAATATTGTGTCATCTTTGACACTTCAAAAACCACTTACTACTATTTATAATGACCAAGAAATTGCGCGCTACGATAACACACATCTCCTCACTGCGAACGCTTTGAATCGACTGTACTATTACGACGAATAAGTGAGACTTCGCAACACATGTCTGCCAACTACAAGAGCTAAACGGAGATTGCATTGTCCTTCCAACTATGTTCTATTGTGTGCCTTTTTCTTTCTGGAGCATTCGATAATATTTTGTCTTGTAAACACCTTTGATCTTTGGTATTTTAACATCGTTCTTTTTATTCTTTCAAATTCATTACATTTAATATTTATAATTTACCTGTAATTTTTATGAATATTTTTACTTATGAATTATTAAAGCAGTTTTCTTATTAGTTAAAGCTTTAACCTTATAACTCCAATAACAAAGCAGACATCGTGATCTGTTTGAGATGAACTGAGAATACCAAATCTTCTGTGATTGCAGAAAGTAGCCCCAACCGTGTTTCAGCATGAACATTGTCCGCTCGTCCTTCAACGATCTCAACCATTTACGCACTTAACTCCTTTCATTGGGATGTACACTTTAATTGGTGATCACACAAATCTAATCACTAACCTTATTTCACGACAAAGGGCTGATTTATTTTCTTGAACATTTTAACCCCACAGTATAACATTTAAAAGATAATGATACAAAAATGGCCCTGTTTAGTTCTTGTTTATGCGCAGGGGCAGTTGAGAACTGGCGTACATGCGCATTTCAACAGGTGAAAGAAATTTACTGAGCTAGAGCAAATTGGAACTTACTTAAAAAATGTATTAATTTCAGGCAATGCCTTTTGAACAACAGCATTAAACCAATGGCAGTACAGGTTATTCCTTTATCATGTTGACCAACAAACCAGCTAGCCTTTACTGTATTTATTCAAATTTGGTTGTGTTGAAATGCCCATTGTGTTGTCTAAAACATGATTACTAAATTTTACGTTTGGTTTTAGACGATCATCTGTTGGAACGTTTATCCGCCAACAGCATGCTGCCAAACAAGTCCCAGGCCCAAAACTGGACTACAGAAGCATGGTGTCTGTGGAAGATATGCCCGAGCTGTTTGTTTCTTTTGACAGTAAGTATTGCTTTCAAGATTTTAAATTAACATTAGGTAAAGTATAGTTTAATATGTAATTGTTCATTTCAACTGTTATGCAATTTAACTCAATATAATAGAACTTTGTAATGTAGGTCATTTCATTCTAATAGTATTCTCTGTTATAACTATATTTTGAATTTTAATAAGAGTAACGTTTTATTTTATTGGTGAAGGATAGTATGGGTATACTCTTGTTGTGATAGGTTGCACTCTGTCTGTGTGACTTGAGTTTCACCTATATTTCTCAATTTTTAAAATATCGAAATGAAAAGCTGACATTAGAAAGAGTAAGGTCCAAATGTTAGACCAGTGAGCGGTATTAAAATCAAACCAATGGAACTCGAGTACAAGGGGTTAGTTATAACCTTTTTTCTAAAAAAAGTCCTTCTTTTTGACGGTGCGGAATAGCTGCCTATGTGTACGAAATATATTAGTAGAATTTGTTTGCACCTAAGTATCCAGCTCCGACTCACGCGCTCCTTCGTTCCACTAGCAGTGGAAAAAACTCGCTGGGGCCTTGGGTTAGGGCTTTCCTTTGCTTGTCGAGCGTAGACTTCAGATCAGAAGATGCCCCACGGTAAAATCCACCACGTGGATTTGAATGGGGTATTTTTATGGTATTTTAGTTTTAATCGATTTTAGGGGACCATGCGAGATATAAGGTCGTGTAAAAAAACAAAATGTGCAAAATTATATCCTGCATTTATTTGTTTAGTTAAAACTCTAAAAAAATGTATTCTCGTACGAAGTTCATAAATTTCAATTGAACTTGAAAGTAATGTAGCCACATATATATTGTTTCAAAGAGTCAGAACATCAAATAAGCAATATGTATACTATTTCTGTTGGTTAGTTCGATCAAAAATTATTTAGTTACAATAAATCCCTCACATAAACGTTTTCTACCCAAGTAAAGACTTCCCCATTTTTTAAATTTAAATGAAATTACAAGCTTATGATTACTTAACAAGTTTAGGCTTACAGTGTAATTTTGTGTGTCACAGCTTCTTGACTTTACCGGCTTTGGCGATGAAATTTTATGTAGACATGCTTTTAATGGATATATTTTTAATAAACTAAAAATTCAGAACTAAACAAACTTTAAAACTTCTTTAAATAATTGTTTTTCTGACATTTCTATTGTTTGAACATACAAGATATAATATACTTTGTTTAAAAAATATCTATCAACTCTTACTACAAAGTTTAAACTTTAAATTAAGTCATAAAAAACTAAATAGCAAACATAAAGCTAGATTTTGTCTGTGCTTTGATTCAACTAATCTATACTAATATTATAAAGAGGTAAAGTTTGTTTGTTTGTATGTAGGGGATAATCTCTGGCGCTACTGAACCGATTGAAAAAATAGTAATACTAATAAAAAGCTACACTATCCCAGAGTAACATAGGCTATAATTCATTTCGGTAAAAACCTTTTTTTATTTTAATATTTGTAAATTTAGTCGGAAAAAATCTTAGGTTAGGCCTGGAATGATAAATCAACACATGTATTTACATTTATTACCAAAGCAACCAATTGAATAAAATAACAGATAGGCCTAAATATAGATGTTTGCTTCAATATTTCCATTAACAGCTGATTTCAAAATTTGAAGCTATTATTTTTTTATTTCTAGCTTTTAGGTTAGGGTTTTAAACTGTAGACCTTAGCTTTGCTGGTTCTTTTAACTATTATTAAACTGCTGTTATAAAATATAAGAAATAATTTGGTTTGAACATTTGACATTATTTACCATTTTAGTTTTGATGTTATTATTAATACTACAACTTTATTATAAATAAAACATAACGTATGTTTTTAGAAGGTTCCATTGGGGGTTGTTGGCGTGCGAAGCACGCAGGGGTCTCCCCTAGTCTAATCTAAAATAATTCGACCACGCAGCTAAACCGCTGACGTGAGTTGAGCAAATTTCCAAAATTAAGTTTATAGGCCTATGTTTTAGGGTTTCAACCAACAATTTGGGAAATAGGTCTATTCACGATGGTGTTGAATAGCTGCAAAATGGTTCGCACGCCATTCCGCACCAGTATCTTCAATACACAAAGCATTGCGTGCTTTGCACGCCAACCCCTGTATTGGGAGTATCTTCAATACACAATGCATTGCGTGCTTCGCACGCCAAACCAGCATATTGGGAGTATCTTCAATACACAAAGCATTGCATGCTTCGTACGCCAACCCCACGGTAGAATCCACCACATGGCTTTGAACTAGGTACTTCTATATAGTATTTTACGTTTTGATTGATTTTGGGGGAACCAAGCGAGCTATAAAGTCGCGTAAAAAAACAAAATGTGTAGAATAACATCATACATTTATATTTGTAGAAAAATCTCAAAAACAAATTCATTGTCGTAGGAAAAATCTCAAAAAATAGTTACTTCCTTTAAAAAAAAGTGCTTCCGATTGTTGGATTTTTTTGGCTAATAAACTTGTCCGAGCAATGTAGACAACCAACATGTGTACCAAATTTGAACCAAATCGACTTAAAATGTGGCCAACTCTGGTGCTAGAGTGCGAACACATACCGTATATACATATATATATATGATTTTTAATGACATCCTAAAACCTGTTCTGGGGACCATGATTGGTGCTCATTTGCTACTCCTGACCTTGGGTCTTACCATAAGGGCCACTGCAATAGCTCATTTTTCCTATGGAAATTCGCTAATAACTATAACCAGAGGACTAGAACTGAATAGTCCATAAACTTGTAGCCAACACAAATGGGACAGAGGAAAAGCATATTCTCTAAATACACTACAATTTCAAATGAGGACAATTTCCTAACTATGCTAAATTAATATATACATTCTCAGAATTGGGTAAAAACTGGTTTTTCAGGTAACCTTCTTTTTAACGTTATAAGACTAGGACGCAACATAGACCTAGGCAGCTTGGTGTATGTTTCCTATTTAGTTTTGTTTGTTTTAATTATAAAATTTCACTTGATAACAATAGCTGAAAAATACACTTGAAATAGTGTGCGTTATATTTTTTATGCATAAATGTTGGCAAATGTACAAACAAATATGCATCCCCCCCCCTTTTAAACCAAGACACTTTGTAGTGCGTTCATAATATTTAATTTTAGTATACTTTAATATAAAACCATTCCATATCTACCTTGTACCACAATGATACTTCCTAAAGCATCCTTTATTGAGGTTTTCAAAATTTTGCCCTGAATTGTTTTTGGAGGTATAATATTGTTGCACTTTTAAAGTCTATCTTTTTTAACTTTTGTCAAATGGTAACATGTAACTCAGATTGACTGAGCCTCATTTGTCAATAATTTGATCTTGTAGAAGTTGAGTTCCAGAAATAAGCCTTAGGCCTACTATTGCTGCGTGTTTTTTTACGAGTATTTACGTCACTCCTTGTTCTATGTATTCTGAAAGTGATAATAGTCCAAATGGTAAGGCGGTGTCCCAATATGTTAGGATTGGGCTATCTTAGGTGCGAATGCAGTTATTGATTTGTTTTTTTTTTTCTTATGTTATTTCACTCCCCTTCTTTCAATAGTATTATTTTTTCAATTTAGGACATTTATAAAAAATTTTAGAAGATAAAATGTCTACTAAAAGCATAAATACGTGGCTGATATAGCACATGTGTATTGTTTTGCTTAATTAGTACCGATTTGGCAAATCGTTAAAACATTTGAATAAAAAGTTCTTTCTCTCTGTTAATATTTACTTATACTAGGTTGTCTAATATTACTTCATTATTTCAAATTTAAAAAAGATGTGTAGAGAGAGATATAAATAGATATCTCCATCGTATCCAAATACCCATGTTTATCGACATAAAGTCTTGCTTAATAAGATCACTAACACAAATAACAACTTACTGTCGTCAACCATTGAATAACAGTGTATTATTATTTGACTTGTCCCTAGTTCTATCAATGTTTAAATAGTTTTAATATTCCAATTATTTCAGATTATCTTTTGTACTTATAGTAATACAGGCAGCCTTGTAGCTGAAGGGTTACCACCAGGGCCGCCGAGAGCAACGGCGGGCCCGGGATAAAAGTATCTCGGGCCCCGTATATTGTCGGGTAAAAGTCTTACCGGGGGGCTTGGGGGGTATTAACCATTGTACAACAAATTATGGATGAAGATTATTAATAGCAGTTTACTCAGGAGATAATACAATTTTTAAAAATTTACTCTCGGGCTGCGCGGGCCCCCTCTGAAACCGGGCTGGGGGAATTTTCCCCCTTTGCCCCCCTCCTCTCGGCGGCCCTGGTTACCACACCTGATTCTAAAGCTCAAGGTTCAGTTCAATGAATAGGGGTGAATACTAAGAGTGTTTGACTAGTTGGAAAAAAGTACAAAATAATTTAGTAACCAGAATTTGTACGTAAAATATTGATTAAGTCTATGGGAAACAATCAAACTATGCATCAGTTTAAACTCTGCCATAGGAAAATAATTTTAGTATTAATTATAGTGTATTTGTTTTAATTATATAATTTAAGATTTTGTCATAACTAAAGACTGCACTAATTAGGAGCTTGGTTTGTTAAATGGTTTGTAGTTTAGTTTAGAGAGCTTATTAGATTGCCTTTAAATGTTTTTATACGCTACTTCTTAGGGATAACACTTATCAACCCAAAGCCAATAAACCAATGCCTTTTACAATAACGGGTCAGAAGCTACGAGGCGTGTTTTTAAAGTATGTACTGTTTCTAAATATGGCCGCTTCAGTTTTACGGGAACCATTCTGAGCATATGTGCTGGATGGAGTACCTACATCTGTTGACTAGACACAGATTCTATTACGGAAGCATTTGTCTGTGTTTACGTTTGTTTGTGAGTATTTAAAATGCATCAACGTATTGATAATTTTTCCGTTTGTGATATACAGGCTCTAATTTATTTTCTTAATTGCAAAAGTTGTCAGTGCGACCAAAATTCATCAACAGATTAGTGTACGGAGAAAAAAATGAGCAATGTTGTGTTGAAAATGTGTCAGAGCATTTAAAGATGTCGTACTAATGATCATGATGAGAAGCACAGAGGACGATTGTCTGTCATTATTAATACATGGTGCAAGAAGTTGAAGCAGAATTTGAGGAACAGACATTTTACGATTTAAAAATTTAATGAGTTTCCTCATTTTTCAAGGAATGCTTGTAGAAATTGTGGCAGAACGCTTAAAATTTTGAAGATATCCTCACACTGGGTACTAAAGTTGCTGACTGAAGTGCACAAAACCAATCATGCAACTTGTGCTTTGACTTTTCTTGAGTGGAATAGTAATAAAGATGATGAGTTTTAAACCAAAAACAAGGATGGTTCATATTACACTGGAATCCAAACAACAGTCCGTGGATTGAAGGAATTTAACAACACCCAAGAAAGTGAAGTTCAAGCAATTCAACTTGCAAGATTAAGTGTACTATCTTTTGGGATAGGCTGGATGTGTTGCTTGTAAATTCACTCGGAGTGATGCAACAACTTCTGAGACATGCGAGGGCTATTCAGAAAGTAAGGAACGTTTCTGCCTTATGCCGCTAGGCGCGTGCCGATCGCGTATATGTTGGTGTGTGCGTGCTCGGCTCCTCAGTCGGAGTCCAGCTGTAACAATGGGATCGTCTCTACGCTGCCCGTTTTTTCGATATTCAAATTTGAAATGTGCGCTGCTATTGAAAATCCTGCCAGTTGTGAAGTGCGGTCCGTCATACGGGTTTTGTTGGCAAAAAACCTAAAACCGATAGAAATTTATCGTCAACTGTGTGAAGTGTATGGAGACAACGTAATGACTGAAAGTTCCGTCCAAAAATTGTGCATTCGGTTTTAAAATGGCCGAACCAACGTTCATGATGAAGAGAAGAGTGGACGCCCGAGCATTGTGACTGAAGATCTGGTCGCTAGTGTTGATGAAAAGATTTGTGAAAACCGCCGTTTCACAATAACAGAGCTTTCGCTTTGTTTTCCACAAAATGTACGGACTTTATTGTTTGAAATTGTCACTCAAAAGCTAGGCTATCACAAATTTTGTGCAAGATGAGTGCCAAAAGTGCTTACAGACCACCATAAAGGTCAGCGAATGGGGGCAGCTTTAACATTTCTGGACGCCTACCACACACATGGTGATTCATTACTGAATCAAATTGTAACTGATGACTAGACTTGGGTGAAACACGTCAATTGCGAGACAAAATTACAGTCCATGGAGTGGGGGCACACAATATCCCCCCAAAAAACCAAGAAAATGTTTGCAAACCTTGTCAGCAAGGAATCTTATGGCGACTGTGTTTTGGGATAGGCAAGGTGTGCTGCTTATTGATTTTCTCGAACGTGGTGCAGCAATAAACTCTGAGCGGTACAGTCAACTTTGCACAACCTTAGGAGGACAGTTCAAAACAAATGCCAAGGAAAGTTGTTGTCCAAAATTTTATTTTTGCATGACAATGCCCGACCTCACACAGCAAACCGCACTCAAGGACTCCTTAATTCGTTCAAATGGGAAGTTTTCTCTCATCCGCCCTATAGTCCCGATGTAGCACCAACCGATTTTCACTTGTTTCCAAGAATGAAGACCTGGATAGCAACACAGCGCTTTGACAACGACGAGGAGCTCCGGGTGCGCGTCATTAAGTGGCGGCAGATTTCTACGACAAAGGAATTTTAAAGCTTGTCCACCGCTACGATAAGTGCCTCAATATGTTTGGTGACTATGTGGAAAAGTAGTATTTTAGTCGCTTTTTCAGATGTATATAATAAAATGTTTTTCTTGTATTTAGTCTTTTTTTAATTCCAAAACATTCCTTACTTTCTAAATAGCCCTCGTATTATGAGACTTTACCTAAACTGTGTCTTGCTATATAAAACAAAAGATATGGCGGGCTCATTATGGGGATTGTTTTGCGTCATGACACGGCCGTCTACTCATGTGTCATCGAACACAAAATCTCATCACGTCATATTGCTGGGAACAACTTGATTTGCCAACATAAAGCCCTGATCTAGCGTTCACTGACTACCACTTGTTCGTTATCTTGAAAGCACCTAATCGGTCAACAGATGAACATAATGATGTCATAATGGCCGTGTTGCAGTGTTTGATAAATCGGGTAACAGATTTCTACGAAGATAGAATTTAGAAGCTGGTTGTATGGTATGATAAGTGCCTTATTAAAAAATGAGTATTATGTTAAAAAGTAGATTAAGGTACAGGTTTCCATGTAAAAATAACATTTCATTTTAAAACTGTACTTGTGTTTTTTTTTTTTTTATATCAAAACAGTATTAGATACAATTATTGTTTCTGGTGAATTTAAAAGATTATTCTTACTTCTGCAAAATAATGGTTATCATTTATCTGTCCCCAATTTTGGTTTTATTTTCAATTAGTGATCTCGTAAATCTCGCCCAATATACTGATAATTTTAAAATGAGCAATTCCATGAATTGCCTCTAATGCCAATACTTTTAAAACTAATAATCCAAGAAATGGTGTGTGTCACTCATTTTTTTAAATTAGTGATCTTGGAAATACCCTTTTTTTAAGTACTATTCTTCCAGGAGTAAGGGTATTGCAGAAAATTCTAAATATCTGCGCTTCACCACTAATATATTATTCCCGCCGTGGTTGCTTCTATTGGTTAGATGGTAGTTTAATACAGTGTTATAACATATTAATGCGTTGTTTTTAATAACATTTCATGACAAACTGAAATAACACTTTGGAGAGAAGTAGAAAGCAAAAAAAAAAATCTTAGAGAACAACAAACTATATGCGTTGCATATACTGTGCAAGTTTTTGTTATTATTTTCAATTACGCACAACAGTCCTTTCAAAATAGAACTCTTTCGAAACTGCGGACTTCTTGGAGCAAGAGTCAATTGCACTTCTGTGGTTTATTTTTGCTGAAGCAGCTGTTATCATCATCAACTAAAGTTTAAATATGTTCCTATCAAGTATATTTGTCCAAGCATCATAAATCGTTAATTGTTAACTTCATTTTATTTAAATATTTCATGTAAATCTGCACATGCTGAATTAATTGCCTTGTACTGCTAGTAATAGAGTTAGAGTAGATTATTTAGAAAGCTTATTAGAAGTTAAATTTGTGGTTGTGTTGATCAGACTAACAATAGGCCTACATTTAGTGTTAGGAGTTGAACTTATTTCAATTTACAATAAACAACATACAATATGCAAACTAAAACAAATTCTGAATTTTACACCTTCGAGTATATTTGTTACAATAGTTGAGGCATGTTTAGAAACGAGTTCTTAACAAATATAAATATTTTATTGAACTAAAAGTTTGTTAATCTATTTGTCTACATAGTTTCTTACTTTCTGCCAAAATTAAGGTACACAGTAATATATCTGCAAAAATATCCATTTTATAATTACTCTTTGAAATTTAATCTCTTGGCAAAATATACTAATTCATAGCTCTTTTAAATTGTCATTATTTTAGTCTTACAAATAACCAACAAAGATCAATTTAACATAAAGAATTTTAATTTCAATTAAGTGGAGATGTAACATTTTTCTGTGGTTGTCTAAATTAACGAAATGTGCCGAAATTATAAACCGTATAGTTCTTAAACATTTTTTGATTAATTTTCTGCACCAAATCTTCATGAACAGGTGGGCCAACTACGTTTGTCTTCTAATCCTTTGTTAAACTGACAAACTCAATTTTTCTCTCATTGCATTTTTAGCCTTACTTCGCTGACCTATTACTTAATTTGTTTAACTTTTTCTTGTATGAAGAAAAAGAAAAATTGGAGTGTGATAGTCCTGTTGGTAGAGTAGAGTTTCAGAATGTTGTAGTTTTTAATCCAGTCGATATTCATTTTTACCTAGTATTTTTGCTCTCCCAATCCTCTTTTAGTCCTACGGATAGAAAGTGAAGATATTAAAAAGGTATTTAAAAAATCGGGTAGCAATGACTTAAATTTTTAACAGTTAAACGTTAAATTGTTTTAATCATTTAAATAGTTATAAAAAATTTAACTGGTTTGGCATCTGAATGAAGCTTATGTATGAACGAGGAAATTTTGTAGGCCTTTTTACTTTCTCCACCCTATACGTAGTATATGGAGAAAGTATTGTTTTCGTCCAAATTTTTGAATTTGAATTTTTTTAAATGGTATTTACATTTCTGTTTATGATATATTGTTGTATAAATATATAGGATTGTACACAACAAAACATGTATCCGTTTAGTAAAGCAAAAAAAAATTTCAATGTTTAGAGCGAGATTGTTAAATGACAAATTTGTCTGCCTCCTCAAAATGTAATTCAGTATCAATTTCTCTTTATTAAAATTAAAATTTGATGTATATATTTGTTTCAAGAAATCACTAAAACTTTTTGATAACAATTGTATCATTCAAGTACTTCTAAAATACTAAATATTGCAGTTTTGTGAAATAATCAAGTTAATTATAATGAAATACGTAAAATTTCCTTAGCTTAATTATTCTTGTACTATCTTACAAGACATTTAAAATAAGTAAGCTTTTATTTAATTAATTTATGTTATGGTGTTAAATACTTCAACAGTGGGAGCTTATGGTTGAAAAAGTTGTTGCAGCTCAAATTACTGATGTTGGTGGAGGCTGCATGGCTAGTCTCCTATCTGCATTATTTCTAAACGGCATTGTTGTCTTTAGTTTACAGTACTTGTTTAATCAACTAAACAAATATTGAGATGAGAACATCTTTCTCAAAACTGGTTTTGTAGTTAAACTCAATGTTAAAATTTAAAATATATATTTTTTTAAATTTAATTCTTTTAGTTTTGAATAAATTTTTAATCAGAACCGGCTAAGAAATTAGGCTTTTAAAAAGAAGCTTCCTTATTGTATAACTTCAGAAACCCAACAGTAACAGCAAATACCTTCAGGGAAATCAAAAATACACCAATACCAATGTGTTTAAAAATAACGATTACTTGCCTTTCATCAGTGCCTTAATTATTAGGTTATTTTCACACACATCAGCAATGTTACTGCCATTTTTATAACACAATTTTCTAATAATTTAATTTATATATTTGTACTGTTAGAAGTTGACGGCATATGTAAGTCTGAAATACAGAAAATTTAATGCTACAGACTGAAAAATAATTTTTATAAAATTTGCTTGGTTTTAAAGTGAAGTAAAATAATATTAATAATTTTGGGTGTAATTCAATAAATTGCATTACGGGGTGTTATGAAAAATAATAAGAGGCATTATTATCTAATTTAAATTTTAAAAGATATTATATAGATAAATGGATGTTCTTATATTTTTTTCAGATTAACTTAAGTGCCTTTTAAACCAAAACAAATATAAGTATGACTATTTTATCTCCATGTTTTTTAGGATGAAAGGAGGCTCAATATAATTTACTACAGTAAAAAGATTTTTTTACAATTTCTTTCTTTTATCTTTGTTAAATTAGTAGTATTTATTTATGGTTTCATGGATCTCTAATAATTATAAAATAGTATAAACGTTGGTATATTTCTTGTTTAAAAAATACTAAAAATTTGCAGGAAATATTCTAAAAGTCTATTCATATTTTTAATAACCTTAAAAAGTTTAAATTACAAACAAAATGTATAAAAAACAATTTATTACAGGTAGGATAAGATTATGTAATACAAAAATATAGGACTTTATTTACAAAAAGTTGATCTCTAAAAATCATTCATACAGGGTCCTCCATTCAAAAATAAATATTAACTTCTTAAAACCAAGGTATTTCAATATTTTTTACTTGGTTTTTATTTTTCGAAATACTGGTATTTTTGGTAAAATTTTGCAAATGAAACAACAGAATATTAATGTTGTGCTAGTAAATTTAATGATTGAATTGAAAATTATATGTTTTGAAAATTTAAAACATTATAACTTAAGTAGAAGGAATGATTTATAGAGGTTTGACATTGTCGACCTGTCAAGTCGCTCAATGTTTGGCTACCTGTAAGCTGTCCAACATTTTTACCAAAGCAGGCTATGTGTGAAACATTCCATTTTAGTAGCAAAATGTTGTTGGTGTGTGTGAAAAAGGTGGCTAGTTACCATAGAAACCACTGAAATAACAAATCAACCCATTAACAAGTCAACACTCAGTAACCAGCTGATAATTATTAATAGTGATTGTTAATGTTACCTAACTTTTTTAAAGACATAAACATTGTTAACAATTAATTATTTTTTCAACTATCTACATTAAAAAATCTTCAAGTAGAAAATTAGTAGTCACCTGAAAAGACGCCATTGTACTTTAACAAGAAACAATCATAATTTATATGTATATGAGTAATATTTTAAGTAGCAAAATAATACATTTAATTTTAGTATTTCAAATAACAAACTTTTTTACACTCATAATACTCATAGCATGCACTTAACTAATTTAACAAATACTAATCTTACATTATATGTATATCATGTACACTAACATTGTTGTTCTTTCTGTTTCTTTGTTTTTTTCTGATCATTTCGGCCCGTTTTTAGTTCATGCACCACTATTTCCGCAACTAGAAGGGTTGGGTATGTGCTAGATTGTGATAGATTACTTACTTTTGTCTCGTCTCTCGAATGCATGAGATTTTCTGGATGCAAGTATCTTTTTATGTACATTTATTTTAATTATTCAGAACAAAATCATTTCATTGAATTTAATTTCAAACACATTTTTTTCTAAAACAGCTAACTTAACATTTAACATCATTTACATATAATTTAATTAATATTTTATTTATAAATAATTTACATCTAAAGAGCATGCATAAATTCCTCGCATGTTTTTAATGAAATTTTGTTCTAAATTATAGGCTAAACAACAATGTAGTTTCACGTAAATATGTTGATTGGTCTCTAGTCAGTTGGGTGCTACGTTGAGAACGTAGTTACTAAGGATGATTGTTCTGACGAACAAGTGTTATGATGTATATGTCAAACTTAGGAAGAATGTTCCATATATTGTAAAGGCAAATTATGAACCGTGTGCATGCACTATAACCACATATATTACATTACATATAATCGTAACGCCAGTTCGTCAAATCATGCTTCCACTGTAATTACATTCTTAAGAGTTCTGAATATTATAAAAACCTGGCAAATCATTCCGCTGGTTTCTCTACAACTGAAACTAGTCAACCCTACATTAGATGACAAATACATTGTTTCAGTTTTATACAAACTAACTCTTTCAGTTCTAGTCATTGAGTTAGTAATACATATTTGAAATTTCTCAAAAACTATGATAGTTATAGGCTTTATAAAATGTTTTCGTAAATCTTTATCCGCAGTAATTTTTTTCAAAAACTTTCCAAAATTTTCAGAAAAGAAAAGGGGGTTTCTTGTGTGGCATTATTTTTCTTTAACAGAGGTATAGGCAGTATTTTAAAATAAAAACTTTCAAACAATATATTTATTTTAATTTTTTTTAGAGTGAAAAACTTTATAGGTTGTCATTAACTTATTTTTCAGACAACACTCCTCTTGTTTATGAATGGAGAAATAAAAAGAAATGTTCTCCCTTATTAACAAGAACAAAAATTCTTTTTTCACTTATACTTCTCGGTCTAGGTCATGCAAGAATCTTTAATGATTATGACAAATTTTATATCGAGGTTTTAAAAAAATGGCTGAGTTAATTGAATATATTTACAAATTGTATAATGAACAACAAAGTCTTACGAATTGAGTTCTTTTTGTATGGGACCTTAAAAATGAAATAAGTTCTAAATTATTTGAGTAAATACTTTCTACTTGCCCCATCTCAATACAATTCTCATAAATGAAAACTTCTATTACTATGCACTATTATTTAAACATATCATTAAAAAAATAAAATAAAATATTAGAAAACACATTTTTTCTTTTATTTTCTAGGATTACGGTACTACAAATATTTTCTAAGGACACATCTTTCACAAATTGCAATTTGCAAATCTGTAATAATTGAGATATTTCTTTCTATCGTGTTTGGTAGAATATATTTTTTGTATATATTTTTTTGTCAAACAAAATTATTCAAAAATTTGTTTTATATCTTTGATTCACTTAACTAAATACAAAGGTTGTTTAATAAGAAGTTTCAAAGACTTGTAAAAACTCATCCAGGGCAGAGATGAGCTGATTTCTAGTTGCACAGACTACCACTCTTGCACAAGAAAGGATATATTTTCAAAATCAATTCAAAAATTTAGCTAGGCGTGAGTGGTGTCCGTGAGAAACAGAAAATTGAATGGTGTTAGTCTTATAATAACTGATGTCTAAATTCTTGTAACGATCCTAACAAATTTGATCAATTAGTTTATCACCACCTTCACCCACCATCTTCTGGCCTGTAAACTTCTTAAATCCTCTCCTATTTTCTATAGTCATGGTTCGAACTAGATTATTTGACATGTCTTGTTCAACTACCCATCCTGCATTGGTGCTATAGCGTGAAAGAAAAAACTTTGCGCAACAAATTCAGAGTTAGTTCTCAGCATAGTTTTCTCAGTAAATATAAAAAAAAAAAAACAAATATTTTACAACAACTGTTTTACATTACCACCAATATTGGCATGTTGATTGTACTTGCATGTTTTGGTATGTTTGGCTGTATCAATGTCTGCACTTAGCTTAATTAAGTTATTTAGACTAAGATTGATTGGTGGTGGTCTTATGTTGTATCAAATAACTGCAATAAAATTTGATGAGATTAATATGTTGGATTAGTAAGAATAATGTGCAAATTAAACTGGTTTATTATAACTTTTCTTATTTCTTAATTATCATTTACGGGTCTTTTTAAAAACTCACCCGAAAGAAAATAATTTACATTTCTGGAAAATCTGTGGTACTGTTTATTGCATCATCAATAATTGATAGTTTTTACATTATTGTTTACCACATGTTATAACTAGGAACAATAGCTCTTTGTTTTCTCAGTATTCAATATATCTAGAATATACACTACATAATAAACCAATGATCTAACTAATAAAATATGGAATAAAAATAAATGAAGACCACTCCTAGTTTGAACGACAAATAAATATAGCTCAGCATATTTTATTGTGAAACTGTGCCCAAATACCTGTAATAACGGCCAGATGATTGGCTATAAGCATAGATTGAATAATAAAATAGATCATGCATGCATACGGCGGCTGTGTGGAGTAAAAAAGGTTGTCGGGAAAGTATTGCAAGATCGCGCCCCGGGGTAGCTCTAGGGAGAAATCATTCAAGGCATTGATGCTATGCACCGCTTCCATCGTTTCCCCCATAGATCGCGCCACTATCGTCGAATTTCCAGTGGATTGAAATATTGCATTGGATCGGAGTTCTATTAGGTTTTCCAAATACAATGCTATAAGACAGTGTTTTACCAGTAGACAGTGAATCATTTGTTCCTAAACACCAAACCATCATTCTAACGCCTCTGTCGATAAAGGGCATTCCTCTCACCCACCCTTTCCCCTATTCCCTTCAATCAGTGACTTCGTATCAAAACTACTTCATGTAAAATGTCTTAAAAACAAATGAAAGTGATGAGGCTAGCAAAGCACTACAGATGATGTTCCAGATCACCACAACTTCTTTGGTAATATGGTTACACGATGTTCTAGAACATCATTACTATGTAAGTGCAATTTGCCATACAGTAATAAATGGATAAAGGCTTAAAAACAGTAATAGTGGCCTTTTACACATAGGCTTTTTAACACAATCTTGAAGGCAACACTTCTGACCATATCCTTCCTTGTCAACAGAACTATATCTCTCAAGTATAACGACTTTTCGTTAGAAAATAACGCAAAATTACGCAATTTGTTCTTGCTGACTTGTCATCCTGCTTTCAGGAGCACCTTAAGCAAAAGTGTACATTCAAAATAATCACATGCAAAACGACGCTCAATGGTTGTGTGGAGTTTTGTACATTTCAAAATGTCTGGGCAGTTTCATTTGGTGTTTAATGTTAATATATTATATTTAAAGAGAAATCAAAAACGTTTATGTGTAGCAACAATAAACATTTTAAAATTTGATGAAGGAAAACGCTGTAATTGGGTAAAGAAATGCAGACAGTAATTTAATAATTTGCCGGGCAATTAAGTGACTATACAAATAATTTAAGATGGATAGACCTAGTGATATTTGTTTATATAAAATTGAGACTTACACGGAAAAAAAAGACGCTGAACACATGTAGTTTAGTTTGCACACTGCTGTGAGTGCAAAATCACAAAATCACATTTTATTAAGTAGATGTAGGAAAAAGTTATTTTATGATAGTTTGGAATCAGATAGTTACTATTTTTTTTATTTTTTTTTTTTT
>JAGFPH010000243.1:426625-458914 GCA_018207615.1 Philaenus spumarius | reverse complement strand
CATAAATATTTCATATTTAAAGGTGCCATTTTCCTTTCCAGAGTTTTTTTATACAACTTGAAAATTAGGATTTTTTAATGGGTCTTCACATTTTTTTTACAAGAATAGAATCTATAAAGTATAATTTTTGTGGTAGTATTATTTTTAATCATTAAAATAAAATTTGGAAATGCGTCGCTCATTTTTCAGGTTACACTGTTGTTGATAAAGGGTTCAGTACATAACTGAATTATTGTTCAAGTTAAATAATGCATTATTTTAAATGATCAACTCAACGGCCTTTGGGCTCAAAGTGAGTACATTAAGAAACCAAAATTCGTTCTTTCAGAGTGGACGAACTTTATCGGTTCCTAATGCTTTGGGTACCGCAGCTATACGGAGATCTCGATGAGACTACCGTTGCCGAACGCGGCTATGAACTCGTCGATTCCGATACGGAACTCTGGGAAGGCGAAGAGACCGGGAACAAAAATGAGCGACGAGGCAGCGATGATATAGGAGACTTAACCAAAGAATCTTGGGAGGTAAGTGATTTTATTTACCGATATGGTGTTGGGATTATGTTGAAGTTCTAATTAATACATCTTGTACCCTGCGCATGTTTATTCGTACAAATAATATTGACTTATTATAAACATTTTTGATAAAAGATAGGATTATTTAGTTTATCTAGTGTTTACATTTTTTGTCAAACTCTGTGATTAAGTTAATTTATGTTATGTCAAATATTTAACATTTCTTGGCTTTCGTTACCGCAGTAATTCACAGCTATGGGTCTTGTGATTTGTATTTGTCAAAAACTTAAAGTAAGTGAGTGTTTACTATTATGTATAACTTTTATTATAAAGTGAATTGAATGCGTAAATTTATAAAATACATGTTGGGCATTTGTCAGATAATAATGTATGTCATCTGTTGCCATATTTAATATACTTTCAAGGGGTTTTTTCCAACCGAGTGTTATATAATATTTTACATTACAGCATTGGTGTATTATTAAGCCACGTATAATTTTCCTTATATTCTGTTATGGAAAAATTATACACTTAATTATAGATTTCAGAGTTTGTATTTTGGTTCGTTAACTCCTCAGGTTCAGGTTCATGTTAGTAATTGAGTCCCTTTTCTTCCAAATAGTAAAAACATTTTAAATTGAATTGTAACTTTAAGTGAAAAAATGTATACGGTTTAGTAACAAACCCTTATCAATCTACAGTTTTTTTAGTGCCAATATCAGAAAGTGAAGTAAGGCAATCCTAAGATTAAAGTATGGTGTGTAAATTATTGTTGATTGTATAAAACCTGAAACTTCATCAAGTACGATATAGTTTTGTGCAAGTATCATACCGACCTACCAGCATGTTGGGCACATGAAGAGATAATATACCTAAATGTTTAATATACTTAAGGCAAGTCATACTTGCTAAACTTGGCTGGTTTTGGGCCCATCATAGAGGATTTTAAATAGGCTAATTTTTGGTAGTGTGGTTAAATAGAAGCAAAATAAAAATATAAAATAACTGCCATACCTTTAGAATGGCATTATCCAGCATCCAAACGTAAACGTTGATAAGATGTTTTTTAAATCCATACTAACAAAATATATGTTATCTAGAGACTGCCTTATTTTAGATAGTTCTTGAGCAGAGTTTACATCCCAGTTACCCTGCAACTTGACAATGTTGAAAAACACATTTTATGCCTATTTAAATATAACACACTTTCTACGCAAAAATAATAAAATTTAAATTATATTGTAAACTAAAAAAGAGAAGAAAAATAGTAAAAGAAATTTTAAAAATTATGAAAGGAAAAATGGTAGAGGTCTCTTGTAGTATTGTTTACTTCACAAATTTAAAAAAATCAAATATATAAATACATAATGTACCAAGCAATCAACCTACAAAAAAAGCACAGTTTACTTTAACTATTTATCTAAATTTTCTGTAATACAGTAAAACTATTGAATGATGCAGGTCTTTATATTTATCAAACATGGAAGGTTTTTCAGAGCCTTTTTTACTATTACAGTTTTTTCCAAAAATTGTTCTTGATTTAAAAAAAACTGTAAACTTAAAATAAATATTCAAGTTGTCCCCCACTTTTTATAAAATTAAGATTTGGAATGTACCTAAATAGCACCAATCATAATTTTTTTTTTTTAAATTGTAGAAATTATCGTAGTCGTATTACATTACAATAAAAACTTGTAGAGATCATTAACGGCTCTCAGTTTCATTGGACATTTTAATGATATAAAAGTAGTAGTTATTTGTAATATTGCATAAGTTAGGGAGGGATATTGTTAAGGTAAGGTTTACACATGTCTGTACTGTATCAGGTGATCAAAGCTCCTTACGCCAAGCTGTTCACTATCCTTCGAACACAGACGCAGTTTAGTTCCTCCGATATGGAGCCCTCCGATGAGGTGGGAATAGAGCTCTTCTATTGGTTTTTCCTTTTGTTCAGAAATTATATACAAGGTTTACTGACTGTTACAACCAAAAAGAGCTGTTTGTTCAATATAGCCTACCTGTTCTTATTAATTATAAATTTACTTTCAGTTCAG
This sequence comes from Philaenus spumarius, assembly GCA_018207615.1. NCBI lineage: Eukaryota > Metazoa > Arthropoda > Insecta > Hemiptera > Aphrophoridae > Philaenus > Philaenus spumarius. The sequence goes on along the minus strand of JAGFPH010000243.1, from coordinate 456,345 downwards.
TTATAAAGAGTTCATTTTTTGTTTAATTATATTTGGTTTGTAAGTATTTTGCATGTTCCTTTCTCATGTTTAAAATTAGTTATATTTCAATAGAATTATAAAACAACAGAAACACATTAAGTGTAGATGTACTGAGAGGGTTCCCATTCTGGTCCCAGTATGTTTTGTACATATACAATCATTGTTATAATCACATGAAAAATACAAATGTCTATGTTGTTTCATACATTTTCAACAAAATCGTTTCTTTAGATTCTAAGATTGGATGCCTAGAGTGATCTCATTAGGAGTTTGTTTTCTTTTCAATAGTTAATTATACAACCAAACACTAAAAACTTACTTAAACAAAGAAATCGTATAAAATGTACTCAAATACCAAACTCACAAACGTTTACACTATATTGAAATGTAAAATTCTCAAACCCTTGAAAATGACTCGAATTTTAAACTGACAAACCCCAAAAATTTATTCAAATGTCAAACGCAAAATTTACTCAAATCATAACCTCACAAATCTTTAAATAAATCATATTTTCAACTCAAACCCAAAGAAAATATACTCAAATTCTATATGACCTTTAAAATATTGTCTTAAGTTGTAAGCCATTCAAATTCTTTTTTAATCTGTAGCTAAAAATAAGAAAAAAGTTCATATAAACGTAGGCCCGAAAACGCTTTGTATCCCAGATATCCGCCATTTTGTTTTTTTTACAAAATAATTCGTATCTAGAGAAATGTTCGACAGATTGATTACAAACTTACAATGAAGTTTAACCTAACAATGATCTACCTCAAGAAAAATAAGCGATTATATCCATTCATGCGTTTCAAAATGTCGTCTGTTTGAAAATTTCTTACCTAAATTACTCAAAAATCGTACACTTTTTGTATGTTAAGACACCTTTTTTGTAGCCCTTTTGATTCCCTATCAGATGGTTCTCACTGTCAAAACAATCTGATGACGGATAATAGTTATGTGTAATAATTGGTTTGTTCAACCTCGGCATCCTATACCAACACAGTAAACACAACAATAGTGTATGCACATATGCTGTTATTATCTTATTATTATGTAAAAAAAGATATTATGCATGCGTTTTCGGGCCTATGTTTATATGAACTTTTTGTTTTATTTTTAGCTATAGAATGAGTTACCGAGACATTTCCGTATAGTTCTGAATCACCCTGTATAACCCTCAAATCGTAAACTTTAAACATTAATTATTTAAGTAAATTCTACATTTCTCAATTCTTAAATTATTAAAGCCTAAAGGAGTAAAAAAATTGCATAAAATATGAATTCTATAACCATAAAAATTTACCTGAACCCTACACTCAAATCTAATACGCCAACCAGAAGTTTTAAAACATCATGAAACGTACTATATGGTTCAGTGTAAAAACTTAATTTCTCCCTTAATCAATACAAAACAAATTGTGTAAAAAAGCATATGGATTAGTTTTTAGTCACGCAGTAGGTATCACACAAAACCCGTAATTCATTAGAACGCTGAACTTACATGCCTTTGATCTGAACTGATTATAATTTATAAACGGTTTCACAGTGTGGGAAGGTTCAGTAACTACATCTCCCTTTCTAAACGTTTGTATTGCCCATGACATGTTACCTTCTGTAATGACTGTGGTGAAAACATTCTCTTCTACATTTCATGTTTATCAGTGAGAGGATCACTATGGCAAGTTGTTATACCTGAATGTTATACTACTAATCATAATATCGACAAACACTAACTTGTATTCTCCAGGTGAACTGAAATTATGTAGGAATTCAATTCTATATAATGATTATTCAAAATTGCACGACAATATTTTCAGAAGCTGATTTTAGGGCTAAAAATAAAAACGTTTTTATAAACTTAGGTTTGGAAGCGCTTTTTACAATTTTCCGTCTAACGGGTTTTTACAAAATAAACTGGAGAAGTTGAGTTTTCACTTTCTGACCCCCAGCAATGCTGAAAGTGTTACTAAAATAATATTACTACCATCAACAAATCATTACTCGATAGACTATTTATTAAATTAGAGGTGATTGTGTAATGCTGGAGATAATTCAAGGGATAGTCATATGGGAAAAAATTAAGAAAAGTTCCTATAAAAATGATTCCAGAAATACTTCTTTTACAGCTAACCGCCATTCTATCTCACGGTTTAACCTACTTATTTCAAAGTTTGTATGGTACTCATCGATGTAAATCGATGTAAGTCAGTGGTATTTGGATTTTATATACAGTAGAGTCCTGCTAATCCGAACTATTTGGGACCAAACACTGTTCGGATTAGCGGGAATTCGGAATAGGCGGATTTCATAAATAATATCAACGTATTGACATGTTAATGGGTAAATATTGTGCGTGGACATCTGCTAATGTCAGCTCTATACAGCTTTGATCGGCTTGTGAACAGGTTCAGTGAAAGTCGGAAAGGAAATGCATTCCCTTCGATGACTCATAGCGCCGAGACATTACCTACCCCTCTCCGTCCCGCGTTTCAAACATATTTGTGAATCACTGCACTGAGCACTAGTTCAGTGTTTACTCTAGGGGAGTTTGATAAAATGTGTGCGCATATTACAAATTTATCGATGCAAACAGACAGATTGAAGGAAAGCGAGGAATAGGAGAATGCTCAAACTGAAATCATAACACACACAGACGCGGCAAATGTTCTTGACCTGGCGCTACGCTACGTCAAACAAAGCGCTTCATCAACACCAAATGATGTTATGTTCATGCGGCGATGGCGGAACATTACATCCTCAAGTCGATTCAGTACTCTTTGACAGAAAAAAATCACTGACATTACTTTTTAAAAGTGTGTGTAAATTAGTAATGCTTTGTGTTTAGCAGTGATTAAAAATTATTCTACAAATTGTATAAATGGAGGCGACATGAACTGTAAGTAACCAGTTTTCATTCCTATTTCGTTTCAGGCGTTTTCATCAAGATTATGTATGTCTTTTGTTTTTTAAGTATAAAAAATCGGTATTTTTTCTAAACTCTTTTCGGAAAAGGCGGATTTTCGGATTAGAGGGACTGTACTGTATATAGATTTGGAGCACAGATGCTGCTGTTGCATCTTCCAATCCACTTCGGTAGTTTTAGAGCGTGAAACTGAAAGCTCTCTATTTCATTAAAATCATTATCATAGTTTCTAGCTACTCTGAAGTCTTACATTTTAAACTATCTTCATCAAGGTTTTTAATTTGATTCCCACACATAAAACTAAACTTCTCAGCAATCATTCAGTAGCTATACCTATAATATGTGATAATAACCAATGAAACTTAACCTCACACTCGTTGCTGACTAAAAGCGTGACTGACGTAACGCTTGCTCGGCAGCCGAAGTGTTGCCAACGACGGTTCATACTGTGAAAATATTCCTACCCTTTTTAAGTTTTTGTTATCATATTTAGATAGATGATATGGTTATACACAAATGTAGCATATTAGGCATTTGCACTAACTAAACATAAATATTATTTCCTAAAACGTATTGTTTCATTGTACCTGGGACAATATTGAGTTATTAAAAATTGGCATTAACACTTTTTTATTTTTTGTTATGAAGCCAGTTATTTATTTTATGAAATAAATTATTTTTGGCGCCTTCATCATTTTGCGCCAAAGGGACGTCCCCCCCCCCCCCTGGATCCGGCCCTGATTTTGACCCATATGACCACCCCCTAAATTAGCTCCACGCATTACAGAATCACTCTTTATACTCAAACCAACTATCTAACCAAAAACAATAAACAATATATTGTACATTGGTGACTGAGTAAGAGTTAAACTGTAAAAACAATTAATATCCGCCATTTTAAAATGGGTAGAGACAATTGATTTATTTTTCAAATTTGGACTTTCAAACACTAAGTACAATACCCATTTCAACTCTACATCATACATCGCTCAAAATGCAGGATTTTCTTTATTAAAAACACAAAATGAAAAAAAAGCATTTTAGGATTACATAAACCTTTTTTGAAGTTTTAATTTGAGGAACAAGCTCAGAAAGTTTTGAAAAATCCTGAGTAACATAGAATTATAAAATAATATTTTCAATACTGAACAAAAGTTCAAACTAAGCAGCATCGCTATTTATGATATTTGGAGAGATGTACATACCAGAGATAAGACTGTTGCATGGAACTTCAGTAAACATTTAAATTCCAAGCGACGCATTACAGCATAAGATTTGTGCGGTTACTGTTTCCTCAGTCGAGGGGGATAAAACAACATAGTATATTTTATAAAGGTAATATAGGCCTTTTACAAACAGCTCTTTTTGTTTATATAAACAATGGTATGACATTTGGAGTCTTCTTTTATTTGTACAAATTTAAGAAAGACTTTTGTAAAGTTATTTAAAAACTGTTTACATTTTTAGTAGAGAAAGATTCATTTGTAATACATCTATGTTCGCTTTCAAAATTAATTTCTATATAAAAGGAAAGATCAAACCAAAATAGAGCAACTTAGTGGTTGATGTTGTGGGGCCTCTAGTCAACCCTTTAGTGCAGCCAATCACAAAATTTTGAAAATCTTTTTTTAAATTGGCAGTGCAGGGTTTAAATAGTGTGTGGTTCCTGTTGATGATCAATTTACAAGGTTCACATTTACAAAATAAAAAATCTAATTTGATTGTGTTTTATTGTTTAAGGTAGTTCAGGTTTTCATCAAAAACAAAACAATGATTCAATTTTCTACTGAAGACACTATAGATTATAAACAATAATTTTTATTTTTGAACTAGACATTTTTGTTAATTTAGTTTTGCATTGCAAAATCAAATTGATACTACAGTTATTTTTTCCGACTAAAAATCCAAAAGCTTTCTACAAAGACAACGTAGATCATTAGCTCTAAAATTAAAAAAAAAATCATTCACCTTGTAATGTACAATAATGATTGAGGAAAGTTTGTGATTGGCTGCTGCATAGAGTAGTGATCTTATCGTCGTGTCGCACATTAAGGACTTGACTCGCACCGCACTTAATGTCTTAGATAGTCCGTCATTAGTTGCATTTTAGATTTAGTCGTTGTTAGATATTTGAATGGAATATATCAATTTGTTCTCTTTTAGATTTTCACTGGCAGTACAAAATGTGTATTTAGTTTCTAATATTACAATATGTCTTCTAGGTTGTTATTATTGGAACTGTATGTTTTAGTTGTTATAAAATTGTATTATTATATTCACATTTTATAGATTTTTTACTGAAAATGACTAGTAATGTTTTGTATTTAATTGAAATGTTTAACTAGTTTTACTGTGATATATATTTTTCACTTAACATCTTGATACGACATACTACCTTCGACTAAATATTAGATATTGGAGTTTCTACTCGGACCTCTGAATTACAAGACGAAAAAACTGTTATTACTTTTTGTAAAATTTGAAATTACAACCTACTTAAATGTTTCCAAGTTGCACAGATCTTTTACTACATTTCCATCAATTTTACTTACTTAAACAACTACTTCGAATTTACTTCAACTACTAGGCCCACTCTAAGCCAAAAAATTGCTAAAACCGTTCATTAGTTCTTTTTTGGGCAGTTAAGTTTATTGTACAATTAAAGATAAGTAAAAAAGCAGCACTGAAAGTACTTTTACTTTTTGTGTTTTATAGGTAATTTTTGCTAGAATGATGCTGAAATTGAGATATATTTATTTACTAACCCACATTAATACCCTCATGACTTTTCTCTTCTAAAAACTTCCCCTCCCAAATCATGGTTCTAGATCAGTGCCTGTGTGTAATATAATGTACCTTTTGGAATTCTTATATTTAAAAGTAAGGTTTGTTTAAATGTATATAACAAAATTGTAGTCAAGGTACGTTTACACTTGTACACATGTACGAGAACTTGTGTGAGATACTTGTTGAATTAACAAATCCAGAAACATTTGCTCACTCAAAAGCACACACTTTTTGTGTGAGCTTTAACATTTCCTCATACATTTTGAGTGAACAAAATTTTGTTTAAACATTGACTTGTGTGAGGTGATTATTGAAGCTTTTCCCAACCAGCTGATTTATAAGAATACTTTTTGTAGGTTAGGTGTCATTGTGTTGTGTACAAATACGTTAATATTTCATTTTAATCTTTTCAACTTAAAGTTACTATGTCTAATTGGAGTCGGGAAACAACACTGCAACTAATTGAGAAGAATAGGGCTTTTAATATATGGGATGTTAAATCCAATGTTAAAATCAACTTCTGCTCTAATTTGATTCAACAAGTAAAGTGATTTGTGTACTCAAACTTCACACTTGTTTCTCAAACAAGTATCTCACACAAGTTCTCATACATGTGTACAAGTGTAAACGTACCTTAACAGATCACTTGGTGTCTATCTTGATCTCCAAATTACATTGTATAAAAGCATTTATACACAATTTAAATATGAGAAGGTTTAAAAATATCTGTCTATGATTTTTTTAAACTTTTAGTATAAAATTATGACAATTTAATAAGTAGGTATAAGGATTGGATGACAGCAGACAGGTAACTTATACCTACTTATTAAATTGTTATAATTTTCCAATCCGGGAGCTTACATGATGAAAAATAAAATTATGGTTTGAATCTCATTTATATAGTTAAATAATCAATTATTTTTTTCCCAGTGTTAGGAACTTTACAATAATAATTGTTAAATAATTTTGTTTAATGGTATCCGATATCATACTTTATTCTTTAAACTTTATATCATTGATAGTTTAACTAGCAAGAAGATACATAACTACACCACACATCCGCCGATTAACTTGATTTTATTGCTTTCTGAATTAATTGTATATTTAGTAAACATTATTTTCTTACATGACAAGTACTAAACACAATAACGAATCCAATTATGAATTTAATATGTTTTGTGTGTCTTCAACAGGGTTGCTCAGTCTGGGGTCTATAGTAAAAAATCTCATGATTATAACTAAACCACAAGTTTTCTAAACCTATATATAAGACTAAATTAAATCTAAACTCCAAGCAAATTCCAACTCATGGACATAGCCTAAGGATATGGTATTGTACAGTTTCTATAAACATTAGACTCAACCGACTGCCTTTCCTTTCACTGGACAATTCCAACTGTCAGCCTCAGGACTTATTGCACCATTTACATGCAATCTGTTCCATCAGAGGTTACGTTTCTTATCTAAACTGCAACCTGTATATAGTTTCTCATTGGGTCGTTACCGTTCCGTTAATTGTCCACCGCTGAACGGTTATCTTACTAAATTGCTATTAATACAAGCTATTTACTCTTTATTTGATATTCTGTTTACCTTTTACTTGTTTGAATAAATAATGTGCACTATTATTGGCCAGGTTAGGTTTTATTGTATAATGTAACAGAGTGTTACGTGTTGGAAAGGTTAGGTTTGGATAAAATAAATTTTGTTGAAGTTTGAGTCGTAAAAGCTGTGAGTAAAGGTCAAATCAACACATATAGTCTTCGACATAAATGGAGTTGTTGATTTATATAGAAGAACTATAGGTTTTATCCGTGTTGTATACTAACAAACAATACATTTTGTAGAACACAATATGCTGGATTTGCTTCTCAAATAATAATAGAAATAGTTTTCCATTATACTTTTCCAAAATGGGTTGATTGTGCCAACCTAACCTAAGATGTCCGATTGAAATGGGAAAAAACAGAAATGGTTGTTACATCGCTGTTCTTAATATGAACTCGTGAATCAGTATACCACATTATAAATAGTTTTATTTTAATATTGAACTAGGGCATTCACGGAAGCGTAGATAATAGGATTGTAAAAGGGTCTATTGCGGAGGTGTAATAAACCCTCCAGGTCAGTTTGGGCTGCCTCAAGTTGGGGTGGCACGACCTATAGCACGTGATTGAAAAGGTAATCTACTTTGTAAAATCTGCTGATATGGTGACTTATGTCTTACGCTGGCTTACTCGGTATGGTTATTGGTAGCAAGTTAAGTTGCAATAACAATATTTACCAAATGTCCGAATGTTATTTTAGGCACTTTTGTTCTAACACTTTTAAAATAATTTGTACATACTGTGAGAGATGTACTGTGGGCGGCTCCTTGCAATATGTGGGTCAATATGAGCAAAGAATATTTATGATTTTGCAAATAATGCTGTAAGACTTATAAAAAGATTTCTTATTGTAAAGATTGGGACTCTTTAAGGAGCTGGGAACACTGAAACTGCCTTATTTATTTTCCAAACTATTTGCTATGTGTAACATATTTGTAATTAAATGAAGATATTCATAGCTATAATACCCAACAAGTAACCTTTGGGTGAGGCAATGTAGATTTGAAAAATCTAAACAATTGCTTTCCCAGTCAAGTTCCTTGTTAACTCCGCAAAACTATTAAAAACACATTAAAGACTAGAAAGTCTTTCACAAGAAATTCAAACACTTTGGGTTTTCAAACCTTTAACTTGGTGGGAGGATTTTCTCAGCCACATATAATAAATCCGGTTGTGTTGCTTGGGGGCAGTTACTCAATTCAGCCATGATCTGACTGCAGGTTTTTTTCCACTAGATATTTTGAATGCATTATCTTTGACTTTTGGTCTACAAAATAATATTGTAAAAGCAACAGAAGGCCTAAGCAAAATTTTTATTAGAAGAATTGTTGACAGCATCTAGAAATATTTTGGAATCATCAATTTTACTATAACGGTTTTGTACAGTAACCATTTTTATTAGACATATAATATTTTAAACATTTTACAAAAATTGTGTTTCTTGTTTATATTTTATTGCATATGCTGGCTAAACCATTCGAGATAACATATGTGAGGATAAATATGTTGGAAAAAATGTAACTACAAAAGTGTCCGCTTTAGCAAATGTTTTCCCACATTTACCATTTTCATTTTATTGCGGAAACATCAGTAGCGAGTTAGCAATACGTGATGTACGAGGACCGGATCTACAACCTTCAGTGCTCCAAAATTAATTTATTTTAGCTTTATTTTTTCAAAAGAAGAATATAAAATAGACTGTATTAACAACTTATTCTTGTGAACCGTTGAGATAGAATTCAATATTTAATTATAAAATGTTCTTATAAGAATAATAGCTGACCCGATCTGGCTTTGCACGGACAGACAAATCAAAGTTAAATGTATATTAACCAAAAAATATATATCAATAAATATATTACGTACTATGTATTTCTTATGGGGATTTTAGTAACTTTCCCCCCCCAAAACCCCCCTAATTTTTCAAATTTTTTTAAAACCTTTCTTAGCGAGCACCCAGGGCCCTAGAGGAGGTTACATAACAAATTTCATTCAATTCCTTTGGTGTTTTTGAGATTTTGTGATGAGTCAGTGAGTGGTATTTGGATTTTATGTATATAGACAAACGTTTAGAATATATTTTTGCAATTCAAGTTTTAAAAATAAAAATATTAACGTGTTCATTTAAAAAAAATGATTTCTGTTATTTTCATAACAATTTTTAAATTAAATTTTCATAAAATGTTGGTTATCTTGCTTGTGGATGCTTTCAAGTGATATTATTTCAAAAATAAAAAGTGTGTGTTATTAATTATTTTAATCTTAATTTTTTATATAAATAAGGGGTCTACAAATTCTTGTAGGGACCCAGAATTTGAAGATCTGTCCATGGACCTGCTATTTAATAGTTATATTTGAGAGAACAAATAAATGTAATAATCGGATCTTAAGGGTCTGCTGTAGTGGCGGCCATCTTGGATTTTTATCCCGTAAGAGCAATGTTAAATTTCAAACCATTTATTTTGTTTATTTTGTATTATAAAATTGTTTGCAAGGTCTCTTTTTAAGCACAATTGCAATACGCATCAGTTTTGCATTTTAGATTATTTTTAAATGCTTTTCTTTTGTTATGTAAATTGACATTTTGTAAGTACAAAGTTTGAATTTTTTTTTGTAACACAATAAAAACTAAATAACGACAAGTAATTTGCAAGCCGTATCGGAAATTTTTTAAAGAATATTCAGTTTTTTTTTTCAGCACTCAATTACACAAGATGGATTTATAAAATGGTTTGAAATGAGGCAATGTCAAAGCCCTCAGCTGCAAGAAATTGCACTGTTTATATAGGGCTATAGAGAGAAGTGCTTGCGTTTCCGGTTGCTTTCTCGATTACTGGAGCAGACCTTTAAGTTTATTTATATTTTACTTTTATTTATTTTCAAAAAAATGTTAACTACAAAACTACTTGTTCAATTTAAATTAATCGTTTAATGAAGAACTAAGCATGGTTATCTGAGTTACAAGGGCTGTTAAACCTGTAAATGAAGTGACTCACATGTTAAACAGGCTATTTATAGAGATATGTGTTAAAGAACACAAAAGGCCTTCCTGGAAAGGCTTGGTTACACAGAAGAAGCTAATTTGTTAAACAAATGGTATCCAAAATGTCCCTGTACACATTAATAATTTCGTAACCGTTTGAATTTAAATACTTTAAACTTTCAGGATATGTCTTGAGACACTAAATTACAATTTTTAATGAAGGCGGAGAACTTCCGCTTTTTGGAAGCGCAGCTCAAAGTTTTTAAGAGGCAATCTATTTTGAAGTTTCTTTAAAAAAATCTAGTTTAAATGAGAAAAATTTGCAAAAAAAGTTTTATTTGACAACCCTTACCAAAATGGCAATCAAAAAACTGTGCACTTAATTACATTATTTCTAAAATTTGACTTAGGCACTGAAATTAAAAAACGGTTTACTTTTAGGCTTGGGTCTTTTCAATGTAAGTGACCTGAATACGTAAAAATATTTTAGATATTGCCGAATTTATACCTTTGAAATTAGTGCTTATTTAATTTAGACTAAACATTTTGATTTTTGGTACCGTACAACCCCTTCCCTTTAGGTGGGGTTATTTCCAACTGAAACTGGAACATTCTGGGACATTTCAGACCCACATTATTATGAAGTATGTTAACTACTTAAAAACTAAACTTTCGGTGTGGGATATAGGTGGTCTTCAGATCTATTCCTAAATGATAAATTTGAATGATTAACAAAAGGAAGGTGTGGCATTGCATATAAACCAACATCGTGATGCCTTCTCCATAGTGATTGGCTCATTTGAATACTAACAATATCTGCCATTGTGCTATGAGTGTGCGGCTGCAGGCTGCAGATGTTTGCGTAACTGTACAGCTGTGTTCGTATTGTTGTTATATTATATTAATTTCATAAGAGAGAAGAATAGGCGAAGAAGTGAAAGTAGTATGACTACCTGTACGATGACCGATGCTACTATTTTGTATTGTCTTCTTTTTTATGACTTTGTTCTTTTCAATTTAGGTATTTTTTATCCCTCTCTGAAGAGTTAAAAATGAAAAATAATGTCTCCAACCTGTCCCTGCTAAAAACTGTATGTATTACTTTAAATAATATTTAATTTACAACACATTACTTAGGAAATAATATATATAGGCCTACCCTACATCTTTATCTATGTTTACTATTTTTTAAACAGTTGGAAACGTGTGTTCGTATGGTAATGATTTAACTCAAAAACTATTTTTCCGATTTTAGTTAAACATTCAGAGTGTATAATAGGCCATAGTTTGTTCTTTTTTCAAAATAGGTCTTAGGTGAAAATGTGGAACAATCTGAGTAAAACTGATGTTTGTGTGCCTTTAATGTCTTACGTAGGCTAAACTGCAACAACACATAAAACAGTTAATGGAAGAAGTGTTGTCTATAAAAAAGTCTACAAAATTCCATGACGTCATTTGTGTCATCCATTAGGATTTTTTTACAACAGTTCTAATTGTAGGCGTGATATACTGTGGTTAGAATAATTTCTATATGGCTACTTTTATTGTTTACGATGGTTAAACTTTTACCGACTCAAATAGTAAACGGATGAAATCTTGGTTTTAAAAATGTCTGCAACTCCGAAAAACCAACAGCCTTTTTTAAACAGCGACGTCGCACAGTATGGCAAAATCTCGAAAAACTGTTTAAAAATCAGTTCTTTAAACATTTCACTTTCACCAAACTATTAGTTGGTTTGTACTAATCAACATTTTTCGTGATCAGAACCCAAGTTTCAGACGATGGGGACAAAACTTAATGCTATAGTACTAGTACCTTTGTAAAAAAAACTAAAAAAACGTTGAAAGTGATAACCAAAAATGAATCCACAAAACAAATGTACATGTTTTGTGCAGATGATTTTTGGGATGTAAAAGTTATTTCTTATGTTCAATATTAGTATTATAAGTTAGAAAAAATGTTCCAAGTAGGTGAAACCTGATTCCAATTTGTTGCTTACCAATAATGCACTTTTCTGAAAAGTTAATTCTGTTCAAATCACTGCATCTTTTTTTTACCTTTTTGAAAATGACGATACAACATTTAGGAGGAACCTAGCAAACTTTGAACCTAGGACCAAATATATTGGATGAATTCCAACTTGCTGTTATCAAAATCAGTCGAAGTTGAGAGAAAGAGAGTCGATGTCTTATTCTAAAGAGGTCATTGTTGTTTCAAACATGAAACCAGTTACTTGTAGGTAATTTACAAGATCAAGTTATATTTAATTTAGTGAAGTGTGTTCAGTTCCTATTATGGAAAATATAAAAATTAAAAAGCATGACTTAGTTGATGAACTACTAAAATCAAAAGACCGAGACTTCAAAAGTTCTGGTTAAATAGTGAATATTCATTTTTAATTGAAAACGATTTTGAAATGAAATTTTTCAATAAATTTAATAAAACATTGGGCAAGTATACCAGGAACAAAACTGTATTTTTGAAGAAACATTAGTTTTGAGTACACTCTACTGGTATTTTAATTGCATTCTACCTAAATGTGATGTACTAAGTTTTAGTTGAGGCCGTCCAAAACACTCAGCAAAGTTCCAAAAGGCGCATTGTGCCAGCATAAATGAGAAACATACGATCGAGGAACTTGCATATGCGCTTTAGATTAATTTGAGAGTTTCATGTAAGAAACCGATTGCCGATGCCATCAAACAATTGTTAGAAGCTGCACCCACAGAAGAATACAGTGAACTAACAACTTTTATAAGGAGGAGGCTCTCGCACTATATTTTGATGTAGGGTTAACCAGAAGTCTGTGTGAAAAGATTCGTTAGGTAGGTAGTCTACTAAAGAAGAAACAATGTTCCCCACCTATCACACTCCATTATTTACTTAGTCATAATAAAAACAAATTTCTCACGATTAGTTTCTTGGAGGCAATTATCTTTATTATATAATTGTATTTAATGGGTTTTTTTAGGAGAAGTGCGGAACCCGAGAATTGTGTTACGTCGTAGATCTAAAAAACAAAAAAACTAAAATCTACCTACAATTAGTAGAGTGATAATGGCAAAATAATAATATTTATTAAGGGTGTGATAAATTTGATTTCGTTGGCTGTCTTACCAATCAAACGCCTTTGGGATACAAGGAAGTATTCCAACTTTGAAGCCTATATCTGAAAATATTAGAAAGTAATAGATTTTTAAGCGCTTTTTAGCTGGTTTTCCCCACTTTGCGTCGTCAGGATTTTGCTTTGAGAGGGGCTAAGTTTGGAGGTTAAGATGAGGTGGGGGTTAAACTTTACTCGTTTCATTTTGCTATTTGTAGTGAAAGTCCGCGAAAATAGTTGTAATTATTTTTGTTAATTACCTGCATGAAAACACACCGGCAAAGGCCCGAGAAAAAACGATGCTCGAATATAATTTGAGGTAATTTTATGAAAAACCAGCGATAAAATATAATACAAAGCATAACTGCGAAAATTCGCGTAAAATCTCGTTAAAGCTAATTGTATGACGTTAAAATATAATTTTAATCTCAAGTAAAAGTGTGGGAAAGAACCTCTAATGCGACTTAAACTATTTTGTTAAACACAACGTGAAAAGTAAACGGTAACCGAAAAGATTCTGTTGATGATTTACTTCCTTCTCATTTGAAGTATTTTAGCAGTGCAGTATTTAGTGAAAGACAAAGTCGTAATTACAACTGACGGTTTCGGTCAAAACTACTGTGAAAATCCATTTGGTTCGGAAATTTCAGAGCTCCGCCGTCTATTCGAGCATTAAGGACAATTAATTATTGTTCGAATCGTTTAAGATTCTCAGGATTTATATGGTGAAAACCCATATTATAATTCTCATTATTGACGTTGTCATTTTATTAATTTCTATTATCGAAGCGTATTATTTATTAGTTCAAAGATGGATACGATTTTCGTTTTTCGTGCGTTTGTCGTAATGCTACAAGTATCACATTTCGAGGCGTTAGACCAAAATGTCTAATAATTAATGTTGTTACAAAATGTATAAGGTTTAGTTTAGAATTCCCTGACTCGCATTTATGACGAGTGAAAATATGAATTTCCCTTGAAAAAACTTTGTTATGGGTTAAAGCTTCTGGCTTCCTCACCGATTGATCTTTGTTTTGGGTTGCCGTACGTCCCGATTTGACTGGGACTGTCCCAGTTAGAATGGCCAATACCGAAGTCCCACAGGTTTGTAATTTTGTCCCGGTTAAAAGTATTACCTCTAGAAATATTGCTTTATACATTGAATAACTGTACATTTCAAATACTATTACTAGGTGTACTATAACTATTATTAGGTGTCTATGAAAAGTGAAAAATAAATTTTACTTTCTTAGTTCATGATTAGCAAGCTCTCAATCAGACATTTTACCAACTACAAAAATTTTAAATTTCACTGGATATATTACTAACACTATTATTATTATTATAATAATTTATGAACTGCATACTAATGTTATTAATATTATAAGAATAACCCTTACTTATTTTACATTTAATAAAATATTGTTTTTTTTCTTATCAAAATCATTACAAAATTCATTCCTTACTATTAAGATTTACTATACTGTAACAGTATATAATCGAAATTTGTCTCTCTCGCTAACTCATGGTTTCGATAAAAACAATATGGCAACCCTTCTTTGATGCTTTTCATACTTTCCGGCAATAAAGCCTAAACGCAGTCACAGTGAATGATTTATGAAATACCTCAGTTTGATGTAATCTTGTGTCCGTAGAACTATGAATACACCTGCCATCCAGATAGCAAAGCAATGTAGTGAACAGAATAGCGTGCAATAACAAAAAATGTGATAATTTCCAGAAAACACTAAGTATATATTAGAATTTAAGGTTTGTAATATTTTGCAGCGTGAACATCACGTTTTATGTAAAAAATAAACCTCGAACAATAATATTGAGCATGCCGGGGTTGTTAGCTAATTCCATAGTCATGTCATTGGTTAATTCAAATATGTGCCTTTACCAATTGCACTCTGCTTTTAAACAGCACTTAAACAAATGATACAAAGTTCCAAGTTATGATTGAACATTAATAATAATTTTTTTTACTAGCTCAGTTTAACCTATTACATAATCTTTTTTTTTTTTAATAATGTGAAAAGAATTTCTCGTCTAAGACCTGTACGACGCAATGATTAGAATGTCTCCATGCTAAAGGCATTTTAAAGTAAACAAACTTTAGGGAAAAAATTTCACATTTCACACGATTATTCTAATTCTTTATTCTGACAAATCGCACCAAACGTCGTCCGAAGGTCATGTCAACCTTACCTTTACAATACAGAGTCGCATTACTGTTGTGAGAATTGTTTTTGTTAGCTACAATTCAGTTCCAATTAACCGATGCTAATTCCGTACCCGGCCGGAAGCTCACTAATTGCTGTATATGCATTGGACTTGTTTGATTGCGGATGATTACCGGGAGGTATCCCCCCGTCTCCTGTCTCCCCAGCGGTCTCGCTTTCCTTCTTACCCTGTCTCCATTCTGTTACTTTACAGTGCGGTGTGAAGGTGCGCGCGCAACCAAGTTGGCGTCTGTGTTCGCACGTGTGATTGTTACCTAACAGTGTTGTTTTTAGTTTTCAGTTTTGGTTAGTAATATTGTAGGTTTTGTTTACATTTACTTTGAAACGTTTAAAGCGGTAAACGATGTGTAGGGTGTTCAAATAGAGGTTTTGATAAAATTTTATACGCTAATGGAACGTTTTTGTTATTATTTTGTAGAGCTAAAGATGACCGATTTATTTAAACTTAAAACACCTTCATTTAAACGTTTAATGTGGGTGTCTAGAATTTTAGTATTCAGTAGTACATCTACAATATATTAACCTAATCGGCAAATCGTTTAAAAGTGTAGGTATTTAAACAATTGCCAAGAAATTGCGTTTTAAAATTTTTCGCGTTAACTTATAAGGCACAGAAAAACTAGTAAGACTATTTTGTTTCGAATTAAAAATCAAATATATTTTGTCTCTTGTACATTGATTCTAAAGTTAACAGTTTCCATCGTTGTTAGCAATGGGAATGGCGTGTAGACGGTACTTGTCATGGTCCACACTATTTGACCTACAGTTTTTCTCAAGAAAAAATTAGAATCATTCTAAATCACGAAAACGATTAACAAAATCTAGAACAGTTAATGGATGAGTCTGTTGAGAAAATTAGTAAATTGTAATAAGTATCTAGAAAGCAGTTTTACAACATTAGCTAAGGGAGACCTCTGCGTGCTTCGCACGCCAACTACTTCCATCCTCGTTACACTTATTTTGTAATTTAATTTTAATAAAAGTATAGAATTAAACATATCCCCAAAGCTAAAAGAATATTAAATGCTTAATCCAAAGTTGAGGGTATAAAGGAGTTATAATGAAGTCAGCATGACTTTGGTGTATTCCTAAACACAAACTTAACCTAAAAATATATATATACAAATTGTTTACAAAAGTATGAAATCAGCTTTTAATTTCAATATTACAGTAAATAGCGTACCAACACTGAACATCTTAAATTTTCAAATAGCTGAGCTATATATTTTAAATGGACAAATATAATTTTTTTAACTATTTATAGGCCTGAACTTTCTTTTTAATTATTTGAAAGTTTATGTATTTTACCACCATACACGCTCGTTTCCTATTTATACGAGGAAAGGCGTCTTTCTTTTGCAATGTGAAAATGACTGATAACGCTCATTTGACTGGAACGCCGTAGAAGGTATGAAATTCCAAGGTCCCAGCTAAATAGTGCCCATATTGAAAATGCCCGCGGCAGGAGTTATTTCAAGCCCTGATCCACCTGACGTGCCCACACGCGGCCTTGAGAGACTGAAATTACCAAAATGTGATTATAAGTTTGGTTTGTGTGTTGCGAATACCAAGGTCGGCTTGGTCCTGACTACGTGCTCAAGCATGACATGACAGTGTTTCGGACTTCCACTTGTAGGCTAATCCGTTAGTATTAGGTAATCCGTTCATTGACTGGAAGTAATTCCTCTAAAGAGGAGACTTTGTGCTTAAGTACTAGTGCCCAGTTAAATCAAGGCCCAACAATCGTATACTGTACTACTTTTGGAATCTTGCCCGATTTACGTTTTTCGACTATATTTTGCTAACGTAAGAATTCCTACAAGAATAAGGCGTTAGTTTTTTTTTGCATAAGATAGATCGCTAAATTACCCAGTTAGCCGGTAGTTTTTTCTTGCAAAAGAACCCTACAGCTATGTTTAATTGGATACAGTTGAAGAGTAAATTCCAGTTGGCTTGACGGTAAACCATCTTTTTCAGCCGCCATTTTGAAAAATAGTTTCTTGCTAGTATTTCGTAAGCGGTTGATCTTATTACTAAAATGATTCAGACCTTCTTTATGGAACACTAGAGGGCTCCGTGCGGTCGTGAAAGTATTGCATACTCTTAGCCACAACTGGTGTTATAATGTATTGGTGTAGGCTGTGGGGGTAACGGTGTAGTGATTGTAGCATGCGTAGTAGCTTTTGTGCGAATGGCAGGAACTTTTTTTTAAATAATAGAGAGAGGAGAATATGCCCAATAAAGTTGATTCTAAACATGTTTCTGTAAAAGTAATACTTAATACGCTTCAAACATTTCACTTTGCTTAATATTTTGCGAACTTCTAATCATTCGTTGATAATAGTTATTGTCAGCTTTGTACAGACAAAATCGCAAAACTAGAACGCATTATTTTTCCTATATGTGCGTATAAATGAACCAAATAATTACGAAATCTATGAAACCACAATGGTATAAACCTGAAATTCGATAGGCAAGTCATCATTGGGTGTTAGGTGCTCTCTAAAAAAATGATTTTGTTTGAAAACTTCACGTCTAACAGCGAAAATTGCAACAGCTAAACTAATTAAATGGTTCCGCATATTGAGAGTATCTTCAATACAAAAAGCATTGCGTTTTTCGCACGCCATTCCGCATATTGGGAGTATCTTCAATATACAAAGCATTGCGTGCTTCGCACGCCAACCCCTGTATTGGGAGTATCTTCAATACACAATGTATTGCGTGCTTCGCACGCCAACCCCACGGTATAATCCACTACATGGCTTTGAACCGGGTACTTTTATGGTATTTTACGTTTTTATCGATTTTGGGGGAAACCAAGCGAGCTATAAGGCCGCGTAA
This sequence comes from Philaenus spumarius, assembly GCA_018207615.1. NCBI lineage: Eukaryota > Metazoa > Arthropoda > Insecta > Hemiptera > Aphrophoridae > Philaenus > Philaenus spumarius. Next base: position 437,832 of record JAGFPH010000243.1, on the reverse strand, counting down.
AAAAACTAAATGTGCAGAATAACATCCTACATTTTATATTTGTAGAAAAACCTCTAAAAAAAATCATTCTCGTAGGAAAAATCTAAAAAAATAGTTATTTCCTGTCAAAAAACGTGCTTCCGGTTGTTGGATTTATTTTGCTAACTAACTCGTCCGAGCGACGTAGACAACCGACGTGTGTACCAAATTTGAACCAAATCGGACTTAAAATGCGGCCGCTAGAGTGCGAACCCAAAACGTGTTCTGGGGACCATGATCGGTGCTCATTTGCTACTCCCGACCTTGGGTCTTACCATAAGGGCCTCTGCAATAGCTCATTTTTCCTATGGAAATTCGCTAATAAACAACACTGTCTATGTAAAATGACAATCAAATATGTACATAGTTTTAAAATTTCTTCTTTCTGGCTTTGGACCAGGCAAACGATTGATTGTGCTAGTGGAATCCAATGTTTTTGTTACGTCATTTTCAATGCTAAGAAGAACGAGAGCGTTGAGCTTCGTTTGGGTCATGTTTCATCTGTGGTAGCCTACTGCTTGATCATTTTACACGGAATGACCTTAAAAACAATGTAATAGAGTCGAACGCTTATAAACTCGATTTTTACAGAAAAACACAATGAACAAAGTATTAAAGTATATGAACCAGTGCAATCCGGACGCTCTCTACTTAGGCTCTACTAGAAGTAAAAAAAAAAAAAATTTTACCCGCGATCTGCGCCCTAGGCCATGGCCTAGGATGGCCTTATGGGTAATCCGGGTCTGGATACTAGCAAAACAACATTCAAGATGGGAGCTGAAACACATGTTAGTGGTTTACGTAAGAGACGACCTTGTAACCAGTTTTTATTTTAAAACATCGCTATAGGATTCTTTTGCATTTGAACCTCTAATTTCGTCGTGGCTGCGGCCGGCTAGAGTGTAATATAGTGATCTATTCTTTGCATTATTCTTTTACAACGTGGAATAGAGCCGGTCAAACCATTAGTATTGAATCCATACTTTCGTACATCCACTATTTTCACCATTTAAATACTTCATAAATATAATATTCGTGGCAGTTATATTTGCTTTGTGAAATTTAGACTAACATTTATTTCGTATAATGCCAATATATTTGAGCTATACAAGAACACATTAGGACGTGTAATATATTTTAATTGTATGAAGGTAAGGCTGTTTTAAGCATGTGCATTTAGCAGTGGATAACAGCGCAAAAGGTAAATTTGTACGAAAATAAAATGCGACAACTACTTGTGCAAGCTTTCTATTTACTTTGCTCTTGTTTGTGTTTTTTAATCGTTCAGACGTTGCGCCCAATTTTGATCGGAAATCATCAAACTATAGAGTATGGGCTGGAAGGTAGGGCGATGACAACGGAATTACAAAATTAATGTCTGTCCTGCAGCTTTGCCTCATTAACACGTTCACTGCTAAGGACGCACATGTGAGCATGACACTGAGCACTATGAGAAGCGGCCGACAAACAGTGCACTAAACCCCCATATTGGGAGTGTTTTCAATACACAATGCATTGCGTGCTTCGCACGCCAATCCCCGTATTGGGAGTATTTTCAATACACAATGCATTGCGTGCTTCGCACGCCAATCCCCGTGTTGGGAGTGTTTTCAATACACAATGCATTGCGTGCTTCGCACGTCAACCCCCGTATTGGGAATGTTTTGAATGCACAGCGCATTGAGTGCTTCGCACGCCAATCCCCGTATTGGGAGTATTTTCAATACACAATGTATTGCGTGCTTCGCACGCCAATCCTCGTATTGGGAATATTTTAGATACACAATGCATTACGTGCTTCGCACGCCAATCCCCGTATTGGGAATGTTTTAAATACACAGTGCATTGAGTGCTTCGCATGCCAATCCCCATGTTGGGAGTGTTTTCAATACACAATGCATTGAGTGCTTCGCACGCTAATCCCCGTGTTGGAAGTGTTTTCAATACACATTGCATTGAGTGCTTCGCACGCCAACCTCCTTGTTAGAAGTATTTTCAACACACAACGCATTGCGTGCTTCGCACACCAACCCCTGTACTGGGAGAATTTTCAGTTCATAGAGCATTGCGTGCTTCGCACGCCAATTTTAACCCTACGTGCTATGGACGCACATGTGCGTCCGCTGTAAAATATTAGTGATTATTACGTCGAAAGGTTCAAAAATAAAAAATAAAGTAATTTCTACTCGTTTAGGCTATAAATATAAAAAATTAAAGGTCAGCTCCTAGCGCAGGATATACGAAATGTACTTAGCAGTGAACGTATTAACTCGATTCGTTCTACTATCTAGACACTAATAGAAAACATAAATACGTTGAGGAAAACAGCACAAAATATTCCGACTGAATTCTTCGTTTAATTGCTCGTACAAATGTCGCGTTTTACTGCTTCAAAACGAAGCTGACCTGAAACACACGAGCACTTATACCTGATCGGTAATTGTAAAGCCGTGCTTCGAGTTGTACTACAAATGCACGGAACAATTATCTACAGAACATTTAGATAATTAAGTATAGTTACTTGGCGGCTATAAACTTATGCATTGGCAAAGAAGATCACCTTCAAATGTGTTATTTTTTACCTTTTTTTTTTAACTACGACGCCATTCAAGGGCAAACAGCAAGGCGTGCGAGGTAAATAAAACTGGACCCAATTGAATTGAAGTATTTATTATCAAGTGTATGTACCTGGGTTTACACTAAATGTTTCTGGAGTACAGACCCCGCGTACCAATAAGTATCCTCTGTGTGATACAAAAACTTGTTTATTATTATAATCAATCATTACAAGGTCGACTAATGGTTTCAAATCAATAAAAGAAAATCACATTTTTAGGATAATTATTACAAAATATAATAATTGTTAGCGTTAGTTTAACCAGTTCATGAGATTGAGTCCTTTTGATGCACCACACATTCCTGGCCACTTCAAGAACTCCTACCATTTCAGTACAGTAGAACCTCGATAATTCAAGCTAATTGGGGCTGACTGTACTTCGATCTATGAAAAAACTCTGAATACGCGGAGAAATGGACAAAATAAAAAATACGATATTTTTTTAATGTTTTAATTAGTCGAATTATTAGAACATTTAATTGTAGAAAATGTTTCGATTTTATCTCTATTATGGCGCCATCCCCTGCAGTTACTTCACCGACACTGCACTCAGCTGCAAGTTTCTTCAAGGTTTCACCATTTTCTAGTCTTTTCGAGGCCTCTAATTTAATTTTAATTGGCACAAACTTTCTTTTAGCTTTTCTTATCATCGTTGCCAAACACAATCAAAATTAAAACTTAAAAAACTAAAACACTTTTAACAAAAAACAGTAAAAATTGCACTCACTAATCGATAATGTTATACAACTCCGATATGCGTAGCGCGCAGTTTACTATTTAAATTTAACTTTTTTTAGAATAACAAGAGGGGGAGACAGTCAAGTATTTGGTGTATGTCTGAGCTGACATGAGATATTTTATATGCGGTGTCGGCGAGACCCAATGTTGACGCATTACCTACCTGCGAGTTGCGGTGTGTCGCCAAGCCCGCCAAGTGAACGCAAGCCAGCCACTTTGATCCCTTGTCACCTTCAAAATACTAGTTGGCACTTTAAACGTACAATGGGGCGGCGGTAACAAAGTAATTTCATTACAATCGATGTTTTAAAAGCTTTAAAATAATCTAAAAATCTGTTTTTTATTTTGCAAACACAGCTCGAAATACCCGGACCCTCGAACTACTGCGACTCGAATTATCGAGGTTCTACTGTATTGTCTTGCGAAATAAGGGGTAAATTGAGCCTAATTGTATTTGTCTTTTTCTTCTACACTAATATTATAAAGAGATAAAATTTGTTTGTTTGTTTGTATGTAGGGGGTAATCTCTGGAACTACTGAACCGATTGAAAAACTAGTTTTACTAATAAAAAGCTACACCATCCCTGAGTAACATAGGCTATAATTCATTTTGATAAACACATTTACTATTTCAATATTTGTAAATTTAGTCGAAAAAAATCTTAGTTAGGCCTAGACTGATAAACCAACACATGTATTTACCTTTATTGCCATAGCAACCAATTGAATAAAATAACAGACAAAGCAGTTGTCTGCTATAATATTTTTCCATTAACAGCTGATTTCAAACTTGGAAGCAATTATTGGTATTTCTAACTTTAGTGTAGACCTGAACCTTGCTGGTTCTTTTAACCTTTATTATAACTGCTGTTATAAAATATACGAAATAATTTGATTTGAACATTTAACATTATTTACCATCTTAGCTTTGGGGATATTATTAATCCTACACCTTTATTAAAAAGAAAACATAACACGATATGTGTATAGAAGGTTCCAACGGGGTTGGCGTGCGGAGCACGCATGGGTTTCCCCTAGTCGTTGATAAGATTTGTATAATCACGATGTAAATTATTATTGCTTAAATATCATGTAGTATTGACTATCCTTCGGAGAACTTTATTGAGATAGTTTTTCAGGTACTGTAATATTAGATTTCAGTGTACAGATCAACTAACGGTTAACAGTAAGAACGAATTACTCTGGAGTAGTCGATCAAGCGTCAAGTTGATTTTATCTCAAACCTTTCACACTGTTCTTATTCCCACTTAGGCATCTTTATGGAATACTATCTTTTACATGGTCCAACTCAACTGTTTAGGTTCAAGTCTAGTTACTAGCGTTCTGCTTTTGTGTGCCATGCTACTCTCGCGTCGTCATTGATCTAACTGGAATAAAGTAAAAACGCAAAGATAAAATGTGTATTTATTTTATAACAATATTTTTTAATGATCTGAATACCTACAATAGTGTTTATTTCAGAACTTTTGTTAAAGTCGGACATCAAGTTGATTTGTGGATTCACGTTCAAAATGTTTTAAAATAATTCCAATCTGTTTTGCTTCTATAATTTTCAAAAATCTTTTCTTTACGAAGTTTTAACACTCAACATTTTTAAAATGTGACTTTACACAATTAATTCTAAATAAACAGTACCAGAAACCGGCACATACTTTATCACAAACATATTTAAATTATTAAACAGATTCACTGTGACTTCATAAAATTGTATTAAAGTATGGGAGCGGAGAGGGGATACATTAAAGTAGAGAGTGTAGAGCTAGAGAATGTACATAAGGTATGTATACAAAGCTTGAGCGAAAACTATTCGATCGATTTAGAACAAATTTGCACCAAATATGTCAATTAGGCCTGTATAGATGCACGAAAAAGGTTTTGAAAAACAACTCCCTTTTTGGCAAAAAAACCCCCAAAAATTAGTTATTATTATTACTATTAGCTAAACGAGAATTTTTAGAAAGATGTTTTTTGCATATGGTAGGCTACATTAAGGGATACAAATAAGCCAAATTTTATCAAAATCGTTAGAGCCGTTACTGATTTTGGTGGTTTTTGGCAAAAAAGGGGGTTTTTTCAAAAAAAATTGACGTGTTTGGTGCAAATTTGTTCGAAATCGATCGAATAGTTTTCTCTCTAGCTTTGTATACACACAGACAGACATTTTGTAAAAACTACTTTTTTGGACTCGGGTGTCCCAAAACGGATATTTTTACAAAAATTTCAACATCGATTTTTTTTGCGATCACTGTACTTTCTCTATACTACAGTAGGCTATAGTAAGAAAGTAAAAGTAGTAATGTTTTTTCTCAGAATCGGAGATTTCAATCAATATAAAACGGCTTGTAGCTAAGGGGGTTAGTTTATCTGTCTCGAAAGCTGTAAGGTCCACGATGTTAATCCGAGTGAATACCACTGACGTTTGTCCAAGTAAATCCATCAATTACTGCCCGTAATGAGTCCGAGTATGCCAGTCCACCGGTCTATTCTTTCTATATGAAACACAACCTTCCCGGATCTGTTTGTGTGTTTAATTTAATCAAAATCCTTTGTTATTATAATGAATAGCGAGCTACGTGTGTGACTGGTTGCGGTACGCCCATGCTCCCACACGGGTCGTTCAACCACTTCGTGATTTTAAAATGAAATAATTGCGTTAATTTGCGAAAAATCCACTGCCCACGTGTTGTTGAGTTGATTGACTAAGCAAAACGCGGCCAGTGGAAAACGCAGCTGTTTTAAATACAATGATATGAAAATTAAGCACTTGCAGGCTTGTAACACAAGGTTAAACAAGGATTCGTTGGCCATATCATACATCTATAACTTACTACTTATGAATAAAGTTGAGCGTGTTAAAAAATAAATAAACCGGTGAATTACAATTTTGACCCGCGTGCCGAGGCAACCAAGTTTTTCACCAAGTCAATCAAGTTTGTGTCGTCAGCTTTAGACGGTGACAAACCCAGAAAGATGGATGGCATGTCTCATAAAAAATTATTTTTCGTAAATATGTTGAACTACTGTAGAAAACATTTTCAACAGATTTTATAAACTGAGTTATCAAATTAAAAAAGTTCTACCGATTGTAACAATTTGAGGTTAAACGTGACAACGCACATTGTGACAAAATCCCGGTATTTATTTATAGGCTCTTGGGAAATCAAATGAAAATACAGTACCATGTTTGAGGCAAATCTAATGGAATCGGTAGCTTAAGTGTTGAATTTGCGTGCAATCATATTTTAATTGATTAACTTGTTTGATAACGTTGTTGGCCCTTTTTAGTTACTGTTGAGATCGATTTAAACTAAGAAAACGTATGATTCTATTAAAATAATGCTGTATTTTATTTTGTAACCCTTGATATTTGCGTACATTGTTGCGCGTTACAAAAAAGTGCCAAATTGTACCAAAAACGGACTTCATAGGTATTTAGTAAGACGAATGCGAAAGAATTACATCCGACTTCGTCCGATTTTGATCGCATTCGGATTTAAAAAATGTTTTTAAAAATGTATAATTAAAATATATAGGCTATAATTTTTCTAATTTATACAGTTACCTGTTAATAATGAGGACAGAAATATATATAATAATAATATATCATTAGTTACTTATATAATTCGTACTACATCGAAAATACATTTCAATACTTGTCAAATACCTAAATTTTAGATAACTTTATTTTATAAAGATAATTTTGTTTCAAAATTTCAAAAAAAAATCAAATTTGAATTTATTTCTAGCTAACTAGAAGAGATAGAAAAAAATACAAAATTTGTTAATTTGTATAGACCTTTAAAAAGAAATACCACATGACATTTAAAATTTTTGAGTTACATCCATTTTGTTTTTTCAAAATCGATTTCGAGTGATTCAACCAAATACTCCCAAATATCGTTTTGTGGCATAGCGTTTGAAAGCTTATTTAATTCTGAATCCAAAAAGAATAATAATTAGTTTTAAAAAAAATAGTACAGCAAAATGGGGCAAAATCGAAAAACACGATTTCGTTCGGTTTTTTGGCCACCATTTTTAATCGGTTAAAGATATGGATGTGAAAATTTCACCGTTGGTTTTCTCTTGAAATTCTACATCGAAATGATGTATAACATGACCACCTACACATTAAAAAAAAAACGAAGTTACATTCAAGTTGGCGGATATATTTTTTTAAATCATAATAAAATTTTTTTTAAAATTTAATAGGTTCCTGAAAGTACGGAGTTAATATATGTGCAACAATTTTTAAATTATTAAGGGGTGGCCGGACTTTTGTATCACTCTGTATATATGATTTTAAATAATATTATCGTAATAATATACCTAATCTAATCTAGCCTATATCCCGAACTTAAATTTTTTTAATGAATTAAAATTATTATTTTTGAACATTTGCAATGGGTCCGTCCACCTTCGCATGATGACCGAAAGAGGTGATACTGAAAGCCCAGTCGGAATATCAATGTTTGGTTATCATTTTCTGATACTGCTACTTAACACTTCCTTATTCTTGATGTGTTCAGTTTGACAAGTAGATTACGGGGGAAATAAAGCGCACGTAGGCGGCAACTCTCCTGAAAATCCGAATAACTGAATTTTCCATACAGCGATTTCTTCCTAAATGAAACTTTTTTGGGACTATTTCAAATCACTTTCACAAAGATTTTATGTTTAAACAAATCAAACGAACAAAATTACCAGAATTACAGTAGAAAACCAATTAATTGTAAGCAGGTTTTTCACTTTTAGTTAAATTATCATCAGAACGTCTCACTTTATTTTAACGGTTGGGTTAGGATAAGAATTTACAACCGCAGTTGCGGGTGTATTGTTTTAAACTTATTACTGATGGGTTTTGTTCAATTCGAATAGGATTTAAAATTAGGTAGGTTATATTTCACCTTTCGATTGAGCACGACAAAGTGCATAGGCCTATATAGTTATGATCCCCGTTGAAATGAATATATTGGAATATCTGGGTGAAAAATCCATGTCGAGAGAATCGTGCGTGACGTCCTACTTAGAAGTAAATAACTGTCTAACATTATTGTTTTACGTCAGTGTTGTAGCTCTTCGGTTTAACATTGTTTATACGGACGATATAAGATTTGCTCCGCCCTCATTGTAAGCTTAGATAGTATAGGCACAAAGTGGTCGTGGACTGAGGTGTTAGCAATACCAGTTTTATAATGGCGAGACGAGAGTTTGCTTTTAGACATATTAAGAGTTAATAAAAGCATAAACTTGTATTGTTGGGTTCTTGGACAATGTGTTGTGTATAGAAGTGAAAGTGAGATCGTTGATTCGGACGCCATGGACGGCCTAGGAAAAACTGTGGTTAAGATTGTAAGTATGTTTGTTTTTAGGTTATGTTTAGTTTTAGTATTTACATGGCTGTAGTTGTTTGCAATCACAGATGGACTGGGCAAAGCTATTGTTAAGATTGTACGAGTTTATGTTGTTAAAATTCTACGTGTTTTAGGTTATGTTTACTTTTATTTCGGTAATTGTTTACCAACGTGAGCGATCTGGGCAGCATTTTTGTTCAGAGTGAATATTTGTTTTTAGGTTATGGCACAGACTATAGAATTATAGTCTGTGGTTATGGTTAGTGTTATTATAGACAGTCCGGTTTACTGATAAACCGGTTAAACTTTGGTTAATTGTTTACCAATGTGGACGATCTGGACAGAACTCTGTTAAGATCGCCTATGTTTGTTTATATTTAGGTTATGTTTAGTTTTATTCTGGTAATGTTTTCCAACATGACCTTCTCTCGAGGCTAAACTGCTTAAAAAATAATAAATTGTTTGTGTTTATGTTATTGTAGGTTTTATTTTAGTAAATATTTTTCAGTATGGGTGATTTAGGGGCAAAGCTATTGATAATATTATATTTATTTTGGAGTTACGTTTGGTTTTATTCGGGTGACATGGACGATCTGGGCAACATTTTTGTTCAGAGTGAATGTTTGTTTTTAGGTTATTGTTAGTGTTATTATGGACAATCCGGTTAATTGTTTAACAACGTGGACGATCTGGGAAAAGCTATTGTTAAGATTGCATAAATGTTTGTTTGTTTTTAGGTTATGTTTAGTTTTACTCTGGTAATGTTTCCCAACATGACCTTCTCTCAAGGCTAAGCTGCTTAAAAAACAATAGATTCTGTGTGTTCATGTTTTTGTAGGTTTTATTTTAGTAATTATTTTTCAGTGTGGGTGGTTTAGGGGCAAAGCTATTGTTAATATTATATTTATTTTGAGGTTACGTTTAGTTTTATTCCTGTAACATGGACTATCTGGGCAACGCTGTTAAGATATACGTTTGTTTGTAGATGCAGCTCATTATTGTTTGCCAACATGGCTGCTTTTAAACTGTATAAGGACTATCGGTTATTTATATTAAGGAATGAAATCAATTTCAAGTTCAGTAGACAGGAGAACGACGCCATACTCTCTAGATGTCTCGAGTTCGAATTCAACTATTAGCGTTATCATTTTCCGTATTAGCCCAGTCAAATATTATATCGGAGCTTACATTAAATGGAGTATTAATAATTTTTGGAGAGGTGTTTCGGACCATTACTAGGTCTAAAAATCCAGATTTGTAACCCTCGGAAACCTTTGCTCGTTGAATAGCGGTCGAAAGAGCGCTTTTGTTTTTTTTTACTACAATATCTTTTAAACTGTGCGATTTTTCGAAAAATTGTTTCATATCTTTTTTAAATTATATTAAATTTGCTACAAAATTAGATCAAAATCATTTTTTAAAGTTATATATTAACCGAGATACGGCTTTTTATAGATTGACCTTATTTCCAAAAAGTTAAGTTTTAAGTTGTCTTTGTGTCAATTTTTGGTCAATTAAAGGTTAATATTTGAAAAGCCGTATCTCGGCAATTATATAACTTACAAAAACGGGTTTGATCTCATTTTGTAGCAAATTTAATGTACTAGTAAAAAGTTATGAATGATTTTCCTCACAAACATATAGTTTAGGAGATATTTTACAAAAACTGAACAAAGTCCGATATAATCGCTGTTTCTCGACCGTCATTCAGCGAGCACGGGTTTCTGAGGGTTGCAAATCTGGATTTGTAGTCCCAGTAATGGTCTGAAACACCTCTCCAAAAATTATTAATCCTACTCCATTTATTGTAAGTTTACGCTTTTTTTTAACATTTGACTGGGCTATATGTTATTCCACTCCTGGCCTTTACTGGCGGCCTCTGACTTTCAGTGAAGAACTCACTTCAGGCGTTCAGTGCAGTGCAATGGCTACTCCGCAACAGAAGGCGGTTATGTTAACAAAGTACTGTTTGTCTTTCTGACTGGTAGAGAGTGAAGGCTATAATAATCGCACTTACGTTCCTCCTAACATCATACTACTGGTTAAAATTGTACAGTATAAGTAAAAAAGATCAAAAATACACACTGATTCGCACATACTTTAAATTTGGTATGAATATTTGACAGATTAAAAAAGCAGGAAAATGTTTAAGCCTCTATCGTTGTCCAGTCGCTTCTTCAAGAGTTAAACTGGTTTTTTTGTAAACATTTGCGTATATACTAGCTGGCCCGATCCGGCTTTGCACGGATAGACAAATCAAAGTTAAATGTAAATTAACAAAAAATATATTATATCAATAATTATATTACACTATGTATTTCTTACGGGGATTTTTAGTAACTTCGACCCCCCCCCAAACCTCCCCTAAAATTTCGAATTTTTTAAAACCCTTTCTTAGCGAGTACCTAGGGCCCAAGAGGAAGCTACATACCAAATTTCATTCCAATCCGTTCGATGGTTTT
>JAGFPH010000243.1:403687-417156 GCA_018207615.1 Philaenus spumarius | reverse complement strand
GGAGGGGTTTGGGGGGATCAAAGTTACTAAAATCATATTTCAGATCTTTTATTATTATGACAATATAATTATTATTTAAGATGTATATATATAGCAAATACCACTCACTGACTGAACACTTAAAAAGAATACAATTACGTTAAAAAGACTGAAAATATTAACCACCACGGGCAACGCCGTACAGGTCAGCTAGTATTACATATTTTTATAAATAGCATTGAGCCGATAAAATTTGTCTAAATGGGGCTAAAATGGTTCTGTATTTGCTGAATATAATTCGAGCACGCAGCTGAACCGTTGACGTAAGTTTAGCGAATTTCGAAAATTAAATTTATATGTTTTAGGGTTTCAACCAACAATTTGGCGAATTGGTCTACTCACGAAGGCGTTAATTAGGCGGCAGCTAGTACGAAATATATTAGTCGAATGTATTTGTACCTAAGCCTCCAGCTTCCACTCGCAGCGGAAAAACTGGCTTCGAGAGTTTGCCCCTCTTTCTTGAGGTCTCGGCTTATCGACTGCTTCGCTTCGCTCGTAGAGTACAAACTTGGCCGTTGGGCCTTTGACCGGAAGATGCACCCACGTGGATTAGAACCGGGTACTTTTATGGTACTTTTACGTTTTGATCGATTTTGGGGGAACCAAGGTAGTGTACAAAAATAAAATGTGCATAATAATATCCTACATTTATGTTTTTAGATAAAACTATAAAAAAGTTTCATTCTCGTACGAAAAATCTCAAAGAAATAATTACTTCCCGTAAAAAAAACGTGCTTCCGATTGTTGGATTTTTTTGCCAACAAACTTGTTCGAGCGACGTAGACAACTAACGTGTGCACTAAATTTGAACCAAATCGGTCTTATAACACCCCAAAACGTGTTCTGGGGACCATGATCGGTGTTCACTTAACACTGCAATAGCTCATCTTTCCTATAGAAATTCGCTAATAAATCTGAGTAAATATGTTTAATCGCAACATAGACCTACTGCTTGTTCCAGCATACTAAACTTGTAGGCCTACATACCTACAAGTACCTTTAGTCAGTCCGAAACTCGGCCTGCTTTACCAGTCATTCAGTCCTTAAATCTATTTATACATTTCTTGTCTTATTTACTCCTAGCCTTACATAATGTGTCACTCTTTTAATTTATTCCAGTACTGACAATATAATGTACATTTTACATTCGAAATGATGATTAGCCATTTAGCCCAGTCGGTATAGGTTAAAACTACCAGTAATTTGCAATACGGCTGATTTTTTTTATAAGTACCTTAAAGTATGTAGTTTAACATAAAAAAAGTTTACCAGTCTATCGATTTCCCAAAGTCGAAAAAAAATCGATTATCATTTTTTTCGATTATTCTTAATATTTCGAGCTGGGATGAAGATAGAGAAAAATAAAAAATACCACCGTGAAGGGGAGGTATTTTTCAACAAAAAAGGTCATATGCATTTATTTCGTCCGAGCAATGGTTTGTCTGGAAAAAATTCGATAATGCAGGTATGTATTGCAGCAGGTGAAATCACTAAAAGGGGACATCTTATTCATATATAAAGCGTTGGCTCATTCTAAATTTTAATATATCGAATTGAAACTTGACATAGGAGTTAAAATATATATTTTAAACATTTATGCTGAGTCTCAGCTTGCTATCTTCATCCCAGCTCGAAATATTAAGGATAATCGAAAAAAAATGATAATCGATTTTTTTTCGACTTTGGGAAACCGATAGACTGGTAAACTTTTTTATGTTAATCTACATACTTTAATGTACTTATAAAAAAAATCAACCGTATTGTAAATTACTGGAACTTTTGGTCTAAAATGACCTCTACCGACTGGCCTAATTCTTTAAATTTTTTTTGCAAAAGTCTCTGAATAATTTATGGGTTTGTTTTTTGTAGGCAGTTTATTGCATAAATTTCTAACCACAACAATGTATTTGTCTTTTAATTAACCACAGCAAGAACGTATTGTTAAGAAATTAAGTTTTCATTGCCGTGTTTTGTTGTTTAACCTACAATAAGCAAAGCGAAACGAATGCATTATATTGGCAGGTATTGTGTGGCCTAGTATGCGTACCTATAGCCTTCTGTAAGGTAGTTAAATTAACTCACTTTAGATTAAATTTTATGATGCTAAATGTGTGTCGGCCGCGAGCTTAAGTTGAATTTTATAGTTGTTTCAGATTTTTCGTTATCTTGGTTAGAGTAATAACATTGTTTAACCCTGTATCGTCCTGGCCGTGTGTGAAATATCAAGACGAAACAGTCCCATACAGTCATCATCAATATAACTTATCTTTCATCTAATTTTGAAGATAATCTTATGTAATTTGCAGGAAATCGTTCATGAACGTCTAAATTATAATTCGTATTTGACAAAAATTGTAAGTTACACATTTTTATTATAAACAAGAAGAAAAACATGATTTTCAGTCGAGTCATTTAATAGCAGTAAAACATCGGTTCGAATTTTGTTACCTGCTAACTCTGTACATTGAACGTCTCGGCAAATTTAAATGTCTTACGCACATGGCGGAAACTAAAAATAAAAGCGAGTGTACGTACGTACGTGAGTAATATTATAATATAACAGCTGATTACTATCATATGTAATACTAATACAAACCTAGCAAAGATTATACGGGCACATCCAAATCGAGCCAATCCCTCAGGTCATTTTCGATGGGTCGTAAATGTCCCCCTTCCACCCAGTCAAATCGAGCCAGCTCCAGCCAGCCGTGTTAAAAGAATTCTGCCAGGTACAAAAATTATCACTTTACAGGTACCGTCTTATCACTTTATATAATTAGAATAAAAAAAAAACTAGAGGACTTACCTAAACTGTTTAGTCACAGTATTTTTCCGATAACAGTATGATTATAATATTTGTATAATTATAATATTTCGTCGTATTATCACTTTATATAATTAGAATTAAAAAAAAACTTACGTTTTGATCGATTTTGGGAAACCAAGCGAGCTATAAGGTCGCGTAAAAAAACAAAATGTGCAGAATAACATCCTACATTTATATTTGTAGAAAAAAACTCAGAAAACAAATTCATTCTCGTAGGAAAAGTCTCAAAAAATAGTTACTTCCGGTCAAAAAACGGGCTTCCGATTGTTGGATTTTTTTTTGATAACGAACTCGTCCGAGCAACGTAGACAACCAACATGTGTACTAAATTTGAACCAAATCGGACTTAAAATGCGACCGCTAGAGTGCGAACACATATATATATATATCTGATTTTTAATGACACCACAAAACGTGTTCTGGGGATCATGATCGGTGCTCATTTGCTACTCCCGACCTTGGGTCTTACCATAAGGGCCACTGCAATAGCTCATTTTTCCTACGGAAATTCGCTAATAATTGTATGTTTTCTCGGACAAAAGAGCAATCAGTGGTCGACTGAGATTCTAAACTACCTACAAAACTAACAGCATCACTCAAATAGCTTTCTGTTAACGAACACGGCAATGGTGAACGAAAGAACTGTTCTTTCTTCTCAGCATGTGTTGCGGTGTAATACGATCCGGTACCGAATCGATTTCCAAAGTCCTTGATGGCGATATATTGAAGCTTTCACAATAAACAGTAACATGTGTTTTTCAAGGACAGTGAATGTCATCAGCTGTGCTGGTACTCGTCACCAAATGATAGATGACGAGAACTTTGTGAAACATTATGGAAGCCAATTGAATTATCTAAGTTTTTATTTAAAAATACAACAGCATGTTTCAAGGGGAATTTTCCCACGCTGATGTAAAGAGGCGTATTCTTATAAACAAAATAATGAAACGCGTCCTGATAACCCCGTGCGCCAATTAGAATCTTGAAAAAATATTTTTGTAAATTGGTGTTTACACTGGGCTGCAAAAAATATCTTTTATCGTTAATGACTGACTGCAAGTGGATTACACTTATTATTGGCCTTGCAGATTTGACTTCATTATTATCTTGCTAGAGTTATTAAATTTTTGTCAAGACTAATTTCATCTGTGACTAATACAGTTAAATTGTGATTCATCGGCGGAAAATTTAATCTTAGAAATTTACCGGTCTAACGGTTGTGAGTTAGAAACCGTTATCCAAGCACTTGAACCACAGTTAAGTAAATTTCCATAAGTGAAGAATAACTAATTATAAGACTTCCATTGAGAGACGACTCGATAAAGGAAAACTGCTTTTAATTTAACACCATCCCATTTTGTATGTACGCCTTCATTTCCCTGTGTATACACTTTTCTACGCAAGTGAGCTGGGCGCAATGCCTAAACGGCGAATAGCAGGCGCAAAGTACGTTCTTGTACTCGTGTATAGCCAGCACAAACTGACACAACTGAACTTAAGATGTAATTTAGTCAAACTTAAGTTTGTGTTTTGGTGAAATATGTAAGTATTAAACTTCTGGGATCAAGTGAAATGTGTTGATCGGTTTTGAATGTAAGATTAAAATTAATGCGCTCACTGGTGCCATTTTTAATTTAATTTCTGAGAACTTGTGAAAACAGATATTTCTTTATTTCGGCTCCGGATCTATAACTGCAAAATCCAGCAATTGGAGCTTATAGAACCCGCTGTATAAATATATATATATATACATTTTTTAAACTTATTCCTTTAAAATTATTATAAAAATCAAATCTTTGTTATATAATCCAGTTGCTGTAGACCTTAATAAGGCGTATGTTCTAGAAAAAACTTAATTTAATTTACTGCTTTATTTTATAAACAACATTATTAAAAAACGAGAGAGTGATTGCGCCCTCAAGAAGGACATAGGCTATTAAGGTCAACGATTATAAAATCTCGTTTGCGATTATCTCATTTCCTTATTACATGGTCAAGTAAAGTTTAGTAAAAGTGAAAAAAACATACTTATGGTAAATAAAGTGATGAAATGTGCTACGAAGTTTCGTTTCGTATCCGTACAGCTTAGAATATAAATGTTCTTGAGAAATTTATAGTGACTGTTGAATTTTTAAATTTTTTACATTAATTAATTATGGAATTTCACCAAGTACCGACTTTGGACACATTGAATATAAATCTATTTATATTATCAACACTAAAAACTTAGGATAAAATCTGAGGCAATATACTAAATTACTCATTCTGTCGTCCGTGGATGGTGAGGTAAGTAAAACGGACGTAGGGTAGGAGGAGGCTAAAACGTATGCAATAGAATTTATGTTGTTAAAATGTAATGCAAATATGGTAGTAAAATATAATCAAAATACCACTTGAGTCCATCATGGAAGTTGCTAGAGTAAGCGTATGTCAGTTTACCTTTACGTGAAAAACGATCCAATTTGACGGAGGTGCAGGAGAACCTCTAGTTCAGTACTGATGGAATTAAAAAGCCTATATACAGAGTGTTTCGTGAGAGGTTGGCAAAACTTCAAGAGATGATAGAGGAGTTAAACAAAAACTAAATTGCTCATATGAACATTGGTCCGGAAAAGCTTCGTTTTCCAGATATTCGAAATTTTTTTTTTTTTACAAAATAATTCGTATCTAGAGAAATGTTTGACGGATTGATTTCAAAATTGGCATGAAGTTTAACTTAACAATGATCTATTACTTTCTCACTATAATACTATAGTATAGAGAAAGTATAGTGATCGCCAAAAAAATCGATGTTGAGATTTTTGTGGAAATATCCGTTTTTTTGACCCTCTGAGTCTAAAAAATAGTTTTTCACAAAATGTCTGTCTGTATGTATACAAAGCTACAGAGAAAACTATTCGATCGATTTCGAACATATTTTCACCAAACATGTCAATTAGTCCTGTATAGATGCACGAAACAAGGTTTTGAAAATTTTTTAAAAACAACCCTCTTTTTTCCAAAAACCCCCAAAAATCTATTATTTTTTTTTTTAACGGCTCTAACGATTTTGATCAAATTTGGCTTATTTGCAGCCCTTAATGTACCCTACCATATGCACCGCATCTTTCTAAAAATTATCGTTTTGCTAATAATAATATTAACTGATTTTGGGGGTTTTTTGTCCGAAAAGGGGGTTGTTTTTCAAAATTGTTCAAAACCTGTTTTCTTGCATCTATACAGGCCTAATTGACGTGTTTGGTGCAAATTTGTTCGTAATCGATCGAATAGTTTTCTCTCTAGCTAATAATAATAATATTTATTAGTTAATCTGCTACTTTAATATCATCTCTCCTACCCTTCCTACAATTATGAAGTCACAGTGAATCTGTTTAGTAATTTAAATATGTTTGTGAGTTGTTATGTGCCAGTTCCTGGTACCGTTTATTTTAAGTTATGTGTAACAATTGGTTTGTTGGTTTGTTCAACGCGGCATCTTATACCAACACAGAAAACACAATAATGTATGTACATACGCTGTTATTATTTTTTAATCATTTCTTTAACTTAATTATTATCCTTCATCCGATTGTTTTAACAGTTACACCATCGGATAGGAAATCAAAAGGGCCTCCATAAAAGGTGCTTGGACATTTTTTTAGTAAAAATGAACTGTTTTTGAGTAATTTAGTAACAGACGCCATTTTGAAACGCAATCGCTTAATGGATATAATCGCTCTTTTTTTTTACTGAGATTATTGTTAGGTTAAACTTCATGCCAAGTTTGAACTCAATCGGTCAAACATTTCTATAGATGTGAATTATTTTGTAAAAAAACAAAATGGCGGATATCTGGAAACAAAGCTTTTTCTGACCTAAGTCCTTATGAACAGTTTTCCTTTTTTTTAGGCCCCTTATCATCTCCTGACGTTGTGCCAACCTCTTGCGAAACGCCCCGTGTCAGTAAATGGTAGTTTTATTTCAGCTAAACTAGTTTTACCAGATTGACAGTCAAATATTCATTAAGGTTATAAACCTCAAGAGATAACTTTCCATGACGTCACAATAATTTATATCCTCATCGTCTGCTAGAAGACTCCACCCCATTTCAGATAGAGTTAAAATGGGCCTACAAATAATCTAGATACTGTATCATTATATTTCAGTCTTGCATGTCCGTGTGTCACAGCCTTGTCGTTCATTTATGTTACTAACGTGTTGGTGAATTTTTACAAGGGGATTCTGTTTATATTTCTGAATGCTAAAATAAACGGAAGAAGAGCGCGTTTACTTAAACGTGTTTCAACGTCAATGCCGTCATCTTCAGTTATATATGAACTACGCCTATAATTTTCAAACTGTAGCTAGCTTTTAAACTTTATACAGAGTGTTCATAAAGGCCCTTAACCCCCCTTTATTATTTTTGTTATTGAATATCGGTATGATTTTGGGGGGCTTAAGGGGGTTAACAATTTCAAATATAAAGGTGGATCATGTAATACACCATTGACAAGCTTATTAAAAGAGAAACACAATTTCGCAAACTAGACCTTACTATCTTACTTCGTTTCAAAGTTATGGGTAACCAAAGTTCTGGAAAATAACATACAACCTACTTATTCCTAATATTATTAACAAATTAATTACCTGATTTGATGTTATATTAACAATATAATTTTCCAGAACTGAATCATAAAGGTTCAGATACATGTAAAAAAAATTCCTGTTATGCAACACAAGATATATACAAAGTTCTGTTAACTTATTTACAATAACAAAAATATTAAAGGGGGTTAAAGGGACTTCATGAACACTCTGTATGAGTATATCTTATTACAAGTCAAGCTCAATATTTATTTATAAATACGTAAACAATATTATTGTTTTGAAACCTTAAGAAGGTTGTGATATTGTAATATTATTTTCTAAATTTGTATTAGCCTATTAAATATTATTACCGTTATTTTTTTTTATTCCTATTTTTCATCCATTTTATTTTCATTTATCCCAGTTACAATTATATTATTATTGTATTTATTTTATTTTATTATTTTTCAAGTAAAAAAAACCCACTTAGTCAGTTAACATAGATTTAGTTCAAACTGAAGATTGAGGTTAATCTTTGATTTATAAAACGGACATTTTGTTACAAAGAGTTTGAACGTAGATTAACGTTAAACTCATTCCAAACAGTCTGATAAAATATACCTTTTGCCACTCACAAATCCAGAAATTACATTCAAATTCACAATTTGTTTATAATTAATATCTTGATACAGGATAATATTGTTGGAATCTTTTCTGTTCAAAAATGTGCATCTTTTAGCGTAAAATAAGAGTATGAAATAATACAACCGTGTTTGCAATTAGGTCGACATAAATAAACATAAATAGGTCAAGTGTTACATAATTTTAAAAACATTTTGAAGACTGTCTTCCGCTTTCTTATGTTGTTTTATAAGTTAGCGGCCCTAAACTTACACAGTTTTGGTTTTTGTATTTTCATTTAATATCGTTGAACCATTATATTTTCAAACATTGGTAACGATTACCATAAAAACAATGTCCAACTCTGGCATTTCTCGGAAGTTATCCAACATTTAAAAAATTATGAATTTCAGGGAAATGAAAAAGGTCATAGCTAAGAAATTTCAAATGTCAATATGTATAGGTATAGTAGGATATTTAATTTTATGGTTCGCAAAGCAGAACTTTGGTCTTATCTCCGTCTATTTAAAAAAAAAAAACAGTTTTTTTTCGTTTTTACGGCCTAAACTTGTTTCAAATATTGAGCTCGCGGAATTAGTAGATAATTTATTACTCTTATGATTTCAAAGGTATAATAACTTTAAATGGATGTAACTAATGACCGTATAGGGTTGGTCGCATCAAATAAAGCCCTGTCATGTCGAAAGACTTTTCCTGTTTTTGGTGGCTTAATGAGCACGAACTGTTATAATTTATACTTTTTCCTAAAAGAGAAACAATACCTTTACTAACATTTCAGCCTTCAAACTATCATACTTTACCAGGATGTTCTAATTGTATTGCCTCGCGTCACGTTCGTTGTTAACCTATATTTAAGAATTGTTTGTTTATTTCGAAATTTTAAATTTACTGTCAAGACCGGAAATTAACAACACAGATTGAACGGGCGTTTTCAGGTCGCGACTTATTTATATCGTGGATCGATTGTGACAGTTTTAATGTTGGCAGGGCAGATACCGGAAACGAAGAAGCGGAAATGGCAACAATACGACCTGTACAGTAAAATGCGATCCCAGATAGCGGTAACTGTGATTAATTGCGACAATTGTGCGCGGAAACTCTGGTTTGTCCGACTTGTTGCTTATAGGAGGAAATAACCGAGTTGGTTTTATTTACCGAGATTGTAATCGGTTAAATCTAGACAAATCCAGTCCTGCCCTCAAATTGAAACTGACTACATGTTGAAGATTAAAATAATTCGACCACGCAGCTGAACCGCTGACGTGAGTTAAGCAAATTTTCTAAATTAAGTTTATAGGCCTATGTTTTAGGGTTTCAACCAACAATTTGGGAAATAGTCTATTCACGACGGTGTTGAATAGCTGCAAAATGGTTCGCACGCCATTCCGCTTATTGGGAGTATCTTAAATACACAATGCATTGCGTGTTTCGCACGCCATTCCGCATATTGGTGGAAGTATCTTCAATACAGAAAGCATTGCGTGCTTCGCACGCCAACCCCCGTATTGGGAGTATCTTTAACGCACAATGCATTGCGTGCTTCGCACGCCAACCGTACGGTTGAATCCACCACATGGCTTTGAACCGGGTACTTCTATGGTATTTTACGTCTTGATCGATTTTGGGGGAACCAAGCGAGCTATAAGGTCGCGTAAAAAAACAAAAATGTGCAGAATAACATCCTACATTTATATTTGTGGAAAAAACTCAAAAACAAATTCATTCTCGTAGAAAAAATCTCAAAAAATAGTTACTTTCGGTCAAAAAACATGCTTCCGATGATTGGATTTTTTTGGCTAACGAACTCGTCCGAGCGACGTAGACAACCAACATGTGTACCAAATTTGAACCAAATCGGACTTAAAATGCGGCCGCTAGAGTGCGAACACACATATATATATATATATATATATACATATAGGACCTATATATATATATATTTGTCCTATGGAAATTCGCTAAAAAGAATACCCTGCGTCCTTCACACGCCAATCTCCGTGCTCGTTCAGCTCGTAGTCTATTCTATAACTTAACCAGTTTTTAATTTCTTTTATTTTGCATTATTGAAGCTGGTTAACTTGATCGATGTTTTGTTATTGGTTGCTACGGTAACGAATGTAAAAATAATTCGTTTCTCCTCAGCTGAGTTACTCAATATCGGCAACGACTACATAGGCCTACTATCAATAAGACGAAAAGTGCCCATGTTAAAAATACAGACCTGGGAAGCAGGTATAAAAGTGTGTTTGCGCCATCGGCCGCTAGGATTCGACGGTCACGGTCACATGACATCGGACCTCTCTGTCTCTCCTACTCTGTCCATCTTCGTCCCACACTCGGCCGGCAAAACGCGCCCTGAGAGCTCCTAGCGACTGATGGCGTAAACTGACTTTTATATGTACTTTTCTGGTCTGAATCCTACCCATTTACTGTTCGTCTTATTGATCATCATTCTTATTATTGTTCGTCTTATTGTAGACATTGCTATCGGCGCGCGCATGGTATTGTTGCAGCGACTTTTCGACTAATTAAAGCAAACCATATTTACCGCCTTGTGTTACATCTAAGGGAGGTGCATGTTTTGTTTTATTTATATACGAGTAATATAGATAGGTCAGAAAAGGAACATGGCCTTAAACTTTTCCTTACATTGGGAAATTGATTCTCAAATAGGTGACGTCGTTTCGAAGTTAAAGTTTCCCAAAAGCTAAATAAACTTATAAGACTGAACGTATAACAAATTCGAGAAAGATTTTAGAGTTATAAATAGATAAGTAGACTCAAAGTAAATACGTGTTTGCAATGCTACTATTATAGTATCTTACCGAGATATTGACGTAGGGGAAAACCAGTGTCGTTATGGGAAGCAGAACCATATTTCATTCGTAGTCGCCCATATTACAGCATTTTTTAATCTTGTATTTTTATTTACCCCCTCCCGTCAGACAATATGGGTATAGCCATTGTATTTGGATAATCTAATAGAACTGCGATCCAATGCAATATTTCGTTCCACTGGAAATTTGACGATAGTGGCGCTATCTATTGTGGAAACGACGGAAGCTGTGTGAAACAAAAATGCTACCAATGATTTCTCCCTAGCGCTACCTCGCGGCGCGATCATGCACTATTTTCCCGACAACCTAATTTTCGCCACACTGCTGCCGTATGGATGCAAGATATATTTATTATTCATGATCTATGGTATAGCTAAAATACTTCCGGCCTATTTACTTAATAATAATTATTATTATTGTATTTAGCATATATTTATTGAAAAAAATGTTTAAAAAATAAAATAATTACGTTATCTATTTATCATTCACGAGAAATAAGTCACAAATTATGCTAAACAATATTCTACAAAGCTATAAATATATACATTCCTACCTGGTAATTATGGAAAACTACGTCTTGAAAGCCAACCAGTAGATAAATCACACTACAAGATTTCTCCATGCTAATTATTCTGGCAGATCAAACTGTAAACAAAAAAAATGGCCGACGAGTTGCTATGGTATTGCGAAGTAGTGTAGGCTGCTGCGGCATTGGACGTGGGGAAATAACTGTGTTAGGTGTGGTAACATATTTGTATATAGGTCGATACTGTTTGTATATACGGGTGAGTCTGGAAGAAAGTGATAAACTAACTTTGAGCAGGTGTTCTGAGAGGTGCGCAACAAGGCTTTCGTACTATACGGGCAATGGTTCTTGACTCGCAGACGTTTCGCTACTAATCATCGGTCCTTTACGTCGCTTCGCTTTATTCACACTTCGTACTAAGGGGTTAAATATTATCATAATACAGTAAACTCTCGATTATACGCGGCGTCCGTGGTAGAACATTTTATATTTAAAAAAATAAACAAAAACAAATTTTAACTTAAAAATAATTCGACCACACAGCTGAACCGCTGACGTGAGTTGAGCAAATTTCCAAAATTAAGTTTTCTAGGCCTATGTTTTAGGGTTTCAACCAATTGGGAAATAGGTCTATTCACGACGGTGCTGAATAGCTACAAAATGGTTCGCACGCCATTCCGTTTATTGGGAGTATTTTCAATACACAATGCATTGCTTGCTTCGCACGCCAACCCTCGTATTGGGAGTATCTTCAATACACAATGCATTGAATGCTTCGCACGCCAACCCCACGATAAAATCCACCACATGGCTTTGAACCGGGCTCTTTTATGGTATTTTACGTTTTGATCGATTTTGGGGGAACCAAGCGAGCTATAAGGTCGCGTAAAAAAACAAAATGTGCAGAATAACATCCTACAAATATATTTGTAGAAAAAACACTATACAAATTCATTCTCGTAGAAAAAATCTAAAAAAATAGTTAGTTTGATCAAAAACGTGCTTCCGGTTGTTGGATTTTTTTGGGTAACGAACTCGTCCGAGTGACGTAGACAACCAACATGTGTACCAAATTTGAACCAAAAGAGTGTCTACTTACAATTCCAATGTATGCCAAAAATAAATAAAATGAATCAGAGTCAATGTAACAAGGAACGTATACTAAGAGTACAAAATTATCACAAGCATATATACTCCGCCTTCCAATGTTAGGCCAAAATCTATTTTTATAAAAATGTAACTTTACTATGCCAATACAGAAGTTAATTTAACATGAAGCTAAATACATTTCCAAACAAGACGGTAGTAAACAAAAACGACAAAAACAATAGCCCTGTCCTATTAAGAAATTGGAAAATTTAAATACAGATGAAAGACGCAAAAGAGAAAATTTTAGGAAATGTGTACGTTGAAAATTTTAGAAGACACTTAAGAGGCCTTCTTAACATAGGATGGTTGTGTAACTACGCTTGTGTTAGTTTTATAATATTATTTTATTGATTTATTAGCTTTTGTACAGTAACATTGCAAAATTAATTTGTAATTATTTTTATTTTACTCTTAGTATACGTTCACTGTTATATTGATTCTCATTGTTTTCTTTGTTTTTGGCATAAGTTTGAAATCACTTCTAGAATTACTGTAATTATATATGTTATTGTGATCGTGTTAATTCAAATAAAATGTCAATAACAATTTTTAAGTAGTCAAATTTATGATTTTGTAACCTACTGACCATAAAACCGCTTAGAGTTGTCACAATTGTACCGTGTTTGGACTCACTTTGCGAGGAATAATATTTAGAGTTAATTATTATAGTAAAAATTAAGTAAACTTAACGTTTAAAAATGTGATTTTATAGCACAAGTGCTAGTTGGTGATTTATAGGAGAACCATTAAGCAGGTAGACCGTGTGAGTGTGTCTGCGCGTGTGTGAGCGATAGTCGATTTTATGACTTAGAGCGCATGGATCTTTGAAGGTCCATAATCAAAGGCTCTAGTAACCAAGATGTAGAATACCCTAAACATCTTG
>JAGFPH010000243.1:364779-403677 GCA_018207615.1 Philaenus spumarius | reverse complement strand
AATACCCTAAACATCTTGCTATATATAGTAACAACTTGATTTTTCCGGACACTCCGAGTTCTTATTTGATACCAGTAGGATACTTGTATTCAACTCTATTTTAGAAAGTACTTAACGGCCAAGTAAATAGTCGGGAGACATTACTTAGTTGTATTTACGTTACTAATGTTATTTGTAATAAACATCTTTTAAACGGTTCTTAATTTAAAACTGCCCTAAGCCCTAAAGAATTTTTGTTTGGTGGTGAATACTGCACCTGTAAAGAATACATATTGGAGTTGTCGAACACTTGAAATGTATTTGTTGCTAATTTGGTACCAGGTGTTGGTAATTTGTTATATGTTCACCTGTTTATTTTATCCACTGGTGTGCTAGTTTACTACTTATTTAGTTCATACAGCTCACAATGAGTAACATATGAAAATAAAAATGAAAAGAAGTGACCAATGTAACGGCTCCCAAACGCAGCATCAGTGTACACATTTTCACTGTCATTTTCACAATACTTTATCCGCTGTAGTTTCTATGTAAAGTAATTCTAATACCATTTTCAAAATGTTACCTGCGTAGGCCTACTTTCAGATATTTATAGGGGTAAGAATTTTCGTGCAAAATTATCGAAAATATCTTGAATATCCAAACATAAAAAATGTGTGTCCTTACATAAATCCCGTTCAAACTATATAATATGTGTTAATTATATTATATGACATAATAGTTTATTGAGTTCTGATTATTAGAATATTGGGGTTAGCAGTTAATACATTTTAATGTGATTCCTTTATCCGGAGAAAATGTCCAGTGATATGCAGACGAACAAACAAGTGATCTTATAAACGGATCCATAAAAATAAAGAAAACTGTTAACAATACAATTAATTGAAGATAATAAAACTATTACTTTCCGCCTATCCACCATTTTGTTTTTGCTTTACAAAGAAAGCCAAGTAGATTTGATTAAAGTTATTTTAAGGTGCCGAATAAAATATGTAACGTCAAATGTTTCAAAACCGCAATTTTAACAAAATATACAAAATATTTTCCATTCGTATTTTTATTACAGATCTTTGACTATCCCGATAATATTTGTAAGGTTTTTTATTGCTAACATTTTATGTTCACTACCAAATATATTATAACACGCTGTTCACAATACGTACAAGGTTTTTATAGTAAATGCTGAAAGTTTGATAAATTACTGCAAAATACAGGAGTACAAAATAAATCATTATTGATTTCTTGGATTGAAAATAATAGCGTACCTTAGCCTAATATAATAAATGTCTTCATAATATAATAATATGGAAAGTAAATCATCGCCTGTTGGAGGCTTTCTTGTCATTAAAGTTTAAAAATGAAAATGAAACATATAAGTTTGTCAGCTAACAACGAAATTTACAACAATTTCAAAATTACTGCCTGCAAGGTAGAACCATGTACGAAACATGCATTTTTATCCATAGGCTACTTAAGTTACATAATAATCCAGTATTTATAAATCCAACACATATTAGAACCAACTATTTTTTTATCAACAACTGTCGATGGACAATTTTGGTAAAAGTCTTAATATCTTAACCGAAAAAACAATGTTCGTACATTTCTTAAAAACCATACTTTATAACGTCTGCTGAAATTAAATTGTAAGTAAATGTGTCGGTACAAAGTAATTTTTAGTTTTGAAACCAGCATAGATGACTGTTTCTAAATAAGTACTGCAGCTATTGTTTTGAATATTAAAATCGTTTTTGTTCCTGTGGAAAACGTAAGATTTGTCTTAGTGGTCGGATTAATTATTTGGGAAAAATTTCAAATCGATTTTTTTAAAATTTACTCGTAAATATGCTTTTGAATTATTATAATTTGAGTGTGGACAGTGTTGAAAGTGTTATTATTATATTCATAATTTGTATTTATAAAGAGTGAAATGACCCGTCAATGTCATAACCTGTTGATGGGAGGAGTTTCATGTTATGGTATAAACCGTGCCTTTGCCTTCCTCAACACCATCGGGATGAAGTGAGAAGATGGGTAGTTGTAGTGAATGACATAGGCGCGCTGTGAGTGTGAGAGCTGACTCTCCTCTCGTGTAGTTAGTAGTGCTCGTGGTGCCATCAAGTATTGTACTTTATTGGTGTGTTTTCCGTTAACCTTGTGTTGTTTTTGTTTTTGTTATTTTGTGTGTTTATGTTGTGTGTGTGATTGTTTATCGGTTGTTGTTGATTGTAAGTTTTTAGTTTGGTTATTCCAGAAAACGTTTTCTCTTTCCCTTTCTCCAACTTTAAAATTTACGTGGATATTATAATAGAAATTTTAATGCATTGCATTTTTATCGATTTTCTGATGATAAAAGTTTATCTAAAAATTATCAATTAAAGGTTTTAAAACACGTAATTTTTGACATAAAAAGAATTATACCGGTATTTTATTTACAAAATAAATTATAGATTGTTGTAAGTATGATTAATTGTACAAGAAGAAATAATGTTTTCTCTTTCATCATCTCCTGGTTAAAAGTTTAATACGTTTATGCTGCAACAGAGATTTGAATGCATTTCTATAGATTTTTCACACCATTAGTAAATTTTTCTTCTAAAGGAGGTTGGTCATTACAGTTTTTACGTGGATATTTAGATAAAAATATTAATCAATTATTGTCTATCGCTATCGTACCGCGCATACATGTTTTACAAAATACAGACTCAATTAGTCAAAAATCAAAATAAATTACAGCATGTAAGTTTTATTGATTGCATACGAAAATGGGGTACTTTCACCTGCTTTAAAGATTTGTTGGCGAATAAAATGAGAGATTTTAATGATCTGCTATTTGGATGGATTTTTTTACAATATTCATTTTTATATTTCTGCACCATAGAAGGAAAACAATAATTACTCGTTTGTACGTCGGTCACAGTCAAATTTCTTAAGTACGGGTTGAGCTGAAATTTGACAGTTATGAAATTTATTCGCATATTTCAAAAATACAAAATATTATATTAGTCGAAGGGGTCGAAATTTGGTACAAAAATCATATTTTACTGTGGGGATTCAGTTTAAAAGAACTTTATTTAAGGTTGTAACATATTCTGGAAAATATTGTTAAATTTTCGTTGCTCTTTGACATTTATAAACGGTGTTTTTGGTATGTTTAATCTAATATGGCTGTCGTTGAAAGTACTTAATTAGTGATATATTCAAGTTCTTTAGAGACTCATATTTGGAGTAAGGCCACTAAGGGTCGACATTTAAAATCAAAATACCTAAATGCGTTACCAAACTCAATGGGCATTTTTCGTTTTCAAATAGTTTGACAAATTTGCATTAGGTTGACTAGAAATAATTTGTTTTCTATTCGCCGCAGTTTAACTCAATATCTTGTATAGCTCCAAAGTTATTTAAAAATATTACAAAATGGCGGATTTTATGAAAGCAAACCGTTTTTTGCTTATGATTTTTTTAAATTTATTTGAAAGGAATAGAGCTGCAAAGTAAGATGACTATTGTAGACCTAAAACTGGAATCACCAAAAAGTCTGCTAACGTTTTAACAGATGTTGTAACCTAAACGTCCTTCTAGATTAACGATTATTTTGTTTATTTGGCTGGCGATGTGCTTACTGCTTTTTTAACCTCAAATTCCTTCACGACCAAGTATTTATGTAGCTGCCGATGTGTTAACAGCTGTTGTAACCTGTAAACCGTTTGACTGTATTAATTGACGCTATTACGACAATGTTTGTAAACAGTTTGGACTAGGCGTGTTTGTCATTTGGAAGAGACGGGGGACAGGCTACGCCCGACAATTTCACAATCGCTTAAATGAAAGCAGTGTTTCTTCCAGTTTACTTTTTATTGGGAAAAGTTGAACTTGTTTATCGGCAGCTTAGGATCAGTTGTACGAAATTTCTAATTTGTGCCAACATTAGTCCCGATATGTAAATTTATAATTACGCCGACATTTTAATCACTGTTGATATTTACTGATTTGTGACCTCCATTTTTGGAAAAAAAACTAAAATAATTTCTAATGTTTGTATTTAAACAATTTTAATTATGCATAGCCTGGTTCAATATTAATGTTATAGAGTTATGTTAAGCTAATAAATAACGTGATTCGACAAGGTTGGTTTTATAACAATCCAGATATAAATAGATTAATAAACAGCTGTCCGCTGCTCTCTTTTGCTTTCTGAATCGAGTAAAAAGTTATAGTACAAATCCCATGTCCGGTTACAACACTAAAGGCCTTGACTATTGAATACTACATTACTTGGGATATTTAAGAAAGTAGCCGTGTATTCGCTGCGACAGCAGGCTGTTGCTATTGTAGGAGAAGCATCACGGGAGACGATGTGTGGTCAGCATTTTCTTTTGCTGTCAATTGACAACAATGCTCTAAGCAAGCATGCTATAGCAGTGAATATTTTCGAAGTGTTCTACAGTTAGATTTGTATAGCAGTTACATTTACTATGCATTTTTTAAAATAATAAAGGCTCTGCTACAATTCCATATTGGATTGATTTTTGGAAATAAGCTTTTTTTTTTAAACAGCTTGTATACGGAACCTGAATTTACAAAATAAATTTTTCATGATAAACTCCATTTACGATTGGCCAGACATAGGTGCCAACCACTTAACATTTTTAACAAAGTACAAACATGAAAATGCATTCTTGACAGCTCACCTTTAGTGGCAGGGTACCTCCTCATTCTCATTTTACTTTCTCACTATACTATAGGATAGAGAAATTAGTGATCGAAAAAAATCGATGTTGAGGTTTTTGTGGAAATAACCGTTTTGAGACCCCCGGAGTCCAAAACAGTGTTTTTTTACAAATTGACTGTCTGTCTGTATGTATACAAAGCTAGAGAGAAAACTATTCTATCGCTTTCAAAACAAATTTGCACCAAACATGTCAATTAGGCTTGTATAGGTGCACGAAAAAGGTTTTGAAAATTTTTGAAAAACAACCCCCTTTTTTCAAAACATCAGATACGGTCTTGTAGTAGGAACAGATACTGGTGTTTTCTGAAAAATGTTTTTGAAATTTATATATGTATTTATAAACTTTTATTTAGAACTAAATTACAAAACTTTTGTATATTTTGAAAAAATGACAATTTAATTGTTTATTGCGTTTTTGTGTAGGCCTAAAGTAGGATTTTTTCCGTTACTGGATATGTTTTGCTTCCTGAGCTGATAACTTTCAAAATTTTACATCAATAATTTTTTTATTTGCATATATGGATTTTTGGGTTTTTTCTATTAAAAAAACTACTGAAAACTTTTGGGATTAGTTTTTGAAAAAAAAATACCTGCAAAAGGCGAAAAATCCGGGCGAATTAACAAGGCTAGTTCGGCCACTTCTAGGATTAACTAATTTAATAATGACAATTAAAAGAGATTTACATAATATCTTATTTTATTCACAACTTATCTTTTCCTGTTCCCAGGCTGCTTTTCAACTTGATCTTCTCCCGTCGGTATGAAGACAGTAGATATATCCATCCCCGCGGATTTTTCTCGCCAAGCATCTGCTTTCATATATTTTTTTAAACGATTCTTATGCAGAGGATCCGAAAAAATGATTTGGTTTCTGTAGGAATCTATTGATTTAATTAAATTTGCTTCTGAACAATCCATATTTAAGAACAATAATGACATGCACGCTGAAAACGACAA
Source organism: Philaenus spumarius (assembly GCA_018207615.1). Classification (NCBI taxonomy): domain Eukaryota; kingdom Metazoa; phylum Arthropoda; class Insecta; order Hemiptera; family Aphrophoridae; genus Philaenus; species Philaenus spumarius. The sequence goes on along the minus strand of JAGFPH010000243.1, from coordinate 397,991 downwards.
ACCGTCCAAATATAAACGACGAACGTTCAAAGTGCTCGTTGAAAAAGCCGACAGGAGATGGATCTCGTGGCCCCATACAAATATGACGAATTCAATGCGCACGAGCGGCGCGCGAGTGTGTACGCACCTTTTAGCGAACGGTTCTAGACTGGCTAGTTTCTTAAATCGTTATCTATATTTTGAAAACGTCGATTTCGTTCTTTGCGACTTGATAACGCTGTTGCATAAGGTATTGGAATGGAACGAGAGTTGTTCCCTTAATATGTTGGTAGTTTCTTGTTTAAACGCTTTGTAAATCTCGAATTACTCCAAAACACTCGTGCTCCTTTCTGCGTGTGTACAATACGTCCATGTTAGTGTTAATGTAAGTGCGGAAGTTAAGTCAATGTTAAGGAGCATTTATATACCAACAAGTAAGGGAAACCCAAAGCAATCGAGATACGTTGAACACCTCATTGACAATTGCCACACTTATTATTAGCGAATTTCCATAGGAAAAATGAACTATTGCAGTGGCCCTTATGGTAAGGCCCAAGGTCGGGGGGGAGTAGCAAATGAGCACCGATCATGGTCCCCAGAACACGTTTTGGGGTGTCATTAAAAAATCATATATATATGTAGCCTATACAGGGTGATCAACTCAAGATGGCCACCATTGGAATCTCGGAAACTATAAAAGTTACAACTTTAAATGGCAGACCTTCCCTACTTTTCCCCTTGCATTAAAAATACAATATTAAAATTTCGAAAAACTCCGCCATTTTTCCAATATGGCGGCCAACTTAATCTTTTCAAATGGAAACCCACTGTGCAACCACTGTGTACTGTGTAAGAATTTAAGTACTTTCAGCGCTCCTAGCGGTTAAACGGTTAAGTTTATAAAAAAAAACACCTAGAATAAAAACATCTTAAAATTGCATGTAAAATCCAAATCCGTCATAAGAAAAGTTTCCATAAGAAATTTCAAAGTTGACCTCCATATTGGAAAATGGCGGCCATTTAGAAATATTTTAACTACATATTTTTTAATTTATCATAAAGCAAGGAAAGGTTCCCCATTTAAAGTTTGCTGTGAAATTAATACTTTCTGAGATCCCAATGGTGGCCCAATTAAAAAAATCACATCAAATAGAAAATGTTCGAGAGGCTCTATCTCATAAACGGTTGGGTTTCTAAAGTGAATGATATAACGTCATTTTGTATTGAAAACAGATTGCCGCCTTCATTTGCGGTTTTACTTTATCTACAAAAAAAGTTTTTTAAAATTAAATAATACTAGATGCGGACGTATACATTTTGAGAGGAGTTGGCCGTAGAATAAATCGTCCTTGGTTTTAAAGCGAGTTTTAGACCCCAGATTAATTTAAACAAATTAAGAATTAAATGTGATTTTTTATATGCGTTCAAAACTTATCAACGTAACGTGAGCGTTATAATTGTTATACAAGTTCTTACTGACTATGTGTAATACAGGGGTTTTAAAAAGATGTTTAGATATTTAAATATTTCTATTCAATTTAAGATTGGACGCATTTTATATAGAGCCTCGTATTTCGCGACAGAAGCGTCGACTCTAGTATAGACTATTACAGTGTATTGAACTTTGACTCGCGGATGGACAGAGACGACGAAACTACAAAGATTCCTATGTATCACAGAATCCTAAAATGTTAAACTTAGAACTAGTCCTAATTTGTAAAGTTTTTAAAACAACTAAACTGCAATGTACACTGAAAAATCTGCGACTTATTTTTAGTACATTTACTATCGAAGCCTGTATCTATAAAAGTGCGCAAACAGTGGTCAACTAATTTGGTCGAACTTTTACGTGTATTCTCTACCGTACGATGCCGTGAACGGTTTTGTTAGTTGATGTTCGAAGATTTTCAGAGTATTATACCACGAGTTGCAATAGAGCCGTGAAAATTTCTCAATTGTTGCATAAGAAGAAAAATCATCTGTTTTCTGATTAAATGAACTAGTCATTGTCGTTAAAGTAATTCGTAACGCGTTATTCGTTTAAGTCTGGGTTTCTGTAGCTGGGAATTGTTAATGAGTCACTACGTCGTAGGCTAAATAATTCACAATCTGGTAACTGTGTCATAACTATAATTATAATCTATACAGGGATCTTTGAAGTAATCGCGAATATTATTTATATGCAAATAAGAAGTGATAATATTTAGTATGTACTCTAGTAATTAGACATATTTTCTCGGCGGTCTTTTCGTTATCAGCATTTCTCCTTTTACTGTTTTGGTTTATCTCGAATTAATAAAAGATCCGAAGCTACGGAGTTTCAGACGAATAAAAAGCGAGTGTACGTCCGTACGTACGTGAGTAACATATAACATAACAGCTGATTTCACCCATCATCTGTAGTTCTTAAACCAAACCTAGAGAAGATTATACTATGGGGTTACGTTTACAACTCCAATCATTATAATTTCTTGTGAAGTTGATTTTTTTTTAATATGAGTTATAGAACTAATGTAGACTACAATACGTTATAAGATTTGCTTTGAGGTTATAAACTGTATATAAATACAACCTTTTATCATCAATATATTCGTTTGTACAAATTTAAAGAAGAGATACATATTCGTTTAGCTTCGGAAACATTCGTACATCTTCGAAAACATATTCGATTATTAATGTCCTCACTATAATATTAACAACTTCTAAATCATTTGATCTATCAATAAGAAATAAAAAGTAATTAAAAGATAATATTTTTATCTTTCTTTAAATATATAATAACGGATATAAATAAACAATTTTAACAAATAGGCCTACAATTTTATAATCCTTAAATAGTATTTTTATAAATGATGTATTTCTGATGTGTATCTAATTAATCTGCCTGTGATTTTTCACTGAGGCTTAATGTTATAGAAATATTTATTTGTTCTCATAATTATATCAGTTTTACAATAGTCTGGTAGTAAGAAAAGCACCCATTTCGTGTCTTCACCTTGAACATTCAACTGAAAGTGTTATAAATATTGTAGTTGTATGTCCAACTAATGACAAACCTCGCGAACAACGATCGCTCTAACCTATAAGACCTCTGCCGCGTAGATAAGAAGACTCAATGATTCACGGATACAATATAAACGTTTTAATCTGCGATAAGGCGAGATTATCTGTGATTTTCTGCTAACGGGAATAATTAGATTATGATTTATTTATAGCTACTGAAGAATATGGTTTTATGAAAAAGTTAAAACATTAAACTGTTTTAACAAGTGTTGATTTTATGAAATACTGATATTTTTACACTTTTTTATTGCGTGCATTGACTTGAGAATTGAGATGCACTATAATAACACGCTAATGAAATGTAGGAAGAGCTAAACTTCCAAACTTTCTTTGTCCGAACAACAGTGAGCTAGGTAATTTATGGAAGTATATATTTAGGTACATAACCGTCACCAGCAGTTGGAAGGGGGTGGTCCGGGAATGTTGAAAATATTACTTCTCAAAACATCGTTTTTATGCATTTCTGAGGTGAAATTAGGTGAAAACGCGAGTACAGTATCGTTTTTGGTTGTCTTCTTCTTTTATTCGCTTCATAATTACGGTTTTGAAAATTTCTCACTATTTAATTACGCACAAGCACGTAGCTTTTTTTCATACTGCGCTTGCGTCAGAATGGAGGTCACTGATGTGACACCCTACCCCTGATACAGATAGCGCCAATTAGGATGGAGCGCGAAGAGGGGGTGGCAAGTCTCCTACGCCGGCTCCCACCACATTTCCCCTCTCGCGGCGAAGTACAGTCAGAGCCGCCTGCCATACCTAATTCATGTCTGCTATGTAGTCGTGTTGATTGCATATCAACACTTTTTGGTGGGGAAAGACTCACAGCAGTCGCGTAGGAGAGGGTAAGACGTTACAGCGCATGCTCAAGTGATGCTTCACGCTACTTGGCACTATCTGTACCAAGTGTCTTTGTCCCAATCTATCGTAATTTCCGTGAAAGTATCGGATTATTCAATAATCTGTTTGCATTTGCTTCGCTGCGAGTCGCCTCAGGCGTTGGTATGCGAAGCAAGCAGTGGCGAGGCTTTCTAGTGAGAAATATAATTGTTTTCGTTTGTTCGTAGCATTACTAAAAAAATGTCAAACCTCTAAAGAATTATTAATTAAATAGTAATAGCTTGAACCGGTTTTACAAACGCCTTTTAGTTGGCATAATAGTTTCTGATAACCTGTATGCACACTATTGCAAACAATTACCGCACTTACTTCAACCGACTGATTTAATAATTGTGTTTGCTTTTGTTGTACATAACATTGTCCAAAACCTTAGGCCTACTAATAGTTGTTTTACTTTAGCACCCTGAATATGCAACGGCGTAGAATGATGTAAACGGCTTGGGAGGTATTTAAGAGAGTTTTACAAGTTTTGAGAAAGATCTATGGGACGTCCGTCAATAGATAAAGCCTCCCGTATTAGGCCATAACTCAAATCTTTTCATATTAAAATCAGTTTCGCAATGACGTCTAGACAGCACAGCGTTATATATGTTCTTCGCACCATGGTATGATGCTCTCGACAGACTTTCACCGACAACCTCAACTAAGACTGGTTGCATAAAAAGTCAAGAGAATATCCAGGGACGTTCGCATCACATCGCGTTTCTTTTGTATTCGGCATTACTTTTATAACTTACACAATCACTACATATGTATAATTTGAAGTGCTAGGTGAAAACTGTGCATTCATTGTATATGTGTCGGATGTCCATTTAAAAACTTTTCAAATTTACTATTGTAATTCAGTATAAGATTCTAGGACCGAAATGTACAAAAATTAGCTTAGCTTAAATTTTAAGTCGACTCCTACATCTTAGAAAATTTTGTAAAAAATAAAATTTACGAAATCGATTTGAAAGCTATTTTTTAGGTCAAGCACTTTGAAATAAAAATTTTTTGTCTCTTGAAATACATTTTTTCTAAAAACTCTTCCTTTTCGAGATATTAGCAACTTTATGTCGATTTATTTCAACACGTATAGGGCCGTCATTTTTTTTTGGGTGGTCCGATTTTTATTTTATTTTTGTCATTTTCCTAGTCTTAAATATACCTTTAAAATGAGGTACCACATGACCATATTTCCCATTTTAAAATTTTGAGTTGCCCCCAAAATCCCCCATTTTTAGGGGACACTCAAAATTTCCGATTGCTTCAACAGATACTTTGGGCTAAGTTAGTATCGTTCCCCAAGGGATATTTGTTTTAACAAACACAAAAGTTAAGGGGGGGGGACTTTTAAGACACCTGGTAATAGGCTATATGTAACATGCCCTACTTTGCTTTCTAAATCGAGTACAAACCTATGGTAAATATTCCATGTTCTTTTACAGTACTGAAGGCCTTGGCTATGGAATACTGTATTACTTGACTTTAGCAAGCTATTTGAGAAAGTATCCGTGTATTACCAGTGACAACAGGCTATTGCTATTGTATGTTGATTAGGAAAAGCATCACGTGAGACGATGTGTGCTCAGCATTTTTAAACATTATTCTTTGCGATAAATTGGCAACCGGTGTGATAAGCAAGCAAAGGCTTTGGCTTTGTAGTAGAGATACGTCCGACGTTGTGTGCATTACATTTTGTGTGCATTTTTGAATATTAAAAACTCCGCTATACCTCTGTAGTGGATGAGTTCTTCCGTGATTTTATGTACTGTATTTCAAATTATATATTTTGAGGTCATATTGGCGCTGTGGTTAAGCGCGCTACAGTTGAAAACTCAGTTGCGTAGGTTCGAGCCTAGCTCCTGGCGTTTCGTTTACTTGCGCTATACGTTGCTCCCTAGTCTTCATTAGTCTCACTGGCATTTAGTAAAATGTTAAAATCAAAAGTAAACGTTAACAAAAATCAAGGATTTGTCTAGTAAAAGTTTGTCTTATGTTATTTGTCGATTAATGAAATAAGCCTATGCAATATCATTCCTGCTGCAGATAGTGTCAAGTAGCGTGAAGCGTCACTCGAGCATGCGCTGTAACGTCTTACCCTCTCCTACTCGACTGTGAGTCTTCAGTACAGTCACTACCAAAAAGTGTTGATATACAATCAACATGACTACATAGCAGACATGAATTATGTAGGGCAGGCGGCTCTGACTGTACTCCGCCGCGAGAGGGGAAATGTGGTGGGAGCCGGCGTAGGAGACTTGCACATTCCCCTCTTCGCGCTCCATCCTAATTGGCGCTATCTGTAACAAAGTACTTTCGTAAAATAAAAAATATTCCGTTTCACCAAAATAAAGGGGATGTTTATGAGTAACTTAGGTGATATGCTTAGGTGTGTATTTGTTGGTGTTGGTGTATTCATTTTTAAAGTGTGCATTCACATAAACGTAGCCAAGCATAATATTTATAATTTAAATGAAAACATTAATATCTTATTCGGCCTGAATCTATATTATAGCACGGTGCAAGTGAGGTAAATGGCGATATGTTCAACATTGCGTGAGTTCTATTAGTTAACGTCTTAAATTAAAGGTATTGATGTAAACAAACAACTTTTGCATTTAATATCTATCAGAAATGTTGTCCGGTTTCCTGTTGTACGCGTTTTTCTTAACCACTTATTCACTTTTTTTGCCTTTAAAATCCATAACTACCCACCTTCTCCCAAAGTCACGAAAGAGGTGCTCAAAATAAAGGTCATACAAAAAACTACTGTTCCAGAAAAATTCACGTTTTTCCTAAATTTTCTATCATATGTGGTTTTGAAAAAGGTGTTTTCCCAAACTACAACTTTGCTATTTAATGTATGTTACAAAATTCCTGCGTTTTCATGTTGTATAAAAAAAAATCAGTTTTTATGAACCCTTTCAACCCCCCACCCCCTTTCGGAGGGTGGAAATTTGTAGACTTTTTACTACAGCGATATGATCAAAAGAACCTGTGGGCTAAAGATCTCAGCTGGGTGAATAAATTCTGACACTCGCAATCACATTACCCATAGCCCACTAGTTTACCCAACACTGTATATGCAACTAAGTAAATGCTCGTAGAACTAAATACTTACCATGAATGAGAAACAAGACAGTATTTACAAAGTTTTTACAGATTTCCCTCAGGACTACGTCGTTAAACTATATTAATTATACTAAAATTACTTACATCAACACATTATTAATGACATGAGACATTAACTACTAAAATTTCCAAGACGAACAAAGTGAAAACAGACTCACATGTTTACATTTAAAATGAAACAACAATCCTAACAAATTGTCCAGAAGTTGTTCTGCGTACTCATCAGCGGCTTATTCTATTGTTCGAGAGCTTAACAGATAAAATATTATACTGTATATTATTTATTAACTTAATACAATTAAATTTTATAGCCTACATATTTATTATGATATTGTTTTACTCTTAAAGATTCAACCATTCTTTCGTTTGGAACCCTCCACCGTCAATGTAATGATAAATATTCTATAAAAAGTAATAGAATAGGTTAGACAGATATTCATGCTGACGATATTGCTGAGATCGGAATTAAGAGTAAAGGGGGCGCTAGTTGGGGGTACCAACTGATGTAACAGGCAGTCTGGAACAAAACGCATCCATGTTCAGACTAGTGGCGGCCATCTTAGATTTTTATCCCGTAAGATTAATGATACATTTAAAACCATTTATTTCGTTTATTTTTTATCATAAAATTCTTTGCAAGGTCTCATTTTAACAGTCACAATACGTATCCGTTTTGCGTATCACATTTTTTTAAATCCCATTTATTTCACACTGATTTAAATAAAAACCCGAACCACAAAACGTAAGGGTAACGTATTAAACATAACTTACAATTTAGTTGTTTAGTTATTGTTTTTGTTCCTTGTTTTTTGGTTCGGGGTTTTTATTTAAATCAGTGTGATTTTGTCGCCACAGTGCTCTTTTATTTGTTTAATCCCATGTATTTGTCAAGTAAATGACAACGTAATTGGTTCATTGTTTATGTACCAAGTTTGAACTTTTTCCTCACACAGTAAAAAATCGCAAGCCGGATCCGAAATTGTATAAAGAATATTCAGGTTTCTTTTCAGCACTCAATTACAAAAGATGGATTTATAAAATGGTTTTAAATGAGGCAATGTCAAAGCGCTCAGCTGCAATGAATTGCACTGATTAGATACGGCTATAGGGTGAAGCCCTGGAGTAACCTGTTGATTTCTCTTTTACTGGAGCAGACCCTTAAGGGGAGCTCTTTTTGCCTTTGCCTATTGTGTTAATAAGTTTAGTATGTTGGGCCAGCAGAAAGATCGTTGTACTAGTATGTTTTAATGGACGTTTAAAACTATATTCTGGTATTACCAACTTCATTGAAGAACCTCCTTGAACCGAAACCATCTTGACAACACACGTACGTGGCAAGATTACAGAAGGCACATCCAAAAGGGAAACCCACCATCGCCAGTACACCGCAGGGCCTTGCCACACTTTAGGCAAAACCATAATAAAATAAAACAGTTGTTATAAATTCAGGCTAACAAAAAATGATGTTAGAGACAAACTTACGTGCACAGAACTGAAGAGAATACGTGGGTCAGCGAGAATAATGCAGTGTATATTGATACTGAAACAACGTACTCATTATCAAACCGCACGCATGTTAGTGGAGTACGCTGCATCCTCTCAGCACTGTACCTTTGAAATGTCCTACCACAGTAGGGTATCAGCGACCACAGCACACATTCTGTGGTTGATGTAGGCTATAGGAAAGTGGTCCCCACTATTAACGTTTATCTGTTAGTTATGTTTCTTGTAAATATTTTAAAATTGTTTACGTGCTATTCGATATTCAACATTTTAAACGTCCATAAAATTGCTTAGTGACCTATGTTTACATGACTGTATTTGTCATTCTTAGTTCTAAAACTAGTTTTAATTTTAAGACATTGCTTATAACACACTTGAAAATAGTAAAATTTTTGTTATTTTTTCGTAGTTCTAAACACATAGTTTGATACACAATCTTCCAGATAATAGATGCCTTCGGTAGTTATCCCCCTGACACGTGCGATTGCATTATCAAGAATAATTGCTAAGTCCATCCCACATTCAATAACGTCAATAACTATAACAATAAACAAGTATTACTTTGCTAATTGCGTGAATTAGCGTGTTGTAACGATTAGTGCCTTAGCCTAGGGCCTAGATGAGTCGACAGTGGATTGTTTTTCTAAAGGCGGAAACTCCGTGGTCAAGGGCAAGTAGAAACTTCCGCTTTGTAGTCACGTGATCAAACTTGACAACAAAGAGGTAGTTAGTTGGGCAACCCCCAACTACGCAGCGTTGAATCATAACGGTCAACTGTGTGAATAATTGCAGTTTTAAAATTGTCTACAACTTATTAGTGTATTTTAGAATCCAGTTATGAAATAATAACTATTTAGTACCAAGGGTAACCGCATGGTGGAGCGGCGTTACAAGCTGCGGTAGGGGCGGCAGAGCAAAGAGAGTTGTGAAGAAAGAGATGACACCGCATAGTAGAGCCATTGAATTTGGATAACCTAATAGAACTCCGATCCAATGCAATATTTCTTTCCACTGGAAACTCGACGATAGTGGCGCTATCTATTGGGGAAACGACGGAAGCTGTGTGAAACATCAATGCTACCAATCATTTCTCCCTAGCGCTACCTCGCGGCACGATCATGCACTATTTTCCCGACAACCTAATTTTCGCCACACTGCTGCCGTATGGATGCAAGATCTATTTATTATTCATGATCTATGGTAGAGCGGAGATAGAAGCGACAAATTTCAGTTGTCTTTGGTAGTCTTCAGCACTTATGTCCACATGTTTCAACGGAAAATTCTTCATTGAAAATATGGCTTGTTATGCAACGTAAAAAAAGCATCAACCGACCCCGGAATGTTGATGGAGGGTTCCATAATTTGTATCCTCAACTGCGTCAGCATCCGGGAAAATTCCATTCTTATTTTCGAATGAATATTAGTAAATTTGATTACGTCCTACCCAAAATTTAACCTAGACTACTGAAGAAACGGACAAATTTCAATCGCAATCCCATCAATCCTTATGAAAGACTGACAGTTACACTAAGAAAAGTTAAATATTTCTATTATTTTTTTTACCTTTTAACACTTTCTTGTATATTTGTTTTGTATATATTACACCATATTTAGACTTTCAATATATTTTTTAATAAAAATAATTTATTGATCTCATTTGCAAGTATAAAATGTCTTATCTCATTTAACTTGCCATAAATATACAATAATTAATTGCAGCAAGTGAACTGATTGATCCCAGAATCGATTTAAAAAGTCAAGAGGACCGTTTGTTAATTGTTTCAAAGATTCAACTCCCAGTCATAACTACTTTTATTTGCAATCTTATCAATTCAGAGGAGAATAAACTGCAGTTCAACATCATTTTTAAGAGAAACCACCACTGACAATAGCGACGAAAATCAGTATGTTTGATTCCTTCGCTCTTATCCCTTGTAGCAGCGCTCACTGTTGTTTTGCTCTCCCTTCCACTATGCGATACGTGTGTTTGTATTCGTCGCTCTTCTCTTCCCACATATCGTCACTTGTATCGCTGTTCCACTATGCCGTTACCCTTAGAAGAAGTTGACAAATTCTAAATGGTTGACGATACGAAACTCTGGGCTTTAGAGACAAACTCGCACTTCTTTGATTTGTTACACGTTATTATCTATAAAATAATTAAATAAAATATGAGCGGTTTTGCACCTTATATACAATGGCGTAATTAACTTATTTGTCGTACGATATTTAGCCCATGATAACGTAAGAGAAAACTCCGTTTTTTCTTACCGTCTGGAGACGTACAACATTTTTGTCATGTTTCGTAACTTTGTATATTTTTAGCGAGATGTTTAGAAGTTAGTACGTATAACGAACTGTGTAAAAAATTAATCTTCAGAATGTCCTGAGTACAATGATATATTGTATTTAATTTGGATATACAAATTTTGATTTAATCGAACAGTGTCGATCGGCAATTATAGGATGTTTTTATTAGCGAATTTTCATAGGAAAAATTAGCTATTGCAGTGGCCCTTATGGTAAGACCCAAGGTCGGGAGTAGCAAATGAGCACCGATCATGGTCCCCAGAACACGTTTTGGAGTGTCATTAAAAATATGTATATATGTGTTCGTACTCTAGCGGCCGCATTTAAGTCCAATTCGGTTCAAATTTGGTACACATGTTGGTTGTCTACGTCGCTCGGACGAGTTCGTTTCGTTAACCAAAAAAATACAACAATCGGAAGCACGCTTTTTGACTGGAAGTAACTATTTTTTTGAGATTTTTCCTACGAGAATGAATTTGTTTTTTGAGTTTTTCTACAAATATAAATGTAGGATGTTATTCTGCACATTTTGTTTTTTTACGCGACTTTATAGCTCGTTTGGTTCCCCCAAAATCGATCAAAACGTAAAATACCCTAGAAGTACTCGGTTCAAAGCCATGTGATGGATTTTACCATGGGGTTGGCGTGCGAATCATTTTGCAGCTATTCAGCACCGTCTTGAAATAGACCTATTTCCCAAATTGTTGGTTGAAACCCTAAAACATAGGCCTATAAACTTAATTTTGGAAATTTGCTCGACTCACGTCAGCGGTTCAGCTGCTTGGTCGAATTATTGCGAACTATAGATACAACAATCGGTATACTTTATGCACAAAACATCGGCGTGGACACACGTCACTGATAAACCGGATGTTGTCGGTTGTTGGGGAAAGCGTGCTTTCTAAACATGGCGGGATGCGCATTACCTTGACATTTTGTGACGTGAGTGCGCAGCTGTCCAAACAACCTGTACGGAATATGTAAACACTTGATGTTTGACAATGGATGCAATACACGATTGAATTTGCTGCGATGGGTTCCACTTGATGTGTTTCTGTACAGATCATTTGCGAATTTGAACTGCTAATATAAAGAAAAAATTGAAATCAAATTATCAGGGAAATTTTTAATATTAGCTTTTGTACTTGCTTCGCCCTGGTTATAAAAATAGTGACCTCTTTTCTAAGTTTCCGTTTACTATTTTGTGTTAAATGACTGGGTTATAACCATTTGTATTACGTAACAAACTATCTGTCTGTCTGTCTCTCGATTACGTCCAAACGCCTTGACCGATTTTGATGGTTTTTTGCATGAATGTTCCTTATTCCTAGGCAGAGCGATGTAAATATACGTTTTTTTCCATTTTTAAACCCTTAAATAAAATTAAAATGACGGCCGGACCGTTTCTCTCAGTGTAAGCTTTTTTCCAAGGCCAGTTTGTGGCTTAACCGCAAGTCGAATTTAAAAACTAACAACATTTTGCGTGTAGCAAATTAGATTTTCAACAAAATTGTATTCTTGATTTTTTTCCGTATCTCTAACGGTAAGCTCACAAAATGGCCGTAAACTTCAAATTTGTTAAAAATCGTCCAAGTTTTTGTATTTTAACCATGTTTTTATACGTTTATTCTAAACCAATTCAAAAGTGTTCCGTAGCTTTTTTGTAGATATAGGTTCAAAGAATTCATATAAGCCAGTAAAAAAATGATCGAAGTAAAATTAACAAAATTAGCTCAGGAAACAAGCATGTTCAGTAACAAAAGGAAAAAGTTCAACTTTAGGCCTACATAAAAAGTAGTAAACATTTTTTGTAATTTTTTTCATAAATGTAAAAACGTTTCGTAATTTAGTTCTAAATGGAACTGTATAAAAATATTTATCAATTTCAAATTTCTTATTTTGAAAACACCAGTTTTTATGTTCGTACTACAAGACTGCTAACAAAACTAGGTCTATTTTGAATAGTAATTTAGGAATAAATCCTTTGCCCAAAAATGATATATTATTATAAGAAAGTGTAGAGAAGAAATCAAAGAATTGAACTGTATGCTTGTAAATTATTATTTCATAAAAGTATTTGACTTAGCTTTATTTGAATTACAAAATGAGATGAAACAAATGAAACCTCGCGTCGATAAAGGACATACAAAAATGACCGTTGGACAGCGTGGGAAGTGTTGGTACATTAGTGTTGGGTTGAGATCACTATCACGACGCTTTAACATCGTTTGTTTTCATTATTTCTAATATTGAAATATGATATGGAACTGTAAATACATTGTTAAGTTTTAGTTACTTAAGTATGTACATATTTAATTCTATGTTTTCCCTCAATAACGCGATATTTGTAGCTACTTTACGCATTATTAACCTAAATAAAAGACAATGCCCCCTAAAAGAAAATTTTTAGCAGTTAAAGCTCAAGAAAAGAAAAAACGAGAAACTAGAACTAGAAACCCCGGAATCGCGGGAATTGCAAAATAATGTTTCACTAGCTAAACCTTCTGCTTACTATCAGAATATATGTATCTTACTGGCACACTATTTTTAACCTAAGCTCAAAACCACATTTGTTATTTCAACGAGCGAGGTCTACTGTTCACAGAACTACTAGTTTATATAAAGAAAATTCAGGCTATGTTTGTGTAGAGCCTACGTGTAACTCGTAGAACCAATGCTATAACTTTTTGCAGGAACATACCAAATTGTATGTAGTTTTGTAACTCTGTATTAGTTCTTCCATACATTAAATAGCATAATAATGAAAAATAAAAAACGAAGCCTCCTTTTACACTACCAGCTTCTTTCTATTAATTAAAGATTACCATTAAAAAACATAGCTCAGCTAATTGAAGATATTCAATGTTGGTTAGTCGATTGCGTACCGTAATAACTCTAAAGTTTCATGTGGCATATTACTCGCTACACAATAACAGCTGAGTAAAGATATTCAGTTGGTTAGTCGATTGCGTACTGTAATACAAGTTGTAGCTTAAATGTATCACAACATATTCTGATAGTTTTAATCAAGTTTTACATTTAACGGTTACAAACTTAATGTGTTCCTGAAAATTTCGGACACACTGTAGCCTTTATTTTCTCTATTCAATCATCAGATCCAACAATTCAGGTCACTTGGAAGCCAAAAATGTAATCTGTATCAATTTGGTTTTGATTTAATCTTGGCAATTAGAACCTGTACCTAATAAATAAAAGTAATAACAATACATAGTTAATAAAAATATAAATCAAATTTAATTCTAATTTACTCCCCAAATCCTTATATATTATTTCTCAAAGGTTTTTTTTGCAATGCCATATCTATCTTAATCCTTCATCATAGTTAGTTAATGATCGAAACATAATTTTAAAGCTATGTTCTTCGCTATTGACGAAAAATAGACAAACAGGTTAAAATTAATGTTTTCGTTATAAAATCATTTAAAAACTTTCATCTGAAAGTACATACGGTTCCTAATGAAAGGCGCCATCTATTAACAATATGTTTAACTAACATGACAGCTGTTAGATGGTTTACATTCTATATTCAAGTGTAATCTATTATGCAACTCAAACAAATTAAATCAACGTAAAGCTTATAAATCGTTATAAACTGTGGTTTATAAACCAACGTAAATAAAAAAACGTAACTAACTGAATTAAATCAGCGTATGTACCCCAACTTGCGAAATTTTCGCACGGGTCAGCTAGTACAGTCTTACAACTTTTAACTTCTCCAGTGCCTTCCACGTCGCGTTGTTTCAAAGTCAGTTCCAAGGATTTCCAATCTATACCCCTTCGTACCACCTACATACTACTTGCTTAACACAAGTGCATCACTAACAAAATATTGTTTATCAACATTACTGTAACTCTGTCTAATCTGCCAACTTAACCAGGAATGTATACGAATACATAGCTTATGGCAATAAACGTTTAATGACCCTACTTGGCCGCATAAAGTTGTTTTTACTTTTAGATGCGAAGGCCTGATTTCGGTAGCGTTTCAGGTTCTCAGGGGCGCCCGGGTGGAGTCGAATAACCTCAAATGTTTAACCATAATGGGAACAAGAATATAAAATGTGTTTGTGTTTTCAGAGACGAGGAAGTATCGCGATTAAGGGAGGGGGTTAGAGAGTGAGGTCCTTTCTTGGTGTTTTCTTTCATATAATCAGAAATGTATCAAAAACTTGTGTAGTATAATATATTATTTTGTAAAAAAAGAAAGTTTTTCTTGTTTTGGTTTTGTTATTTTTTTTATTTAACCCAAGACTATACATGAAATTTTCATGAAACTTTATAATATTGACCCTATAATTTTTATTGTCATCTATGATCCATCAGGCATGTACAAAACAAGTAGTTTAAGAAATACTAATTGAAAAAGTGTCTGTTAAAACCTGACGATGTGGTTCCTTACGTTAAACCATAACCATATCATTATATAAATAAACAAACAAATTAATGATTTTTTAAATTTTTGTCTATATGCATAATTATTTAGTATTATGCAAATAAATTAAATGAAAAAATAAAATATGAACGAAATTAACTGAATATAAATTGCTAATGGAAAGATCAAAGGTTACCAAAAGTGCACGATAACATAATATGTCTAATTCGTTTTTTTTACAATAACTGTTTTGATTTTATAATGATTATATGATTGTCTATACTAATATTAGCCTATAAAGAGGTAAAATTTGTTTGTTTGTAAGTCTATCTATGGAACTATTGAACCGATTGAAATTTTTTTTTTACTAATAAAAAGTTTCACTGTCCCTGAATAACATAGGCTATAGCCTAATTCATTTTGATAAAAAAAAAAACACATTTTTTATTTCAATATTTGTAAATTTAGTCGGACAAAATTCTTAGGTTAAACCTAGACTGATGAATTACCATAGCAACCAACTAAATAACATAACAGATAAAACAGCTGTTTGCTCTAATATTCCCATTAACACCTGATTTCACACTTTGGAGCAACTATTTGTATTTCTAACTTTTAGGTTAGGTTTTTATGAAAGTGTGGACGTGAGCCTTGCTGGTTCTTTTAACCTTTATTATAACTGCTGCTATAATAATAAAATATACGAAATAATTTGATTTGGATACTTAACATTATTTACCATCTTAGCTTTGGAGTTATTGTTAATTGTTCTTTACCTTTATTATAAAGAAAACATAACATGATTATATGTGTAGGAGGTTCCAATGGGGTTGGCGTGCGGAGCACGCAGGTGTTTCTCCTAGTATTTAATAGAACAAGTAGAGAACCATTCCCATATTTTCAGAGAGCCCACTGCTATCGTTCATGTCAAATCTATAAACTAACAGGCAACACTATATCTCGTGCGACTCTCAACTACAACTGAGATACGTTGCCAAGTTAACAGGGTAAGGACGAGAATGGGAGGGAGTTTGTTCAACGTGCAATAAGTTTGACTTTAACGCGCAACTCTTTATCATTGAAGTTGGACAACTGTATAGAATAATTTTATCTGTGAATTCGCCTAATTTAAGAAAGCAAAAATATTTGCATTACATCATATTGAAACCTTTGTATAAGTGGTGTTGGAATATGAATATATTTAACATGAGTACTTATATGTAATATTGTTTCTACAAGGACTAAACCAAATCAGCCAACAATGTAAAGCACCGATAGCCTTCAACAAGTAGATTCAATGTTCTCACACCTGACGTGTTACTAAACATAACCTCAAATCTGGATGACGTACGTAGTTGCGTTAAACAGCTGATTCCACGAGTTCCATGAGTCAGTGTGTTTGTCTCGCAGATTACGAGATAACGTCTTGTACTGTACTTAAGTCTAGACCGTTTTGTTCCTTAATTTGAAATATGATTTCACGCGAAAGCTCTGCGGTAGTAAACAATACCTAGCAATCGAGATAATACGTTTTACTAACATTTCTGAGATTGAAACTTTCGTAAACAATAACAAATCTTCCGGGAATAAATTAGATTGAATAAATATTGTTACAAATAACATTTTCTAAAAGCAGAATCGTATCCGGTTTTGTAGTGGTTCCATGATTTAATTATTGTATTTCATTAATGTCTTTATTTAAATCAATACGTATTTTATTAGGAGCAGTGATGGACTGGCAGTAAAATAACGCAGTCAAACCCAGGATTCGAACCTTTGCACATTGAAGTACCGCACTATTTTTGAAGTTATAGGCCTACTTCTTTGAACCCGTTGTAATCGGGATGGGGTGTCGGTCGAGAAACCGCGTCACGCGTTAGAAGTAAAATCCGGAAAGTGCCTTTTTATACCTTTTCTCTACAAGAGATTCCTCAAGAGTTTTCGGTGGGCTAGTGATTAACGCACTCGAGTTCCACGCTAGAATCCCTGGTTCGATCCCCGGCTGAGAAATTTTTTTTTTCAAAAATTATAGGAAATTATACGAATGACCAAGAAGTATAACTTCCACCGTCTGGTCCGACGCAGACCCAATTTTTTTAAACTAATTTTTGTATGTACTTAATGTTTCGATTTATCCTTAACAGTTTAGCCGATGGAAGCCATAAGTGGCACATGATCAGCGGTTCCTTACAACAATTGTCTCTCTTTCGATTAAACATAACAACAAATCGCAAGTTACCCACATACAGTAGTCGAATTTTACCATAACCTGGCTGTATGTTTTTCATTTTAGTTAGTAAGCAAAAAAAAGAATAGATAGTAATTGGCTCTCGATTACTTTTGTAGGATTTTAACTGCCAACATTTATTTCAAGTACTAGTTTGGTATATTTTTAACGGTTTAACTATTAAAGAACACCTTTAACTTTTTAGACTCGATGAATGCCATTTTCAGAGTGTTTTGTACTTCGTTGAACCTCGTTTTACAATTATTATTTATTAAAATATATTTGTATTTGTTTTATTCATTTTATGTTTAAAATGTATCTCTATTTTTGAAATGATCTATTGGCCCGTTGGGCACTTTCGCTTGACTATGTTTCTGAAATCTCGCGTCACGCAACTTTTTGCGTAGACACAAGTCAGAGCGTGGAGACGGAATATTTAATACATTTACATTCATTACCATAGCAATCAAATTAACACATAAGAATTAGTTAATATAAGATTTCGCCCATCGTCTGTAATTCTTTAACAAAACTCAGTGTAGATTATATTTTGGTGTTTTACAACTTCAATTATTATAATATCTTGTGAAGTTGATTTTTCTTTAATATTGGTTATAGAACTTATGTAGGCTATAATACGTTATAAGATTTGCTTTGAGGTTATAAACTGTATATAAAAACAACCTTTTATCACCAATATATTAGTTTATACAAATTTAAAGAAGAGATACCTATTGTTTAACTTGGGAAACATTCGTACATCTTTGTATGACATATTTGTTGATTAATTTCTTCACTACTAATATTAACAACTTCTAAATCATTTGATCTATCAATATGAAATAAAAAGTAATTAGAATGTAATATTTTTACCTTTCTTTAAATATATAATAACGGATATAAATAAACCATTTTAACAAATATGCCTACAAGTTTTATAATCCTTTTAATTGTACACATTACCGAGTTAAAAATACCCGTAGTCATAGAAGTTATCACTTCCAACGTGTGGTCTTAAACACCCAATTTAACTTTTTGAGACCTCTTACCAAAATTCGTGTAATTAGTTAAACGATTTTTTAAAATTATTTAAATTTCCTTGTTGCCTTTTAAAAATTTACTGCCTCGTGAACTTCATATTTTGTTTAGTAAAAGAGCAAGATTTTATATTTCGATTGGTTTTATCAAAAGTTTCAAAATTTAATAATTGTTTACATTGAATTCCTTTGTGTATTATGTAGACAAATAAAATGTTCACATTAAATTTTTTTTTAAATTTGCCACTAACACTTCAGTAAAAGTTTCATCAAGTTCGGATGCACAGGTTTTGAGTAAAGTCTTTATAAACTTACACTTATTTCCTCTTAATATTACAGTATTTATTATTAAATCCATAAAGGTGGAAAGAATTTAAAAGAATTGTAATCATATACACAAGGGCGTCGTATATGTTAAAATCAATTTACAGAATCCACCAGCAACAGCCTTGGTGAGGTTATTAAAACCGGTTTGAAACCAAAACAAACCTGGAGACTGTCTGAAAAAAATTGTATATTATGTGTATATATATATATATATATATATATAGATAGATAACATACAAGCAAGGCGCGCCAAGGCCATCGACATTCTCCGAGGTGTACTGTGTTTTGTAGAAGGGACGTGGCCAGTATGAAGTTAATGTTTGAATATTTTCTACTATTTGTAATATTAGATTTTTGGAATAAACTGGAATTAAGTCTCACCAAGGTTCGGCCGACCTGATATATAATATATAGACGACCTAGGCCCATGTTTGACATCTAACCTAAAAACACAAATACAATGAAAATAGAAATGATAAATTCAAAATTAAAGTATACAACATAATGCGGAGATGTCAAAAAACTTAATTACTAAATACAAACTGAAATGAATGAAAAAACTGTCACCTGGCATGAACAAACATAAAGAATTACTATTGGCTAAGACAGCCAGACTGACTTTTTTTAAACGGAATTGCTATTATATAGCAGGAAAAAACAAGTTAGATTAAACAACTCTTCCTAGTTAGAGTAAAAACTTTTCAAAGTTAAGTAAATGTCCTTTCAAATAGAGAATTTTTTTTTTAAATTATTAGTGGTGATAAATTTGACTGTCGTAGGCAAACTATCAGACATTAAAACAAATGTTCCGTTTTTCCTTTTAAGGTTCAGTACCATAAACACAGACATTTAAATTTCCTTAATTTTGAAAAATTTGCTATCTCATGCTTAAATTGGTATTACCAACTTGTATGTGATTTTACATCGCGTTTAATATTCCGTAGAATTTTGAAGCTAACTAACAGTATTTCTTGAATAAATACAAAAAACACTAAACGAGTATTCTACCTCTGTACAAAAACACTCGATTCTACTTTACTGATAACCAAATTAACAACAATGACTCGCTTTGAAACGTCATAGACTGCTAATCTTGCACAATAAAGTAAATGAAAGTGATTCATCTGTGCACGCTAATAATTATATTATCTAGAAAGACATTCCTCGATCCCGTACTTATGTACTGCCTTCTGTATCTCTGAACAATAGTTCTTTATCGTATTGCATACAGTTACAAACGGAAAATGGTTGTGGTAAGTGTTTTGACTTTAATGTCTACTTATACAGAATGTCGTAGATTTTCATTATTATATTATCTTCATGTATTATACATAATATTAAATCAGTTTTTAAAGTTCTTAACCGATTATTCGGTAGCCGTTGCCCGCTTCTTTATCAGCATGGAGCTCCTTGTGTCACGGGTTTCGCTGTACAGAG
The DNA here is from genome assembly GCA_018207615.1 of Philaenus spumarius. Classification (NCBI taxonomy): domain Eukaryota; kingdom Metazoa; phylum Arthropoda; class Insecta; order Hemiptera; family Aphrophoridae; genus Philaenus; species Philaenus spumarius. Next base: position 377,698 of record JAGFPH010000243.1, on the reverse strand, counting down.
TTGCTCTATTGAACCAAATGCTGAAAGGAACGAGACATTTTTAAAGACGTTTATAGTGCAGAGTATAGTCTTTAGAAACTTGGGTGAAACGAAAAAAGGAAACGTTTCAGTATGGAGAGCATTGCTACATTTTATGAGTAGTTTTTTGTAAATAAAGGAGAAATACTCGGCAAAGGGAGACAAACCTCAATTCATTTTCCGTTTCTATCCTTGTATAGTTGATTTGAACAGTGGTAGGGAGCCAGTAAGTTGAAGTGTATTATGCGTTTCATATAAGTTATCCGTTTCGTCTTCGTATACTTTAACGATTGGTTAGGAAAGCGATTGAATTTCTCGCTTAAACAATTTCAAATTCCAGTGCTTCGAAAGGCATATTTTAGGGGGTGGGTCGTTTTGAAGAAACTTTAAATGTAAACATTGGTCGAGTGGTGCATCTTTTTAAAGTAAAAATGTTTAAAAAATTTGACATATGTACTTGATTCCATTTCTTCAAAATCCTAAATGAAAATATTTAGATTTTTGCATTTTAATATAATTACTGAAAGGTTTTATACTCATATCTTGAAATGTTTACAAATATCGCTAGTGATAACCAATCAACTTTTCCCCATTTTTTGGTCCCTTTTCCTCAAGATATCTACAAAAAGCTGCTATCTAAACTATAGAATGACAAATTATGTTAAGTGCGGAATCAAATTAAAAGTTTCTTTAAATTGGACGTTTTTATTTAAACTTTGGTCATATGACAAACATTTTAAAATGGCGACAAAAAGGTATTTTTATATTTTGTTTGGCCCCTTTTTTATTGAAAATGAGAGCGCACGGAGAAAACAACCATGAACAAAATATAATTAGTAATTCTCATTTTCAGGAAGATTTAAAACAAATAACATTCTAGATGTTGTCTAACTTTTTTATAAACCTTAAGTATGTCACTCGACCTACATTTACATTTTTGATATTACGTCATAAACTACTGTAAAATAGGTATTCTTTGACTCTGGGATTTGAAATATATTTTTCTTATAACTTATTGTTTAGTAGCGAAATAAATTGGAACTATGAGTAAACTGTATCTTTTATTCGTCATACGTACCGCACGAGAATCTGTTGCCCTATTCTTGAAGCATTCACATTTTTGGAACCCTTATACTTTCGTCATTTAAGACTATATATACATGTGTCAATCTCGTAATATTTTTATTTGATCATGTTTTATGATGTTTTTAGAGGAGCTTTTATTATTCTTAAATATAAAATTGAAAGATTATGTATTTTAGGTTACCTCCCCCTACTTACGAAAAGTGGAACAGAATTAAAATTGTTTCGTAAGATTTGAATACTTTTTTCATAAATAATCTCAAATGCAATTATAAAACTTCGCTAGTCCGCCGCAGTCCTGGTCGTACACTGATTTTGTTCTACTGGTTAAACGCAAATTTGAAAATGGTTTTTAATGTCACGGACTTTGTTTACATCTTTTCATTGCCAATTTTTCTTGGTTTCAGTTGTTTTAATTTATCTTTAGCAGTTTAGCTAGCGTTCGCCATTATTAACGGTACGCAGACTTTTTTTAACCACTGCTCAGCTCCATTTTTAGAAAGTACGATGAAATAAATATGCTACCCAGACAGCAGTGGTGAACAAATTTGTACAATTTTCATCAAAACAGGATAAGTACTTTTCAGTTAAGGGTGTACAAAACCACTCGAATGGGTGGAGCCAACCTTGAGAAATCTGGTTTTATAATACTGCATTAGTAAACATGTTTATTAATAGCGGTATTTTTATTCATGTTCGCCTTATGCAAACAATAGTTAATTTGAAGCAAACAACAAGGTATAAGCAGTAGATAACTCAAGTGTTTTCAACTAATCTACTAAACAAACATATTTATACACAATTTATAATTTACCGTTTTTGTAAACTACGAATTTTAGTTTTGATGTCACTTAACAAATTTCCTCAAATATCAATCGTTTATCTTTAAAATTCGATGTAAGGCTACATTGAACTTACACAGATAAATAAGCTGTAAGGAACTGTTTCGTCCTGGTTTTGCACACCCTGTTAATAACCAAACACCTGTAGGTACACTTCCTCCGTTATTTCACCGTAGTCCAAAATTTCAATCTGTTATTCTGTTATTGTTCAATCTGTTATTCCGGATTGAATTTCCGTTTTCTACAAGCTGATGGGAGCAGCCATTTTCTTAGCGTATGTTAGCCGTTGTAATTTCTCCTTGGAGCAAACGTAATATTTCATAATTAAAGAGCATCGTAATATTAGACAAATACCAGCTTTACAGCGTGTAATTTCCCTCTCCTGCCACAACCGCGAGGATCTTTAATAAACTGCCATTCTACAATCTTCCCGTTATTGCCAACTTCGTGTAGCTAAAAATACCCTCGTGAAAGTATAACGACCACTTCTTGCTTTCCCTGTTTAGTATTCCGACCAGGTCGTTGACTTGAAAGTATAAATATAACTTTATGACTACTGCAGTCCGTTACATTTAATGTTCTTTTTTCCCTAGTACAATTAAAATTGTTTCATTTTATTCGGAAATTTGTTTTCACTTACTTTTGATGTTTAATCTTGAAATTTATTTTTCTCTTCCTTTTGTGGATAAATCAAAAGGCTTTTATAACCTTCATTGTAATAGTAAAAAAAACAAAGAGGTGTTTCTTGATGATTCAAGGTATATTATGAGCGACGATTTTTTGTTTTAAAGGTAAATAGATAAGTAAAGTGAGGGAGAAGTGAATAGTAATAATCCACATATAGCATTTTATTTAATTAGAACATTTTTTTTATTTTTTGCAATTTTTCTGAATCCCATTTTTTTTAACAGTTTATATTTTATATTTTTATATATTTTCATTTTTGTAACGCTTATCGTTACAAAATGGCATTTTTGTTGCTTTATTGTTGTAAACCATATTAGTAAAGTTAATTATTCAACTAACAAAATTTATAATGCTAGTACAGCTCAAAGTTGGCCAAATGTAATCAAATTTGGTATCAAAATTATCAGGAAAGTATCATGAAACGAATTATGATATCGTTTTTTATTTTCACTTAAGACATACAGACTTGCAATTTTAAACTAGAGTGTCCTACAGGTTCACTCAGGCGGCATTAATAAGGGTCAGTTTTATGACGGTTGAAACCGACCCTAATTACCCACCCTGCATGCCTCAACTTAACCTGAGACGGGCTATAAGACACCTGGTATATAGTACTAAAAGAACACCATTTTTAACGGCACTACTTCCAACCCCTAAAGTCGTGAAAAAGCGTCCGAAAACCCTTAAAAGTTCAATCGGATCTCACTCATAAACTAATTGTATGTACAAAAACTAAGATTACACAATAATTGTCAACATCAGCGTTGAAAGGTTTGTGTAAAAGGGGAATAAAACCCTTAAAAATTCATTTGGAATCGGATAGATTTATTCGCTTAGGAAAGAAGTTCCGGATTTCAACTAGAAGGTGACCCGACTCTCGATTCTGTCAGATCAGCTGGGATTTCCGTACGAGAGTGCAATCGACAGACAGAACAATAAATAGATGATTGTTGTGTGCAATAGATGACCAGGATCTTGACAGAAATTACGCAGTTAGTGTTTTTTGCCTCGGACTTATACTACTGCAATTTTAAATGCAATCTATATAACTTATTTTGAACATACCTGTATGGTCGCCTTGTCTTTGAAAATTAGACTAGTCTTTTACAAATTCAGTCGATATTTCTACATGGCATTAAATGTTGGTTATTTAATTCTTTAAGAATGCATGATATCGATTTCTAAATGAATTAAAATGTGCTAAATGCGGTTGATTAATATAGCACTTTGTTACACACTTAACGCTGACTTTTTGTTGATTTTTCAACGATGGTAAAATTTAAAAACGTACTGTATCATTAGTATTGTAATTTTCTTCTGGACTTAGATTTGCATCTTTAAGTAGGCAAGGCGATTTAATTTTGTATGAATCGCCTCAATTACAAAACTAACTGCTTTATCGAATTTGGTTTGTCAAGGTGAAATTTATTCATATTTATAGCTGGTACAATTGAAGACCGCCTATAGCGACGTTGTATATCACATTTTTCTGAATTCCAATTTATTTGATCTCATGTTAAAGCTTATTACAAGTACTAAATAAACAAAAACTGAGAAATAAAAAAACTCATGGCTTGCATTGCAGTATATATTATAACATCGAGAGGCGAAGGGGCCAAGTAGGCAATACCGTAGTAAGTAACTCAAGTGTTTTTTGTAGACATGTTTCCTTAAGGCAAGCCATAGCCGAGTGGGTAGCGTGGGATCTTCCTGTTCAGAAGATACCGGGTTCGAATCTCGGCTAGAACAGGTAACTTTTAATATCGTGGTTTGAGGGTAGGAGGGCGGAAGTAAAGCAAACTGTGGTTGGCTCGTTTCCAAGCTGACGGGATATGGCTGGTTGGTATTATATTTATAATAAGCTATGAGATGAGATCAAATAACTTGGAATTCAGGAAAATGTGATGTACAACGTTTATTATAGGGAGGTCTTTAATTATTGGTTGAACATTTATCTTACAAGCGTATTTAAACAAAAATATCCATCGTCCCTGAAATTTAGTTTTCCCACAACTGGACTTATTTATGCTTAGGTACCCTACAGTTTTAAGTACAAACAACTAGGCGTACACTTGAACAACCGTTAAACAATGTTGTTGAACACTTGTTTCAAAGAAAACGAACTGCGTGTCCTAATAACTGTTGTGTTAATATTTGATCAACTCGATTAATGTTGAAATTGTGAACATTTTACTTAAAAAAAGTAGTACTGAAGTATTTTTTTACTGCAAAATAGTTTTAGGTCTGAAGGTACAACATTTTGTTGAAAGTTCTAAACTAATATTTCAAAAGTATGCTAAATAGATTTTAATATGTAAAATAAAAAAGTCAAACGATTCTGAAAAATTGGTAAACTTTGTAAACTTTCTAACAGGTAAACTTCCTTAATACTACAGAAACTGGTCTTAAATTGTTTAATGGTGTTAAGAATGATTCAGAAATTGTGTTCGAATAGGAAAAGGCGGAATTTGGTAGTTACTTTGTTTTGATAGCAATACTTTAAATAAAACATGAGGGTTTGTAGGTGATTAAACAAATCAAGATCGCTGTTGATTCCGGGTGAAGATATTATGGATGTTTGTCCAGTTGGAAAAAGATGAAAGTCAGGCGACGTGCGACGGCAGGATAATGTTTTTCGCTATAAAACAACAACAAAATGCTCAAAACAAAATGAAAAATCGGATGTTGTAATTATTTTGTTGTTTTTTTTATTATTTTTCTTCGACAGATTGTAAAGCCAGAGGCCTGTAATAAAAAATATATAAATATTACAGCTGTGCGTATTCGTATAGATTAATTATGTGACCGTTGGCATTTAATTGCTAACGTACTTTATCAACACGTGACTTGGAAGCGAGAGAGTGCAAGGGAAGAGGGGGGGGGGGTTATAGAATGCAACACGGGTAGGTGTAAGAAAGAGAGCAGGAGAAGTGGTGAAAGAGAAAACAAGCATTGTTGTTTAGTTTGTTTTATGTATCGGCTGTGATTAGGGCAGGACAGTTCTTTCTTCGCGAATAAGTGTAAATTTTATAAAGTTTAGGTTCTACATAGCTGAATTTTGTCTAGATATAGTTTTGTTGCATTGATTTGAACGTTTATTTATTTATGTGTTGGTGTTTTTGGCGTGTTGTCCAGTGTTAAAGAATTTCATAATTTTAATTATAATACCAGTGTTGGTTTCTATAACTAAATTGACGATCTGCTGAAACCGACTTCGCTTGTTTATAAATGTTGAATTTATATAAAATCAATACTTTTGTCAAAACCCATTTTGGCTAAAAAATATGTGACTCGTTTTAAAATAAACACATATGAAATGGCTCTAATTTTGCCCAAGTACTTATTTTCGTCTTGAATTTACTTTTAACTGCTCTATAAATATTTGAATTTAAAGTTTTTTTTTTGAAAAATAGTTTTTTCCGTGTTACAAAATCATTTGTCTGAACTTTATGTATGTTATTTTGTCATTAAATACTTCTTATTGCAACTCTTACTTTTTTATTGTGTTTTTGGATTTTATACAAAATTAAGACCGTTCTATTCCTTAATATCAAACAAATCATAAAACCCATTGCGTTAAGAGTTGCAGTCAAAACGTTTAAACAATTGGACGACTGGAGATTCACCTCCCAAAAGTACGTTAAACGGCCTAAGTTACGGCCAAAAGTTACGGTTAACGCCTATAACTCCTCAACAAGCGCGCTTATTAACAATTACCCAAGAATAAATCGTGTGAGAATTATATATACAAATTTATACAAATTCTTTTCCCCTTAAGACATTTTCAAATTAATCGCCAAAGTGGACAATGGCAAATTTTTAAAGTTTCATAAAAAGATTTTTAAATCAAATAAAAAGTAAGGACGATCCCTTGTTCTAAGTCGTTCGTTAAACAAATTGTTTACGAGATAAAAATATCGGCAAAGATAACATTATCACTCCTGGATACAAGCTCTATAATACTTTATTTTTATAAATCAAAAACATCTGTATACCCTACTGAAGTAAAACTGACCGACACGCATATAACAGTTTTTTATTTGGTCTATTTCGTGTTTAGACCAAGTCCGATAAAACAAGTTAGTAAACATTTTCTGAACCTAATCGATTTTTATCCGTTTAACTCTAAGATTATTTTGATCCGATTGTCCTTTATCGAATAGTTAAAGGGCGTTGTGGCTTTAAATCAAATTGCAATTTTCTTTGTCATTTTAGTTAGTAAAATTGCACCAACACAGTTTGCGTAGGTTGTCGTTTCTCGCGATTGGCTAGAATTTAAGAGGTCTAATATTTGATAATATTTTAACTGTTGATTTTATAGCTTTTGGAGGACAATTGTTCTATAAGGAAACGCTAATCTAAACTATCAATAAAACACTTATTCGCAGCCATATATGTCTACATCAGTCGTTGTATTAAGTCGTTAATCGAGTGATGTTTGTTGATTGGTTAGTACATAAACTATAATCTATACTGTGTATTGAGAAGACATTTTGGTCAGCGTGAAAGTGTACTTGTTTAGACTTTGTAAAAGTGTTGAAAATGCCGAAAGCAAAATCACCAGCAGCTGCTATTCTGAAACTGGCAAAATACCTAAAAATGAAATCAAAGGTGAGATTTTTTGAATTTTGGTAATGGTTTTTAATATATTTTTTTTGAAATGTATGTAAATGTTTCATTTGTAATGTATGATGTGTACAGATATTTCACAGATTTTATGTAACATTTACGATGCATAAATGTACCCTTTTTGGGGTTCCACTTTCAATGGGAAAACCGGAGCCTGTATCGTAGTTAAATTTCTGAAAACTGGTTAATGTACCAGTTGAAATAAGTAACTATTGAACTTGACTAGTTATAGTTTGGTTACTGTAGCCCGTGCATCACTGAGGACGAGGACATTGTCGTTGAAACGCGTTTGAAGTTAGTAAACGTAATTGTGAGATTTTGTGTTCAGGTTTTATTTTATCTCAAAGTTGAAAGATGTCAAAATTTAAAGCAGTCCAACTCACATAATATGCTTCAATAATTTAAACAAAGTTAATTTACTGTAGGCCAAATTTTTGGTCGGAGGGGAAAAGTTTGCAGTCTCAAAATATAAATATTTTGACACCGTCGTGTTGAGGGCTTTATTTAAGGGTATTCAAATTATTGTTTAAAGAATTTTGTAAATTTAAAGAATGTATTCCTCAAAAATGTTGCTCAAAACCCATTCCCCTCATTACTTCCAAAAGTACTGTACTGCAACTAAAAAAGAAAAATAGTACGTGACCCATACTTTTAGTAGAAGTTAAGAAATATACATAATAAAGTTATATTGAGTAAGACAAGTGTAGGTGCGTGGGTGCTTATGGTACGGAACCCGTAAGGGAGTTCATCTCGTGTGTTTCTCATATACTAGAAAATTGTTTTAACCCACCTACCAGACATTCAACATTTTCAATTTGTTATGGGTAGCTTTGGATGAAACACAAGTCCTCATTTTTCCTAAACCTCCGGGGGAAGTTTTTAAAATTAATTGTAGTTATACACTACATTAACAAATTAGAAAACATTTGTCTGTCGACAATTACTATAAAACGTTTTAATTGTCATAAAAAAAAATGCTAGTAGTGACAAGATGACAATTTGATTTAAATACAAAAAGGCTGGGACATTGATTTTTTTTTAAATAAATCCACAATGTTGTCAAGAAAAGAAGTCATTATTAACGTTCCAGTATTAAGTATTTCGTAAACAAATTGTGTAACCGTCCCAGCCCATTTGTATTACAAAAAAACTTGTTGTATTACGAAGGCATTTGTACTTGTTTAAAGCTATGGAAAATACTTGATTATAAATACTGTGTTTTATTACCCACGCATGTGAATAGGTTCTGTTTTAGTATTGTATTATGTTGTTTACATTACAGTATGTAATTTATACATGTTTATTACATATATTATTCATATCCTGGTTTTGTGCAGTCATTTACCAACTCATGTGTTAGTAGCTGTTATAAAACTTCCGATAAATCTGAATAAAACGCCAACACCTTCATTGTTTACATGATCTATAAATTGTAATTTAGGTCGTCGCAAAGTACGGCCAATATGAATTGAAATCATTGGTTTTGTTCGTAAATCTTTTGCAGAATTTATTAGAAATTGGTTCTGCAGTTACAGTAAAATACTATAAGTGTCCGTTTGATTGTTAATTTCAATTTGTCTTGGATGTATATTATGTTTAGAAGTTGATGTAATCAACTCGGGACATCTTAAGTTACGCTGAGCTTGTAAAAGTGGCAAGATAGTATTGATGCAATAATTTTAGAGTGGCCTTCGGTAACGAGTGGTACGAGCAATGACTACATATCAATAAAAGACGAAATGTTTAAATGGGTAGGATTCGGACCAGGAAAGTAGATATAAAAGTGAGTTTGCGCCATCAGTCGCTAGGAGCTCTTTAGGACGCGTTTTGCCAGCCGAGTGTGGGGCAAGGATGGAAAGAGGAGGAGAAACAGAGAGGTCCGACTGTCATGTGACCGTGACCGTGACCGTCGAATCCTAGCGACCGATGGCGCAAACACACTTTTATACCTGCTTCCCTAGTCTGAATTTTCGGACTTTTCATCTTATTGATTTGTAGTCATTAGTACGAACGTCTCAAAAAAATTTAATTCGTACATCGCAATTGATGTTGTTGCTTTCATTCTATATAGCTTACTCTACAGTTAATCGTTTCAATCGATTATATTGTATCCGGAATATATGTTGACAAGTATTTCGTACACAAAACTGATTTAGGATTTGGCGATAGCTATCTAGGTAGGCCTAAAGGCTGGCAACGCCATACGCTAGGGTCCGGTTGTTCGAATACAGCTATTGACGTTAGCTATATCCGTAGATAATACAATCTCCCATAAGCATCCGAGTATTCATTCAATATATCGGCTTGCGCATGTTACCATAGTAACGACTTCCACTAACCTCTAACTGAATGAAGAGCGTTGCATTTTTCGTTAGCCCGGGGCTTCTCCTCTGTAAAAATGTCACGTCACGTACTCGCTTTTTACTCTGCTTAAAGAAGAATTATGTACAAAAGGGTCAGACTTAGCCGCCCTTCTGACACCATCGCTCATCTAAGTTACGTTTTAAGTTATACACAAATATTTTGATATAATTATAGAACTTGCTTGCCTGCAGCTATAAGCCATGTTATCCTTACGACAGTCTCATCGATAATAACTAACTAAAAAACATCAACTCCCATGCAATGCTCGGTCGGTTGACGCAACCCGCATGACAATAAACATGATGTTCGCTGTAATGGTAGTAGCATGTCTATTCTCCCGTAAGACCTGTACTGCACGGTGAACGTGGAATCGAGTGTAGTTTGAGAATCAAAGGCGAATTTGTATACATACTTTCATATACAGAATTTAATTTAAAAATCCCAATTAAACAAACTATTTTTTGTTATGATTTAAACTAAGATAAACAAATTACAGTTTTAGAAAATATAATTTAATTTAAAAAATACTGTATCGCACTCCGTCCTTAAACTAGTTTTATTATTATTACCTCAAGATATCTAATCTCATATCTCATGTAGGCCTACTATTAATTGACTACGATTGTAATTAAATTAATTGTCAGTTAGCATTTGATAAATAAAACATAGTCTTCTATGTTATGGTCACATGCCATCATAATTGCATGTATGTCCATCGTGACGTAGTTGTCACAGCCTCCTATATCCGGTATTGCGTTACTAGGCCTACAGATGATTTGAATAGCAAAATATATATATATAGGTAATACAGTATCGTGGGAACATAACTGTGGAGTGTGTGCGAGTGCCAAGTGAATTTGTCATCTTTTACGTAATATAGTGAATTACATTAGGCAGTCGTTCAAGGTTTGTGGATATGCGTTGGACAATATGATAATGTGTGCGGCTTAGTTTTGTATTCCCTCTGTGAAAGACGCATAAACTATGCGTACTTTATGGTTGGGTTGCGCAGTTGAATTTAAGGCTCCACTGCACATTTGCAATATTGAATGTCCCTTTAAGAATAACAAGTTAAACGTTTTCTGTCTTAAAAATCGCTGTACTAGTGGAGTTTTAGCTTTTCATGGTATAATTTCAACCGTAGAGTTTTTAGATAACCAATGGTAGACAATTTGAAACGAAGCGGCAAATATATTAATCCTAACATATCCAGGAAGTGTTTCAATGTATAGCTTAAATTAATACAAAATGTGCGACCTCTCCTGAGATGGCACGAGTTTTGTGAAACGCATCGTTTCCTTTAAACAAAGGCGTAATAAAAATCCAATTAGTAACGGTTTAACGAATTACTTTTCTTAGATCGACACTGCGCACTGAGTAGTAACAATGAATACAGAAACTATAGTTTCTGTATTCATTGGTAGTAATTTCTGATAATTTATTTGTTAGGGATCCGTTGTACTTTAAAAGGAAAAGCTGAACACTTTAGCACCACTCGTTTGTCTGTGTGTCACAGTCGATTTCCTCCAAAACTGATAAATATATGACACTAGCTGGCCTGATTTGCACGGATAGACAAATCAAAGTTAAATGTATATTAACAAAAAATATATTATATCAATACTGTAAATATACATTACACTATGTATTTCTTTTGGGGATTTTTAGTAACTTTGACTTCCCCAAACCCCAATAAAATTTAGATTTTTTTTTCAAAACCTTTCTTAGAGAGCACCTAGGGCCTTAGAGGAAGCTACATACCAAATTTCATTCCAATCCGTTCGGTGGTTTTTTTTAGTAACTTTGACCCCCCCCCCTAACCTCCTCTAAAATTTCTATTTTTTTAAAACCTTTCTTAGCGAGCACCTAGGACCCTAGGAGGAAGTTACATACCAAATCTCATTCCAATCCGTTCAACAGTTTTTCTACATACCAAATTTCGTTCCGATCCGTTCAGTAGTTTTTGAGAAATCGTGATCAGTGAGTCAGTGGATTTGGCTTTCATATATATAGATTGAAATTTGGCATAAACTAAACTAAACTATGATCAGATCAGAACTTAAAACATAGCCTATTGTATGATCTTGTCGTGTCGTGCACCGTTTGTATAGACTATTTTTTACGGCATTGTGTGGTATGTTTTTATATGTTTCGGTAAATGTTGCTAAAAACCTTTAGGCCTACTATGTACGAAAATACTAGATCTTTAAACCATTAAATATATAAACCATAAATAATGTTAGTTCCAATGAAAATAACTTAGTTCAGATTTTCTTTGAAGAAGTTGACGATTGCGAGATAACTTTTTATCTCGGTTTATGTTTATAAATTCCTAGAGTTTGCTGTTTCGAAATACCTTCATACAGTAAAGAATAGGAATCTCGAAGAATTAAAAAAGAATGGTTATTTTTAAACCGATGGTGATGTGGTAGGCCTATGTAAAGCAATAAACATTCTCTTTCAAACAATCACAACAGAGTCGGCTAAAGAAAACCAGGGAAAAGCCAGAAAACCTATAAATGTCAATGAATTTAATGGCGTTTACTACTTATACCAGTTTTCACATTATACTGTTGGCTATTATGAATTAATTGTAGTTTAAGGAAAACATAACTAAAAGTAATGATACTAAACAAGCTGTCGTATCCGGGTTCATCCATGTCACAAATAAAAAAACCCAAGATTTTTTTAAAATCATGAATTTGTGAAATAAAACTGATTATGATTGTTTTAGTCTAAAGCATCTTCCACTGTAATTATTTATTTGATTTATATGTTGCACTTATTACTTTTTTATAAATATATATATTTCTCAATGCATACAAGATTTTAATAAAGCCCCTCCTTGCGTCTTAACTTTTGTACGAACTTAAATAAAACCAAACCCTTTTTGGAACGGTTAACTAGGTCACTAGTTTTTTTATGATGGTTTGAAATTTCGACCCTCGACCTGAAATGGGGAATTTGGGGGTACTTAAAATGTTCGAGTGGGAACCCGCTTTGTGAAATAAATTTCAAGTTAATAAAAATTAATTGTGCCGACTAAATACTTTTTGAACTATCCTAACCAAAATGACGGCACAAAATGTATTTGACATTTTGTAATTAAAAATTCGCTATTTGCCTTTAAAAAAAATTGGTTGACCGTGCAGGCCAACCCTAGAACTTCCCGCTTAGTTTACCAAAAATACCAAAAAACGAAAATTTGTGAATTTTTAAACAACTATAACTTTTGAATGCGTCGTTCGATTTTCATTTTTAAAAAAGCATTCTACGCAGTTTTTAAAGCACAAAAA
>JAGFPH010000243.1:344249-364280 GCA_018207615.1 Philaenus spumarius | reverse complement strand
ACACACACACACACACACACACATACGGTCGGACACCTCGGCGGGAATAGTCAGAATGGCTTCCTGGGACCTCAAAACGTGGAGATTTAATGAAAACTCGATTTTCGAAAATCGGACCGAAATCAATAACTTCCCTTTATTGGTAGCGGGAAGTTAAAAACTTAAAAATAACAGTCCAATATTTAAATTAGGCTATACTCCGTGTAAGAACGAATCTTATCTGTCGTACTAATTTTTAAATTACTCTGCCAAACAGCATTTTTGTAAATTTTCATCAACTGTTGAACTAAAATGGTTGTTGTAAGAAAACCGTAAAACCTAAATGATTATAAATACGCTGTCGAGGACCTTTTGTAGGTGTACATCGCCAACATATTGTTTTCTTATCGTTAACGGTTCAACCAGCGTAAACCACGAAAGAGACCAAAACTGCAAGCTTTTTAATTTTAAATCTCTGCTCAACCTCATTTTGAAAAAGCAATGTACAACATACAATAAACAACATACAAATTTCCTCTTTATAGGCTTTTAGGAAGGAATTGCGTCAAAAAATGTTACAATCAAAGTTTGCTGCTCATCTAAGAATTGTTATTTTCGGTGCCAACGCGAATAGAATCTGTTCCTCGTAGATTGTTTGCGACGGGAATCTACTTAAAACAACCTTCGGATATAATTGTAGGTTAGATTATACGTAGACAGGTCGTAGATCCCTTGCAAGTAGGTAAATAGGTTTCTGGTTGGAGGTTTACCTAGCTGTAACCCGCAGTGGTTGACATGTTTATGTTTAGTGAACTCGATGTTCAGCCATGGGTGATCAAACTGTAAATTCCTTATAAGCGTCGATAAAACAACTCTGAGTCGTTTTAACGTGTGCGCATTTGATATGTCAGAGAAAGGCCATCCAAGTTTTAAATGCAACCTCGTTCAGAGTTGTCCTAATGTGATAGTATTTTTTAAATAAATTTATGTATTTATTTGTCATATATCTTGCATAACAAAGCATTTAAAATACAAACAAGAGTAACATTGTAAAAACAAACTAAATATTATATCGCATTATGCATCAAACAAGGACAACAACAGACTAATCAAAATTACTAATCTCTTTACTGTTTCACTAATCAAAATAAAAAAGAATAAATCAATTGAAATTAAATTACAATAAACAAAATTATTTAAGGTTCATAAAACAAATTATACTCACAGAAGTGCACATCAACTCCTATACAAGCGAGTGTACACACATACGTGAGTAACATATAATATAACAGCTAATTTCACCCATCAGCTGTAATACTTAAATAAACCAAGTGTAGATTATACCTTGGGGTTAAGTGTACAACTTCAATCATTATAATTTCTTGAGAGGTTGTTTTTTTTAACCCTACAAGTGCCCTGGTTATAGCTCAAATTGGTGAGCCGGTTTTTGGTGTTTTGCAAGCATATTTTAAAAAAATTCGCCAAAAATAGTAATTCTATCCCAATCCAAAAGTGTTCTATGCCTTTTTGTAGAGAAAGGTTTAAAGAATTCATATATGCAATTAAAAAATGTATTGGTGTAAAATTATAAAAGTTATTAGCTCAAGAAACAAAAAATGTTCAGTGACGAAAGCAAAAGTTCAACTTTAGGCCTAAATAACAAGTAGTTAACATTTTTTATTTACTACTTGTTATTTAAACAGAACGTCACTTTAGGCAGTCTGGCACTGGGAGGGTTTAATATTATGAGTTAAAGAACTATTACTGTAATGTATGCAATAATACGTTTATAAATACAACCTTTTATCATCGATATATTCGTTATACAAATTTAAAGATATACCTATTCGTTTATCTTCGTATAACATATGAACAAATTCGATTAGACTATTAATTTCTTCATTATAATATTAATAACTTCTAAATCATTTCATCTATCAATATGAAATGAAAAGCAATTAAACGATAATATTTGTATCTTTCTTTAAATATATAGTAAAGTATATATAAATTTAAAAAATTAACCAATAGGCCTACAGTTTTATAATTTACAAACTTACCGAGTTAAAATCCCGTCAGTATAGTTAGGTAAACCTAGATAAAGTATGTTGTTTTTAAATAGTTTATTTTTTCAATGATGTTTGTATTTCTGATGTGTAGATCCAATTAATTTGCTTTTTCACGAGGGCTTACTAGTATTATATTGTTTATTACATTAACATGTAATTTTAAAACAAACCTCTACATTTTCTGTCTGACTAGAGCCAAAATTGTAAACATTTAAAAATTAATACTTAATGTACTTCTTTTCAATTTTACAGAGCCAGCTAGGTTATAAAAAGGTGGAGCTAATAATAAGTTGTATGCGTTACAATATTAGGTTCATTACGGTTCCGAATTAAAATCACTTATAAAAATTGTAAAAAAAAAATATATAAAATATAAGAAATATAGGTCTACAAAAATATAAGAAAAAGTATCAAATACCCGTTTTTAAGCGGGCAAATATTACGCAAAAAGTAGAATTTACGTGATTCAGATCACGTTCCCCGCTTTAGAAAGTTCTTAGTCGTGTTAATTCGGTTTATGCTATGCGTTTATTGAAAAATATTTATGGTATCGACTACTTTTTCGATGTCTCAATTTGTTTTTAATCGATCTGATATATATACGAATGATATTTATCAAACTTGAGGTAATCGAAAACTGTTGAGCTGCAAATCTCTAGATCTCTCAAGTTAGAAAAATTCACGACTCTTCATTCCAAAAATTTTAATCCGAGTGCACAGAGACGTCGAAAAGTTTTGTAATCAATACAAGTTGTTCCGAAAATGTATAATACGTGTGTTTGTCGATAGGTCTCTTTGTGCATTATTTCAGAATATTTAGATTATACTACCCTTTTAGGTCAAAACATCCTTATTAACGTTATTTAGTTCTTACACCGACTCTGTAACCGTAACCACAACCACAATCCCAAACCGGACCGTGATCTCGACCGAGGTCGTACGATCATCATTTTTCATAAACAACTCAGTTAAATGTTGTAATTTATAAATGTAAACAAGTAACTGCAGTGGTTTAGAGACGTGCCCGAGTGCACGAATGGTCTCGGCTGACCTCGCGAAGTCGGATTCCACCTTCTTGCCTTTCACTTCGGAAATAGCGGTTTCCACTGGTACACGTTTGACAAAATACAGAATATCTTATGCGACGTCCCTCGCGGTCCCAACTCAAACATATATATATATATAAAAGCCAAATCCACTGACTCACTGATCACGATTTCTCAAAAACTACTGAACGGATTGGAACGAAATTTGGTATGTAGCTTCCTCTAGGGCCATAGGTGTTCAATAAGAAAGGTTTTCAAAAAAGTCGAAATTTAAGAGGGGGTTTGGGGGTCAAAGTTACTAAATCACGATTTCTCCAAAACTAATGAACGGATTGGAATGAAATTTGGTATGTAGCTTCCTCTAGGGCCGTAGGTTCTGATAAGAAAGGGTTTCAAAAAATTCAAAATATTAGGGGGGGGGGGTTCAAAGTTACTAAATCACGATTTCTCCAAAACTACTGAAAGAGTTGGAATGAAATTTGGTATGTAGCTTCCTCTAGGACCGTAGGTGCTTAAAAGAAAGGGTTTCAAAAAATTTAAATTTTAGGGGAGGTTTTGGGGGGTCAAAGTTACTAAAAAAACCACCGAACGGATTGGAATGAAATTTGGTATGTAGCTTCCTCTAAGGCCCTAGGTGCTCGCTAAAAAAATGGTTTAAAAATTCGAAATTTTAGGGGGTTTGGGGGGTCAAAGTTACAAAAAATCCCCATAAGAAGTACATAGTGTAATATATTTATTGATGTAAAATATTTTTTGTTAATATACATTTAACTTTGATTTGTCTATCCGTGCAAAGCCTATGCAGCTAGTATTATATATATAGGCTAATACTACTCGCAATACGTACATAAACGTATATACACCCACACGTTACATATAATATTAAAACATTTCTTAGATATTTACCTTCTTTAGGTTAATGCAATATAAGTTTCAACTTTTTATAATTTTTTTTAAGGGCGAAACTTCTTGACGGTTATCATCGTAAATAATGTTTTTTTAATCTTGTTAAAAAGTTAATTACATTTTAAAATTCGTGTTATTTCAGTTTATTTTGTGTTGAGTGCGATGTTTTTGTTATTTTATACACCGTAAAATACACTTTTATCAACACGTCAACATCTCCTAAAAATTTCTTTAGGTATTCAGTGATAAGTGCAGCAGAGTGGAGTAGTGGTTTAACGTAGATAAGTGATACCCCATACAAAACTTCGAAACAGACTTATCAGACAAAAATAAATTCGTCACAGGCAACCTCGAAATATGTAGACTCGATCAAATTTTGCTGGACATGATTAATTACTTAGTACGTTATATAAGTATTTTAACTCGATCAGCGAGAGCAAAAGTACTGCCAGCTAAGAAAACAATAAACTTGAAGGTTATATTGGATTCTATTTTTAGACCGGTCGGACGCGGTGGACTGCAGACCACACCTTGGAGCCAGTGTTGTGATGGCATACCTAACCTAGCAACACTTTTATCTATATACGTCTAGCATAATACTGTTAGCATTCCTTCGTATCGGTTTGCAATATTGTTATTACTTACTTGCAAACATACAGCGTGAGACGATGTTGGGTCTTTGATTTACTTCAGTGACCAATGTACGGAAATCGGATAGTATGTTTTGGAATTCGTTGAAACATGAAGGTGAATTTGCAGTTTTCATCGCGAATTCCTTCTTCCTTTTGTTTGACTTTTTTAAACACGTAATCTTAATATCAATCCACTCTTATCAACATGTCAATATCTTACAAAATGTGAATACAATATCCGTCTCCAAAAAATAAATGTAACGTTCTTTTTTTACGTTTCGAGGGCATTTATCGTTTCTCGTAAGCAACTATAAAAAGTCTCGTTTACACCAAATGTTGACAACAAATGGACGTACAGGTAGTCAACAAGTTGGCAATAAGTGGAAAACAAGTTGACAACAAAATAATTCGCTTCACCTACACAAACATGAAACACACGTGCTATGAGCTTGGCCTTGAGTACAACTGGAGTGATGACGCGACTTTCTGGCGCGCGGATGCGGAGTGGGAAAATTTGTCAACAAGTTGCTCGTCTTTTAGCGTGCGTCAACATGTTGATAACATTTTGTGGTCAACAAGTTGACAACATACAAAAGTTGTCAAGATTTTCTTAAAACTGGCCACCAGTTGCCTCAGCTTGTTGACAACATCGGTGTAAACGTGGCGTAAGCCGTGAAAGTAAAACAGGGAAAAATAGGCCTAGGCCTATAATCAAATTTTAACCTAAGTAAGTATAGTGACAAAACCACAGAAATAATAACAACTGTCTTAATAAACAATAATACAATCTAAAACATAAATTATTTTAAACAAACCTATACCGGTACTCTGTTTGAACCGTTAAGGACGCTGAGAGATACTACTACACATTCATAGGCGGCTCGCCTACCTAACCCTCCCCGCCCGAGGCACCTACTGGGCATTCTACTTGTTGAAATAATTTTTTTCACGCCTTGACCGATTTTGTTGATTTTTTGCATGAATGTTCCTTATTCCTAGGCCGAACCATGTATATATACGGGGTTTCCCATTTTTCATTTTTAATCCCTTAAATAAAAATGGCGGCCGGACCGTTTCTCTTGTGTAAGCTTTTTTCCAAAGCAAGTTTGTGGCTTAACCGTAAGTCGAATTTAAAAACTAATAACATTTTGCGGGTATTAAATTTGATTTTGAACAAAATTGTATTATTGATTTTTTCCCGTGTCTCTAACGGTAAGCTCACAAAATGGCCTTAAACTTCAAATTTGTTAAAAATCGTCCAAGGTTTTGTATTTCAACCATGTTTTTATAAGTTTATTCTAATTTTCTAAACCAATTCAAAAGTTTTTCATACATGCCAGTTAAAAAATGATTTAAGTAAAATTAACAAAGTTATTGGCTCAAGAAACAAGCATGTTCAGTAACGAAAGGAAAAGTTCAACTTAAGGCCTACATAAAAAGTAGTAAACATTTTTTGTATTTTTTTCATAAATGTAAAAAAGTTTCGTAATTTAGTTCTAAATATAACTGTATAAAAATATTGATCAATTTCAAATTTCATATTTTGAAAACACCAGTTTTTATGTTCGTACTACAAGACTGCTAACAAAACTAGGCCTATTTTGAATAGTAATTTAGGAATACTATATCCTTTGCCCCTAAATTACATATTAGGCTATTATAAGAAAGTGTAGAGAATAAATCAAAGAATTGAACTATATACTTGTAAATTATTATTCCATAAAAGTATTTGACTTAGCTTTACTTGAATTACAAAATGAGATGAAACAAATGAAACCTCGTGGCGATAAAGGACATACACAAAATGACCGTTAGACAGCGTGGGAAGTGTTGGTACATGGGTTGAGATCACTATCACGACGCTTTAACATCGTTTGTTTTCATTATTTCTAATATTGAAATATGATATGGAACTGTAAATACATTGTTAAGTTTTAGTTACTTAAGTATGCAAATATTTAATTCTATGTTTTCCCTCAATAACGCGATATTTGTAGTTAAAGCTCAAGAAAAAAAAACGAGTACTAGAAACCCCGGAATCGCGGGAATTGCAAAATTATGTTGCACTGGCTAAACCTTCTGCTTACTTCCTTACTGGCACACAAATTTTAAGCTAAGCTCGAAACCACATTTGTTATTTCAACGAGCGAGGTCTAACTAACTGTTCACAGAACTACTAGTTACTCAAACAAGTATTAAGCCCCAGTAGGTGATGCTTGCCTCGGGCAAGAAGGGACAGGTGGTCAGAAAGCGTGCGTAAGCAAGGGTCGGCTTTAATCCTTCAGTGTCCATGTTGCTTCAAACAAAGTATAAAATTGACGCTAGATTATAGCAATTGATGTGTAATTCTTTTGTTACAGTTTTATTTTCTCAATTACTTTAACACTCTGCTATTTATCTGGCGAAAGTAATCGAACAATTATTTTCTCAGCACTTAAATACTGTATTACCATCACTGTATATAGAATTCATATCTTTTGATATATTCGATTTTAAATATTAAATAAGATTTGGATTCACAATAAAATGCTCTATAACTTATTATTTTCATAAGCCAATACAAAATTTAAATAAATGTCAAATAATACAAAATAAAAAAAATGTTGTTCACCATTTGTCGAATTTGTAATAGTAGTTTTTATAGGCCTAATCAGTAACAATCTGATTTTTTAAAATTGTTATTATAGATATGTTTTCTTTATGTGGTTCAAATTTTATTAAACTCGGTTAAATATTTTTAAAATTATTCAATTTTTTCTGAAGACATGAACAAACAATTTTTCACGGAATAAAGATGTCGGAAAGTAATTTTTATAGGCCTAATCAGTAAAGGTATTAAAATTTGTTGTTACGATCTGATTTTTTAATATTATTATTAAAGATATTATGTTTTCTATGTGTGGTTCAAATTTTATTAAAATCGGTTAAATATTTTTAAAGTTATTCAATTTTTACATAAGGCTCCATGAGAAGCTTATGAGTAATTGGGCACCGATGACGTCACGAGTTATTGCGCATCCACTCGTGAACCCTACCGTTAGTATTCTATATACCGTGATTACCATCACGGCTTAAAGGAAAGTTTAAATGTATTCGATTAAACAGCTGATAATTGCCCAAACAATGAACATCATCAATCATCTGAGTTGTGCATTTTAAATTAACAGTTAGTAGCAGTTTCAAAAGCTAAACTTTCGTTTAAATTTTAAACGTTTAAATAAAACGTTCCGGAACTAGGCCTATATCTTATTATTTTAAAAACAGGTTTTCTATTACTGAACAAATTAATAGTACAGTATGTACAATGCATACATTTTTTCAGTTCATTATTTTGATGCATTATTTTTCTGAAATCCCTGCAGAATACCGTATATCATTATTTTGTTGTCAAATTTACAAAAACAATCAGAATGACTGTATTCATACCGGTATCTAATTTATAAATTTGTACGACCGCGTTTTATCCAACTTGATCAGCCGTTCACCAGACAAACCAATCGCCTATTTCCGATAAGTCATTGACTGATGCTTACAATAGAAGTAATTAAATAACCTACTATTGTTTCTAAATATATCACTCGGCAAGCGGTCTTTTAGCGTTATCTGTCCTTTGTTAACCGTTACATACTTATAAGTTATCTTACACGTTTTGAAATTAATTCGTTTCGTTTCATCTTTTTTCTTTTGCTTCTACCAAACAAAATTATTCTTACTTAGCAAGATTCACTTGACTTAAAAAATATCCAACTAACCTAATTACATACATTGTTACATTCTTTAACATACAGACTTTTTATAATCTCAAAACTAAAACTATAAATTAATTTTATCAACAATTTAACACATGCAGTAATATTAAAATCGCTGGTATAAATATATTTTTTAATATTTTCACAATAATCGATTTAGCAATCTGTAAAATTTAATAATAGAACTCAGTTCTCCTTACGTATCGTTCATGTACAGATGTACAAGACTACACTTTTATGGTTTACCTTAAAATACAAAATGGAACTATCTGGAAGGGATGTAAGTATCACTGTAAACAATTAATTAAATTTTTCATAGTTAAAAAGCAGGCTATCCAGCTAATATCCTATAATTAGATTTTACTATACACTTTGTGGGAAAGGCAAATTTTGGTACACCAAAAATAAATATTTTATCCTCTTGTATTTTTATCTCTCTTCTATTTGGATCAAAAGAGTCGATCTTTCTCTTGGATGAGATGGATGTTTTATAATAAGTCGTTCAACCATTTCTGTGAAATAACTTAAATTATTATTGTTTATTTGTAAATTGTGTAACACTCTTTTTATAATATATGGTAAATGATTAACATTCCACTGTAGGCCTATGATGTCCAATTTATTCAATTCCGATGTTTAGAATCCACAATCCAGAGAAAGCTTAAAGAGAGAAATATAATGTCAACTGATCTAGGCCTACTTGCCACTTTCTAATCAAGAATTTCACCTCCAGCAATACAGTACTCGGTCAATAATAAGTTTTCCTTCAAAACTAGATATCCAGTGCAGAGTTCCATTTAGTACATTTCCTAATTATTTTGATGTTTGTTTGCGTAAAGCTACTAAATATATTGTGCAGGAAGTGTTTCAATTTTGTTTATGAGTTGAATAATTTAGGTACAATTAAACCCTAAAGGGTACTTATGAAATATACCATTTTCTAAGTCAAATTCGGCATTCATTTTTGATCTTACTAGTCCTATCCTTGCGCAGATTTTTGTAATTTGTTTTCTGCAAGTATTTCTTCCGCTTAATGTTTTGGTTTAGCTAGTGTAACCCATAAAAGGCACCCAATCGATGTATTACACAAAACCTTTTAAATTTTTCAAGCTCTGGTCAGCCTCATTTTGTAAAACTTGCCCCATGTTACTCAGATCAGGGCCGGCGAGAATTGCTATGACTCAGCTGCTTAACACAGTAGACATTTCAACAAAATAGAATTGATATAAACATTAGTTAAATTGATATAAACACAAATACTAACTTTTCATCTTTACAATATAACAAGAAGTACATCACTTGCAGCTTTCAGCAGAATTTAAGAGCACTCACAAACTTATCCTTTAAATTTGAACTGACAGTGAATAAGTCTGTTTTATTTATGAAAATAGGTAACCACAATTTACTTGCAATACATAGACGTTAGTTTTAACTTGTGTTTAAAATTTACTCGATTGACTTCCAGTTTGTCATTGACAGTTTACAATAATTTGCTTACACACACACATTGTTCACTTTATAAAACGTCCTAGTGAAGGCCATTTCATGACTTTTAAAACATAATTATGTTGACTGTTAATTTAACACAATGATAATTTAATTATTTACTTTCTTCTTTTTTATTGACAATACAATTTGATATGTATTGAAGTGTAATATTGACTTTACATACTTTACATACGAAAACTACAATATATAGGTCCCCTCTTGATAAGTTTTTGAAACAAACTAACCTACAATTAATTACTCAAGAAAACTTTGAATTTAGGAATAAATCTGTTTTGTTAGCATTTGAGGACAAATTTGATCATTTGATTGTATGTTACTTCTTGATCTTTTAAAATACTACTAATAACACCATCGAATCTTGAACTTATTTGTTACTATTTTTGATGTTTGTCCTTTTATTTCAAGTGATACTTATTTCCTATAAGGTCTATATTTGGTTTCATTTGAACTTCCTCGGGTTCTATCCATTTCTTAAAATGTATCAACTTTTTTCTTTTAAAAATAAAATAATTACAGAAATAAAAGCAGTTATATTACCGTATATGAAAGGATATAAACAGTATAATATAGTCAAACGAAGGCATAATCTCAAAACCGCTATAAACCTATACAAAAATCTAAATAAAAACCCACTATACTGTCTTCAATAAAATATTTGTTAGAAGGAGGTGAGAAAATAATATTAGTTTTAAGGTTAAATTATAATTTATTATTTCAAACATACTTGTCTAATAACATACTTCTTTGAGGTAAAAAAACATCATTGAGTAACTGGAATTAAGAAAAACAGTTTTACTAGAAAATACCAGACTTTTCTGTCTCATTTCAAAGGATAACAGCTGCTTTCAATTTGCTTGTTTTATGATAATAAATGGCTGTGATGCAATATGTGGGATTATATTACATTTAATTTGGACTTGTAAGTAGTGAGTAATGGATAAAGTCTTAAATTGGTGACTAGCCAACTCATATAAACTGTGAGTAATACACATGCTGATTTAATGTACATCAAAACTATTTTTGTACTTGTTTTCATCTCTAAATATGGTTATTGTATTTATCTATTGTTTCTATTTACACACCAGATATGTTTTGATTTATTTCACAGTTATAATTAATTGTATTTTATCAACAATAAACAAAATAGGCTTTATTTGAATTACAGTATCTTGATTTAAAGCCTGTCTTAAACGATAACAATAATTTCTTTATAACAAAAATGAATTAATCATTTAATGTATGAACAAAAAACTGAACTTAAGTATCGGCTTCACTTTGAATCCATTTTTTACAAGAATGAAATGAAACTTAATGTTTTCGATTGTCAGTTTTATCTCAGCCTTTTCTTTTCGAAGCAAATGTGAATGTGACATTTTGAAGTTAGTAACGAATGAAAAATATACCAGTTTTCAAAAATGTTAAGTTCTATGTCGGTATTACTTGTTTTTAAATGAATAAAGTTATGTAAATAAATATTCTTTAACCTTTATTTAAATTTGTTTAGGCTAAACATTACTTTTAGAGGTGATTGATTTAATATTGTACTCTACTAGAGTTGATAAAAAAACATTGATATTTTCCAAGTTTCTTTACTGTTCTATGGCTGCAGTTTCAAAAGTTATTCATGGAAATAATCTATACCTATAAATATTGCATGTGCTTGAAAAAGTCCTTAAACTGTTCAATCTTCAAAATGAATGATTTGAACTATAAATACGCCTGAACAAGATGTAATTTTGAATAAATTAAATTATAAGACTTTATTATCCAGTACTTTATTTCTTCATTTTTATTTGAATTATTTTACCAATAAAACTTTCATTAGGCCATATGCCAGTGTGTTACAGCTTCATGGCTACTTAAGAGTGTCAATATTTATACAAATTTGTAAATGTATGTGGGTTAAGTGCAAGAGAGGACCTGATGGTTCTAACTTCGCCCTAATAAAGACTATTATCTATCTACTTTATTTCACTTATCAAATTACAATTTTACAAGATCTAAGGGGGCTGCTTTTTGTATTAAACTAAAAACTGAAGTGAAATTTACATGTCACCTATGGATTAGTTGCAGTTATGAATTTGGTAATAATTTCCCTATATTTTTTTAATTTCATACCTATTTAGCTAACTCAAAAAGAGATTTCTAACAATACAAAACTTGAGTTGGCCTCGTTAAGCCTTCTTAGGCTGAATAAACTTGACCTTGTTATATTAGTACAGATTATTGCAGAACAAATATGTAAAACAATATGTAAGTTTCAAAATGTGCATATCCTCTCTACAACTGTGTGATAGAAAGGAAGGCGAATTGGATTTAGACAATGAATTTTTAAAGGTGCATTATATCATATGAAACCACTTCTTGTACCTATAGCATATGAGTTGCATTATACTGTTTTGTAATCTTGACCAACTACAGAACCCAGTAGTGGATTATTTGTTGTGCTAATGTTTTGTTGAAATAAATTTATATTTCTCCATTCTATAGATTTTATTCGGTTTAGGTTTCAAAACACCGTTTACAAAAAAACAACATACGTTACACCGATGCTGCTGTAGCACACACCAAGTCGTAACACAATCCCGAAGGTTTTTTCTAAAGTAAAAGGAACAAGTAAAATCATGACCAAACTAACCTTGGCCTACATTATCCTAGACTCTGCATTGATGAGTCTATGAAAACGTTAAGTACAATCCAAGGTTATTATTTTTGCAACAATTATGCAGAAGTAATTAATCATTTACACTGGAAATTAAAACTGCCGTAATTATGATATGTAATAAATCACTCGAAGGAGTCAAAATGCAGTATTTTTACCCTAAACATCATTAGCGTGTTTGTCTTGTCTGGCGAATGTTATTTATTAGGCAGTGGAAATATTTGTGCTTGTAATCTGATCCCATTAAGAGTCAAAAACGTCTCCTGATAGCAATGATAATTGACAGTGTTTTTTTTTTTTTAAATAGTTATTGTTTAACATAGGTTTTAAAAACTTCTGGAACCACCATTGTATATTTTTAACTACTTACTTGAATTAAAACTTCCAACTTTTAAATGTTTATGCCATGTTTGCATAAATTTTGTAATTCTGATGCTAAATAACATAGCTGCAGCCATGGCCGCCCATATGATATTTTCTAGGGGGGGAAGGGGGCCTAAACCGGGCTTCACACGTCAACCTCCATATTGGGAGTATTTTCAATACACAATGCATTGCATACTTCGAGCGCCAATTTTAAGCCTATGGACGCACATGTACATCCACTTTAAAATATTGGTGATTATTACGTAGAAGGGTTAAAAAATAAAGTAATTTCTACTAATTTAGACTATAAATATAAAAAATAAAAGGTCAGCTTTTAGCATAGCAAATACAAAATTTGCGCTTAGCAGTGAACGTGTTAAGGAGTACCCTCCAATCCCTCTTCAAAAGGAATCCAGGGATATTTTTCACCTCCCCAAGAAAACTTTTAAAATTTGGGAAGCCAATTTGGCTGTTCAGGTGAAATATTAACCCACTCAGCATTGAGCTGTACCTTTACACTGTCACTGAATACACAAAAACACTCCTAGAGGCCGCACCAAGTAGTGATCCAGCAGCTCGTGCTTGAACTCTTGTAAAAAATAAAATAATTATGTATGTAAAATCACATGGCACATAACATTTAAAACATATTTTAGTGCTAATCTCTTTAAAGGAAAATACCTGACTATAATCAATAATATACATATTTTCCTTTCTCTGGGCCGTGGTCCCCCTCTGCTCATAGGTATAGGTGCCCATGGCTGCAGCATTATCACATTAAAAAAATATGTAACATGAGGTAGACTGAACAAGTTAGTAGGCTATATTTTATAATTTAATTTTGTTTTATTTTTCATCATTTTTATTTTTTTTCTGGCCATCACAACATTGCAAGATCAATAATTAATTGTAATTTCTTGTAACTATGAATGTAAAATAATATACATTATTATATATTTTGGGGAATGCTAAAATGAGGACAACTCAAAATGTAAAAGTAGTAAACTATTTTAAATCTGCTTTAAATCCTAAATGTTTGGAATTTTATAAAAATATAAGAAATGATTGAATTTTAGACCCCTTACATCTTTCCTTCTTACTTTATCTTTACTGTAAATTTTTAGTATTAAAAAACACAAGTGTGTTTTACTGATTTGAGCCATTTGTAATTTTTTCTGTTTGCTCATAAATAACTTTGAAACATTTAAATCGATTCGGAAGTTTATTTTTTTATCTGTACAGAGTATATTTTTAAATAGCTAGAATGATATACAAGTCTTTTTCAGAACGGGTTATCCCGAATATGTAAATTTCCTAAAACTTAAGGAAAAAATTCAAATTCCATTTTGAAACCGGTAACATTTCAGGATAGAGTAGAATAATAATAAGATTTTTGATGTGCTTGGATGAAGTTTTTCCTAACCCCAATCGCAGAGAAAATTGCATGTACCCAGAAGTTTAGGGCAATGCTGGGACTGCCCTAATCTGTAAATTAAAAATTGTACACTCTAATTTATTTATAACATTAACATTTACTTATTAATTGTAGATATTTACTTATTCATATTTTTGTCAAAATGTTTTATTGTTGAACTTTACTGTAATTATTATTGTGTGGTAGAAAAGATGTGTTAGTTAATTAATGGATGTATGTATTACTATATATCTAAATTATTCAGGATTTTTATGAAATGTTTCAGATATACTCACTATTTTGTAAGTCTTGCATTAACGTTAAACACCAAATTAAATTACCAAAGTAGATACTCTAAGACTCTTATTATTAGAACACTTTATTTAGATTTTGCACAATTTCAATAGACCTCATTTAAAATTCTTTAAACCCTAGCATGCCTCTGAACCTTAAAATACTTTACATTTTGGTTGCATAGAATATGCATGAATTGTCCCATTCGTTCCTCTTTGATTTTGAATTAGCATCATTTAGAATCTGCCGGAAGAAATTGTTGTTGATTGATGTAATGCGCACAGGTGTAAAGGTTTCAGAGATGCAAATGAAGAAGCATTATTTGTTCAAGGCAATAGAGTCACATCTTCTCTGACCTCAGAAAGCCTATCTTACCTGTCGGCTGTTAATATCAAAATAAATCGTTAAAGTAAAAGAAATCATCTTCTGAAATTAACAAATTTAAAATATAGTTTTGTTTTTTAAAAACTAAATATACCATTTAATTAGAAAGATAAATGCATTAGTATCCTCGATTTATTCTGTTTTTTAATTTCTCAAAATTTTAACAATTTGTTGATTAACCGGTCATCGGACTAACTTGGCAATTTGACAACGTTATAAAAATATGGTAAAAACATGAACAACACTGATTGGACTTATAATGAACATATTGAACTTATTAATGTTTATTATTATTATAAAATTCATTATATATTTCTAAGTTTGTATATTAAACTAAAGGTTCTTTTTTTGTCGCACATGGTTAAAGTGACAGTAGAAACACTGACACATTCTCCACCATGTTTCAAGTTCTGTCGAAGTAACCTCAGCCTCCCAATCTAACTGAAGTTACCACTTACAAAGTTACAGCAACAATGATGCTTAGTCGATAAATAACTCGGATGATCAAACAAAAATCAATCAAAAACCGCTACTATTGGTGGAAATAGTAAATATTAACCTCAACTGTTTTTTCTAGGTATTGTCTATGAGTGAGGAGCTACGACGTGCCCTCTATGCAACCAGTGCTACCTCGTTGGACCTAGAATTGTGTTTGCCAGACCTAGTTGGAGTAACTGAAATACTATCTGAAGAACACAGAAAACAATTATGCAGGCACTTACCAGCTAGAGCTGAAGGTATGTAGTCTCAATATATTAGTTTTGTCATTGTACAGTCTTTCAAAATACCATCCTAAATAAACTATTAAACATTGTGTGTTGTACTTAGTGTTAACAAACGGATTACTTTACTCATTTCAAAATGGCAGTTTTTTTAAAATACTTTGAATTTGAAAACTATACATTTTACAGTTTTATCCATGGTCATAAATATCATTTAAATTTAAATATTACTGCCAAAAAATGCATTGATAAACATTCAAAGCTTATTTAATCACTCCCCCATGGAAAACAACATTGTTGTTTATTTATACCCTAATAC
This sequence comes from Philaenus spumarius, assembly GCA_018207615.1. Taxonomy (NCBI): domain Eukaryota; kingdom Metazoa; phylum Arthropoda; class Insecta; order Hemiptera; family Aphrophoridae; genus Philaenus; species Philaenus spumarius. Next base: position 348,229 of record JAGFPH010000243.1, on the reverse strand, counting down.
ACATTTTGGTAACATCTTCAGACAAGGTCGTTACCGGGGGGAGGGGGGGGGGTTAAACCCCATTTACATTTTCAATTTTGTATAAACTATACAAATATGAACTATTCATAGTAGCCCTAGACTGTAATGTACTAAATAAAAACAAGTTACAACAAACATTAACTTAACATACCAACTTTTGGTAAAACAGGTCAAGAGACATTTTTGTTTTAGGAAATTGTGTGTTGGTGCAACTGCCTCTATATTAACATTCTGCTAAGCGTCAGCGACAGATATCTTAATCAAAAGTTAATTTAGACTGTCTGATCGTTTATTTCGTGTTCGTGCATCATACAATACACAATGTTTGTGGTGCATTCTGCATTTAATTGTCTCTATTTCTAAGGTAACTAAGTTCTTTCATCTTACTCATAAGATAAAAAAAAAAAATTTTATTGTTACAAACCTAAATTATCAAACAGTTATATATAACCCTAACAATAGCTTTTGTAATTTTGATAGGTTAATCCCTTAAGTACCAGAGCAGAAAAAAATCAGTTTGAAAGGGGAAATAAAAGAAGATTTTGTTTGTAGCTTATGAGAATTTTAAACGTAAAAAAAAACATATTTAAGAAGATACCTTTCATTGGAATTATCACGTCGCTATTAGTACTTTGATTATTTATTAAAATACCAGTGAATTTTGTATCTGACTGCTGAGAAATAACGGCTATTTTCAAACCTTCGCGCACAACTTCACAATTTTGCCTATAAAACCGTTATTTTTCGGTCAAACTGAATGACTTTTTTTAAATTGTGTGTATTTAAATTCTATATTATAATGTAACATTTATTTGAACCTAAAAAAAGAAAAAAAAAAGAAAAGATTAGTCACCATTTTTTTAGTTTTTTTTAAAGTTTATTTGAGAAAACATGCTTCAAAAATTTGTTTAGCTTAAAATAGTTTACTTCACTGAAAACTATAACTAAAACTGTACACAATCACATAGTTTGAACAAAATCCAATGAAAAACTAAAAATGTACATGACATTGAAAAAATCATGTCATGCCATCCACAGGAGACATCCCTGGGCATCCCTTGGAGTTTGCCTATATTTTCAACTGGTATCACTGTTTTCACTCGAAAAATTAAATAACCTACACCTTCTTCTATTATTATCATTCAAATATTTGTCTAAAAAACGTGAAATTGATGGCCGATTCTCAAATTTTGGATCATAATCAATCAGAATCATTGTCAGAATCAGAATCATCCACAAATTTGACTCTACACAAAAACACTTTCAATTTACATCTGGTAATCAGTACTCAATAATAATAACTTTCTTCCTGGAATTCTGCAAACATGAAATAAAAAACACCAGATATGGACATCTGGTACAATACAAAATTGGCAATAACATTTAAAGAGAAATTAACATTGCAACAGAAGACATAATAAGTGAGTTTGTCATGAAGAAACACCGAAGATTAGATTTTGTATTGTGAATGACATTTAGATATTCTACCGTGGTGCAAATAGCATATTTACAGTTTTGCATTATTTACTTTAGAACCAAACCTACGGCCTTGTCTTCAGAGGTTGAATATATCTATTCTAAAATCATATCAATAAAAAAAATCTCTCTAATTTAAGCCAATCTGTAAGAATTCTTAAAGAGGTGAATAAGTTTTATTCTTATCAACAAAATGTATCTAATTACATACTAATACTACTTTTTTCTTCCGTTTCATTGAAACTTCTATGTTTTATCTTTCAATTTTAATCATCATGCGATAGCCACCAGGATTGTTGTTTAGCTAAAATTACCTTATTTTTGCGTTAAACAATCCTTATTATCAAACACCATCACCAGATCCTCTCAAATTGTGTTATAATTCTTTCACACATTCCATGAGCGTAAAAACTAAAAAACAACAAACATACACAACATTTAAAGTGTATAAATTGGCACATTCAAATAATAAAACACACAAAAGAAAAGGAAAAAACTGATCAGCTTCAATTTTCTGGTGAAACGATTAAAATCACAACTTATTAAATGTTGATTCATTTCACTCAGAGAGATGCGATAATCGGTTTAAGAAGTCATACAGCCTTCTTTATTTTTTGCTTAAATTTGGTACAAGTATAACCATTTTATAAAACAAAGTTTTTGAAGAATAATTTGTTTGTGTATATAATTATTGAGACGAGCAATATTTTCCACATGTCTCTTATTTTTATTACCTTCAGTCAAGGAGAAGCAAGCCCGGATGCTGGATGCTGTATAATGACTCAACCAACTCCATAAAAGCTAATGAAATCCTTAATTATAAATCATTACTACTCTTTAATTATCTGTTATTAAAACTACCTTATATTGCTTTCCCTTGTTAGTGTGGTGCCTTTGTTGTTAGAAGGTTCAACTGTAGTGGAGTAAAATTTATGAATCACCCATTAAAGTAATGTTAAAAAATGGATAAATTAATGTGTACACTCTGCTTGAACTACGGCAAATATTTTTGTTTTTCACATTTAGACTAATTGGTAGTTTGTGGTTAATGTTTTATTCAATACTGCATTACTTAATTTTTAATAACAAGAAATAACTGAAAGAATGCATTGTACATTGATAAACATTCAACACTTGCTGAATCAAGTTCGAAGCACTCTTTCTCTTTATCATCTGCTCTGTTAATACCAATATTAAATATGAGTTTATATTATATTTACCCTTTAACAGCCAATGTCCATTACACCGTCAATATTTGTAAATGTTGTCTCTTTTGTGTGCAATATTCCTATTACTGTGAATAGGCCTAATATACTGAATTTTAGAATATTCAATATAAAAAAATAGGTTTTGATAGAATGGTAAAATTTGTCGTAATGAAATTATTATGGCACAAACCTCATTAAAATTATGGCTCACACCACTTGCATTGGGCATGTTCTAACTATAAGGTTATCAATCTATGAATTGGTAGGTCGGATTTGCAGACGGTTTCAAGTAGGATTTGTTAAAAGCGTTGTTTACACCGAACATATCTGAAATACCATCTCGAAATCGGATCGCAGTATTGCTGTTATAAACGCCATCACACCATAGATAAATTCAATAATTGCTATGGCATTTGCAGAATAACCTAAAGAGGTTAAATTAAACTTTTTTAAGGTAGGATATAAATCTTCATTTGTCTCTGAAGGTTGTGGTGAAAGAATTTTTTACTCGCTTGAAATATGAGAATTTTTTCCTATGGCCTATATAGTTAATTTATATTCTTCCTAAACATAAAAACAGAATATCCCATTGATTTACTCCCTCATCTCCCAATCAAACGTCTAATATCTATGTTACTGAAATTTATCAAATATAAATGCATATTAAGTGATCTTAGTGGTAGTTGTGCATAATATATTAGTTGGCAATAGACACTGACAAACGATGTGATTATATTCCACTTTGCAATTGACATAAAGTGAATCATCTTGAGTGTTAAGTATGCTAATACATAGACATGGACAAAGTCCAACTCAAGAACACAGTTATTAGCTTTTCCCAATCCAGCAAACACCCATACATCGGAAAACACCTCTTCAAAATCTTGTATAACCTGTTCTTTTTTTAAATCTTTGCAGACCATATTTATTCAGACAGCTTTTTAAAAGTTATTCTGTTTTTATTGTGAAGTACTTTTTATCATAATGAAAAAAAACATAGTATTTAGTAAACACTACAAATACATTTCAATCCTTGATGACAATAATTTCACCAGTTAGGGGATTTATCAAGGCATCTAAACAAAAACCATAATCAGCAAAACCATAGACAACAAGACTCAAAATATATTTGTAAAACTGACTAAGTATTTTTTGTTGTGTTTTCTTTCAAATCAATTTCTATCTAGTAACTTTGAACAATAGTACTACATTTGTTTTGTCTCTGAATCAACTAAATCCGAAGCAATTGTCTAGTACAATCTATCTACTATATTA
>JAGFPH010000243.1:328460-344239 GCA_018207615.1 Philaenus spumarius | reverse complement strand
GAGTTGGCGGCAGAGCTAACAACAGTATCAATTCGTAAGCGGCCAGTCAGGCTGACCATCCGAGCTGTGAGGATGTCTAATTCAGTAAATATTCAGAGCTGACTGAGAATATCGTATGGCCAGCAGTACTGGCCATCCGAGCGCAAAGGGTTAAATTTCTTAGTATCTTATTTTTGTATTAACAATTACATCATTTAAATAAATCATATACATTTTTCAAAAACATCTGATCACTAACTTTTATCTTAAAAGATAAAAAAAAAGAAAAGTTCTTTTTGATTTTAAAATGATTGTAATTCATGTTTCAAATTAGTACAAATAATACAGAGAAATAATTTATTCAATGCAGGTATTTGGAGCCTTAACATCGTGTTCATTGAAGATGAGCGATCACTTTTACGGAACAGGAGAATCACTTTTGTTCCAATTCAACCCGGAAATCCGTGTGTACAACTGGACAGGAGACAATATGTATTTCATCAAAGGCAACAATGAATCTTTGTCAATAGGAGCTGGAGAGTACGTATATATTAATTTTTCAATGCATAATTTGTAGACTCAATATATATAATGTAAGAAAATAGTCCGAAAGCGCATGAGAGAAAATGCATATGATTTGATGAAGATGGAATCCTAAGTCAATAGAAGTCCCTAATATTTCCATACGTTTAATGTTGTTATAATAAAGGTGTAGAATTAATTATAACATAAAGCTAAGATGGTAAACACAGTTAAATGTCCATTCATTGTAAATACATACAATAAACATAAAATGTTCTTTCATCAGTCTAGGCTTAACCTAAAATTATTGTGTGTGAGTTTAATTTATTTTACCTGTATTAACGGCAACAAACATACAATAATTTTAGGTTAGGCGTGTAGTCTAAAATTACTTTCTGGGCCTAACCTAAAATTATTGTATAGGCCTAGACTGATGCGCGAACATTTTATGTTTATTGAATGTATTTCAGCACTTGGCGATAATATCTGAACTATGCCGGACGGAACCGATTTCTTTTAATTTAAATTGATGAACCAAAACACATGTTTTTTTAATGTATTTACATTCATTGCCATAGCAACCAATTTGCTAACGTTTTTTCATTACTCGTATTTTATATTTGTCATTGCCATAGCAACCAATTATAACACTTTTTTCGTTATGTTAACTTCTATTGCAACCCGCATTAAGGAACTTCATTCCAATAATAATGTAAACAATATTTATTCATCATAGTGATGACACTACTATAAATCATTCAACAAATACAGGAATCCTTAAAAGGTTAACATAACCTTTCCCAGACATGTAAATCAGCAATGTAGGTTACTTATTGCGACAAAAATAGGGTCACAATGTTTTAACTTTTTAGTATGTCAATTCAAACAAGTTTATAGATTTACAGTTTTTGAATAAATTTTAAATTTACATATCAAATTACGCCAGATGAATAAAACAGCAATATAATATGTTAATGTATTGTAGTAGGCTATATTTTTTAAATTTTTATGTCACTGCTGGAAAAAACTCATCTAGATTCTGAAGGATTTTTTCAAACATGTTTGAATTAATTAGAAACTTGGTACTCCATTTTATATGGTAATCTACAATGCTTGAATTGTGTAAAATCAGTGGCACTTAAAACAAATTATTTAATCTTAAGGATAATAAACAGATTTATATACATATGTATGTATGCACATCCTATTAGGATAGGTTGTATAACAGTTTTAACCATATTACTAAAGCAATAAATTCTAAAAACAATATAAATGATTTTATATCTGCAATAAACTGGTTATTGCTTGATATTGTGAAACTGGATTGAAAGATTATAAATTTTATCACCTATGTATTACATAGCCTATACATGTTTTTGTTTTCTGTTCTAGTTTCTAATTTGCTAAATTGATTTTTATAAATATGGTGTTATTATAAACATCCTGTGACACAGGTGTGTAGGCTATATTAAAAATACAAACGGCATGTCCTCAATTCTCTAAACAAACAAAATTAAAGTGTTACAAACTTATCACATGAGTAGTAAAATGTATGAGCTTAAAAATATAATTACAAAAATCGTGATGGTTTTCTTTAAATTAATAAAAAGTCAAAGGAGAGTGATTGACTTAGGACACCATTGAAACTCAGAGAAACAATACTTGTGGGATAACTATCCTTTCGAAGTAGAAGTTGCTCCCTTTAAAAATTAACGGTTGAAAGAGGGAATGGCTTAGAGTGTAAATAAATACGAGCTGGACTTGTGAGAAGATTTACTTGACAGAATAAAACTTGAACACAGAATCTCACAAGTAATACGTTTATTAACTCAAACGTGTTTCAACGACAAAGTCGCCATCTTCAGTGATGTACGAGCTGCAGTAATCACTACAATATCAATAGTGAGTTATAGTTTGATTATTGTAGCTCGTGCATCACTGAAGATGGCGACTTTGTTGTTGAAACGCGTTTGAGTTAATAAACATATTAGTTTTGTGATTCTGTCTGTGTTCAAGTTTTATTCTATCAATATATGGTTTGTGTTATGTATTTTAAAATTAAAATAATTTTATTCAAACATTAAGTCAAATTATTGTTTAATTGGTGGATATCAAATTTTTTAAGTAAACGAATTAGGAAATTAAGAGTGATCAAATAAAAATCATGCTTGTCATTCTATTTTGATGATGTTTGAAAGACAAATGGAAAATTTAAGCTTACAAAATGAAGCTTACAAGTACAAGTATAACTCCACAGACCCTTATAGTTAAGTAACAAGAGCTTTCAAACATAGCTCGACTTTATTACTGCCTATAAACAATGGGTGGCAAATTTGACCATTTAAGCGAACAAGGTATTACAATTAAATTATTGTTCTTGTCATAGGGTAATTTACTTTGATAGAAAAATAATGTATTTTTTTTAATTTCCTGCTTTATTTTCTTAAAACTTTTACTGGCCACCATTTTGATTCTAAGATTATGTTAAACTCGAACTTGCTAAAATTTATTTGACTTTTAACAAGCATTTAAATAATTTGTAACACAAGCCATAACTCATGATCCTTGTTTTGAAAACTCCTCTTTTTAAAAAGGCAATTTGTTCTTCCAATGATAGCTAATATTGTTCCACTAGATTTCTTTCAGTCACAATTTTGTGTCTAAATTAATTAAAAATAAAGGGCATTACAGTAACTTTTTAATCACTTTGCATGTCATAAAGATTTCATTAGAAAGATAAAAAATACGGATATAATTTAAAATTAAATATTTGAAAGTTATGCATTTTGGCAAAAATCTATAAAATTATCCTTTGACACTTATAATAGCAGTATCTTTAATATGAAATTCAAATCACAAAATTGCTTCCTCTGTGGAGGATTATAAGAAATGTCAAAAAAATATGTGTTTGTAATGAATATTCTTAAAGAAACTATAATTTAAAAATATTTCAGTTTCTAACCTGAAAGATTAAAATGACTAAAGTTGCAAATATATTTAAACTGCTAGTAATGTACTGTTTATTTTCTAGTGGTAAATTTGGACTCTGGTTGGACGGAGACCTCTACCAAGGACGAACGGAATCATGTAATACTTACGGCAACGAACCTTTATCTCCAAATCAAGATTTTGTCGTCAAAACACTAGAATGCTGGGCATTCATCTGAACACATCTGTAGACATGGATTTGTTCAGGACGAATTCGGTGATACATGTCACCCCACTCGGCGACATGCCTTTAGGAATGTCCATTCCAACATTCTAACAGTCTAAAGATTGGAGTGATGTACAGGAAAGCTTGTCCCCCTCCATACCCCTGATTATTCTTGTTTAAATATTAATTCAAGTTACCTTATCCTTACATTTTCCCTTTTTTTTAACATAGTTTTAATTCTGTCGGCTTTTCTAAACATCTACAATCAATGATCTTTGTTAATATGTGTGCGTGATATTATGGTGTTTTTATTTATTATAGATATTTAGTTTAAATTTATAAGAAATAAACAAAAGGAAAAGTAAATAATCCGTAGGTTTAGGAATTAGCACTCTAGGAAATAAAGTCAATTGATTATATAGTTGCAGAATATACAATATATAGTTAGCTCAGTCGCTGTTGTGCTAAAATATAGTGATCGTATATTTTTGTGATGAGAAAAATCAAACAAGCTACAATACAACAAATATCTGTTTAGAGTTCATTTTAAATATTTTACTTTAAAATTATAATTGTTATTCTTAAACTAAATTATTTTCAAAAAAAAAAAAACATGAAATGTTTTATACCAATTAATTAAAATGATACTTTTGCATATTATGTTTTGTGAACTTAATCATTAACAATTCCTATAACCTTCATTTGTTTGAGGACATACATTATGTTATTTTTCCGTATTGTGAAATAATATATCGTTTGAAAAATTTTAAAGACATGCTTTAAGCATTAGTGACCATTAGGCTTACGTCAAGTGTACTTTAACGATCCACGTTCATAGTCTCCTTAATGTGTGCATTAAGTAAGCCTTCGTGATGTATAATCTAAATTTACTTCACTTTCTTAAACTAGCATTTAATTCAAATTTAATTTTTATGTGTATTTGTTTTGAACAATCCTAACATTTTGATATCCCGTTTACAAAAAGCAGATTTTGTGGGTAAACAAATTTAAAAATTTATTTGTTTAAGTCTTTCTAATGTTTTCTTAGTAACATTGCACGAAAGCTATTATTTTGACTAAGTATGTGCTGTTAAAATCAAACTGGTCTTATTGTGTTTTAATGGTCATCATTTCATTAGAAACAATATTTAGGGAGTTTTAACTGTTAGATTTGATTTAAAATCACCTAAAATTTATTTATTTTATTAAATATTTCCTGCTGAGGAAGTGTGTAAGCGGAAAATCAAATTTAAAAAAATATTTATTTTAGTTTGAAAACAAACTTAATGCCCTGTATGTCCTCTAAAGATTGATTTATCATCTACAGTTAAGGTTTAATACGTTTTTGCAAATAGCGATGAGTTATTAAATATTTCTTTGACTGTTTAATTTCTTCTGAGTGAAGTTGAGTATGGGACAATATGCAGAACACAAAAAAAGGAAATTTGAAGGTAACCCCAATAAATAGACCAGTAATAGTTTACTATTTGTTGTAATTTACACACGTAGAAGATGCATTAAGTGTAGTACAGTAGTACTGATTTAAACTTATTTTAAATACAATTTTCTATTCTTATAAATAAAAACAATTGTCTGAATAACTAGCATCAAACATTATTTTAAGTACAAATTTATTCTTATTGCATTAAGATAATGAAATTAAAAAAAAGTTTAACCCTCAACTTTCAATACTTTGTTTTTAAGATGGATTATTACTTCATTAGAGAAGCTTATGTCTACAACTGCCAAACTTCTGATCCTTATGATAGTGTGAGCCTTTGACATTTTTTCAAAATTAACTATTTTGAATTGTAAATAGCCTTTCATTCTTCTGTGTTATGCCTTTTAGTAAATACAATACAATATATATTTTGTCAGCCAGGTAATTAAAGTTTTAAATAAATTTACTAAATTACTTTTTCAAATATTTTACATGTAGAAATATAAAAATTTAATATTTAGCTGATATTTTACATTTTACTAAACTAAAAGTTATTACATTTGATTATTTTTTTTTTTTTTTTCTAAACTAAGCAATCTAATTGATTTTATTTAACATCTAATCATAAAATGTCCTATAACTGAAAAATGTTGTCAGCTTATAAAAAATAAACTTAACCTACGGTAAAAGCAGACTGAAATTATAATAGAGAGAGAGAAAGAGATAGACAGTTCCGTACAGTTACCTGATTGGCATATTATTGCAGTTCTCTTGCTATTTGTAATTTTTCTTACAGTTAATTTATACTTTAAAGTTGGCTAACCTGGATTAGGTTTAAGTTGAGTTGTACGTGATATTCTGTGTATATAATTTTATCTCCCGCCACAATATAATCGTGATGACACGTTGACGCTAGTCATTTCTTTTTCTCTTTTTTTCCTTTTGTAGAAATATTCACTATTGTAATTTGTTTAACAGCAAAATAATACAAGAAATTCTGTCAACGTGTAAATTACTAAGATCTGTAAATTTTAAAAAAATTGTCAGCGGGTGAATAATGGTATTTAGTAAAAATGTGAATTGCCAAAATAGAACTCAGCAAGTGTTATTGCCATGTACTTGTTAATGATTCTTTGTAGTCTTTGTGTTTAGTGTTATTTTAAATATTTTCCCACCAGTATGTTATTGCGGGGGAAATAATTTTTGATTGGGTAATTTATTATCACTGAGTTCATTTTTTCAAGTATTTTAGCTGATTAGATGAAAAAATGATATTATTATATCAACGCTACAATGATAATTGTGCTTATCTAGATTAGTTTTGTTTGTTTTAGATGGTTAGTGAAAAGAATTTAGGCTTTTGCTCATCTTTGGTTAATACTCGTGTAAATTTGTATTTTTTCTTCTTTTTTTAAAATAAGTTTGTGTTTTATTTGTTTGTGTAATATGTTGTAAATAGTGACAGAAACAATTAGTAAATTTTTCTAATATTTTATTTCAACAGTTTAGAGGTAGCATGATAAGTGTTGAAGCATAATTCCTGCTCATAGCTTGGAGTAAATTTTATTAATAAAAAGATTAATCATTTTAAAATAAACATCCTATTCAAATTTCCTTTAAAAATTTTTAAACATATTCTTTTTAATTTTCTTTAAAAGTACAAGACGATGTCCAGTATAAAAGAAAACTTTTTAAAAATTGTTGTTACTTGGTGACATTGTTTGAATTAAAATCAATCTAGTACTGACCTGTTAATTTCTCGTTATTATTATTATTATTATATAATTATAATTATATATAGTTATAATTATTATATTATTATTATAAAGTATATTTGTTTTATTTTATTTCATGTTTCAATTTACAGTAAACTCACTCTTACCCAACCCTTTCTCAAACTGTTTCTAATGTATTTGCTTATTTATTGTGGTTTTAAGTTTAAGTATAACATATTTTAACAAGATGTATATTAATATTTTCTCTAACGATATTAATAACATGTAAAACAGAATGCTAAACATAAATTTAAAAAAAATTACATCACATTTTTATTTTGTTTTTAAAGCTGCAATATGTGTCACTTTAGTGTTAATAAAATTACTTTTATACCCTTACTATACTATTCAAAGAACAATTTGTTTGTAGTTGCTCCAAAATAGGCAAAGAAAAATAAAGTTAAGTGCAGAACATTGTAGGTAACAAATAAATGCAACTAGAAATCGATTAATACGTTCTTACTATTAATTTATGTATATAGGTAAAACAGTTGTAAATAAATATTTTTATATTTAAAAATATTGTTTTGTAAAACTATTTTATTTGTACTTGCTATCATGAACTGTTGAAATAGAATTAATGATGTTTAAAACATTTTTTTAATGCTGAATTGCAAAAACAAATTCAAAGTGGGCCTAGTGTTTAATACTATTTGTGTATATTGTAATTTCTAACAACAGAAATAACTAAATGTTGTTCAATGTAAATAGCCTACAATAAACCTGTCGTTAAAACTTAAGTTTTTCAATTTTACTGCATATTTAACCTCGCATTACTGGAAGAAACTAGCCTACTAATGTAAAACCCAGTCACATCCTAATCCAGATAGATATTTTTATACAAGATACATGGTTAAATCAAGGTATTGTTAAAACAAAAGTTATTCCTCAGATACATCATTTCGTACGTTATAATTTGTATGATAGAAATGTTTGTACAATATGCAATTCTTTCTTTTCCTTCTAAATAAACATTTTAATGTTAGTTGTTATTAGTAACAAAATGTATTGAATCATTACGTAATAAATTATTGTTATTATAGAAACAAAAGTTTTCAAAACAGAGTTCTTTATTGAATATTTCAAATTTTGGATTTATTTCATTCTAATGAGAAAACACACAACCTTTACAAAATTTATTTACAGGGTGTTCCAAATATGATTCCAAAACTTCAAGGATTTATTCTACTGTAGTACATCAAAACTAAGAAAAATCAAATTCTTAGTTGTCCATTATGTGAAACAAACAAACAATTCATATCTTTAAAACTTAATAAAGACCCAACTTGGGGAAAATCAACTATTTTCCTTTAATTATTTCAAAATGAAAGCCATTTAATTTATTTGAAAAAAATATCTTTACAATAGTGCATTTGTAAAAAAATAATCAATTGACTGTTTTAAAATGAAACTAGAAACAAAACTGTTGCATCAAGAACATAGATAATGTCACATGTAAACACTTATTCAATCACATTCACCCCTTCTCTTTAGCAACAATACATTGTTCAGTAGAGTGGCATAACTACTATTTAATTCTGGAAGAGGGTGGAATACTTTTGGAAATTTTATTAAATTTGATGGGTTAAAATCATGATTGTATGTATGCCATCTAACCTCACGAATATTTATTTAAGTTATCCAAGCATTAAGCTCAGCTGAGAAAATCACTCCTCCAACCAAAATCAAATTTATTTATTTTTTATTTTCAATAAACAACAAAAATCTTATTAATAAACAAAGGAAGCTTTTTATTTCTCAGCCTTTGTAGATGAGAGATACCAGTAAAATTCTAAGTAAGCATGAAGAGGCTATCAAGTTTTGTTGTGCTTTTGAGCTTAAATAATTGTTCTGAAAAAAAAACATAATGAAAAAAAAATTGATGAAATTTAGAGTCTGTTTTATAAAACTATAGATCTTTTCAGGAAAATACGTAAGACCCTAATATAACAGGAAATTCATAAAAAAAGTCAAAATTGTTATAGTTATGTGCTTATGACTTAATTTCTAACGAAACTAAAAGGTGAATTTTTTTGAAAAAGATACATTTTTCTAAATGTGTCAAGCTTTTACGGTTATGATGATAAAATTATAACTTTCAATAAGATTTGACAATTATGAAGTCACAGTGAATCTGTTTAGTAATTTAAATATGTTTGTGAGAAAGTATGTGCCAGTTCCTGGTACTGTTTATTTATACTACTTGTAGAACATACAAACGGATGTGTTGGAAAGTTCGCGGCAGCAGTGAGTTAACAAGACTAAATGTTTTTGAGTCACAGTAATAGATCATGTTACTCCACCACCTCTGATCTGTCACTGACATGTGCCTTAGCAAACTTGTTAAATTATTTAATTCAAGTTTCTTACCTTATCGTTTTTCCGTCAAGTGACCTCACTTTTGTAAATTGTTAAACGACCAGATGAGTCTTAACTATAATATCCTGTATGACTCGACAATATGTATCCAAGAAGCCCGCGGTACAAAATGTTTTGGAGCACGGAGTAATACTGATTGACAGTCGCTGGCCAGCAGTCGATGTGTGCACACCTAAACAGTGAACTGTATTGTGTTTGTGTTTTTATGTTTTTTAAAAACTTAACGACCTTATATATGAGGAATTAATCATATATTGTCTGATGATGGGTTAACAAAAATTTACAAAAATGAGGCCACTTGACGGAAAAACGATAAGGTAAGAAACTTTAATTCAATACCATTATTGACCTGGATACCAATAAAATGTATTCATTAACGTATTCATCATTGTTAAATTAATTGTAACGGCAACCAAACTTCCAGATATTCTGCGCTAAGTGTACTCTACATTGTATGTGTGTGTGTGTGTGATGTCGAATGAGCTATTGATAGTAGCTTGTTGTTCTAAGTTTACGTATAATGTATAAATTTATAATGCATAAGGTGCAAGGTAGTTGGCACACTGTTTAGTTTTGGTAGATACAGGAAGACTTTCTCAAAAGCAGTGCATTGTTATGAAATGAATACTCAAAAGTGCCTGAAAATAAAATTCTTATTAAATTTCATATTTTGAACTTTAGCCTTAACAAATATATGTTACTGGCTTTTCAGAAACTAACACAATGGATAGTTTTTATTTTTAAATATTTAAAGGCTGTTGAGAGTGAAGTAGTTTTAAAGCTTGGCAACAGTCTACCTAAGCTTAAATAGAACTTTTTGATTAATAATTATTTGAGAAATAATCTACTAGAGACTATGGAGTTCAAAATTGATAGTAAAATATATTTAGAGTTTGGTTATTTTATATTTGTGTTTGCTAGTATGCTTTATAATGTAATACATTTTTTCTAAACTGCAGAAATTCAACTGTTAAAAAGTCTTGTTCACGAGACAATAATGGCTTCTACTTTCTTGTAATGCCCGGTATTGGCTGCCTATAACATTTTGTCTACTGTTCCTGTGTATAAGAGTACTCCAACTGCTGACAGCCACTAAAGTAAAACGTGATTAAGTTTTGTGGTCAGTGAGTCTCCAAGGAGGAATTTCCCCCTTCAAAACTTCTCCAAATGAAAAAGTTGTGCAGAGGCTGATAGGAATAGCAACATGGGCGCCCATATGATATTTTCTGGGGGGGGGGGGGCTAGACCGGGTATGGGGCTTAACACTTTCACTGCTAAGAACGCACATGTGAGCTTGACACTGAACACTATGAGAAGCGGCCGATGTATAGTGCATGCACGCCAACCCCCGTATTGGGATTATTTTCAATATACAGAGCATTGCATGCTTCACACGCTAACCCCCATATTGGGAGTATCTTCAACACACAAAGCATTGCATGCTTTGCACGCCAACCTCCATATTGGGAGTATTTTCAATACACAGAGCATTGCATGCTTCGCACGCCCACCTCCGTTTTGTGAGTATTTTCAATACACAGACGCTCATCCTGGAACTCTTGTAAAAAATATAATAAATACAGTAGACTCCCGATTAACAGGGATAATGGATGGCAGGGGTTTCGTCGAAAATCGAAATTGCCGTTAATCCACAAATAGCCTAAAACAACCTTGAAATGGCTAAAAAAGATTGTGAGTCTAAAATAACTGCCTAATATTTAGCTCTAGGGAAGGCTTAGGTTTAATAATAATACTAAAAAGTGAAGTTTTACTTGTTACTGTACCTTTTAATTTGAAGAAAAATTCATTTCACACACACACACACACACACACACACATGTATTACACAAAATTATTTACATTTTCTTCAAAACAAAATAAGTAATGTCAAAAAACTCTACTGTAGTTTAGGAAAAATGCCTTGATAGATTTTTGCATTTGCTTCTTTTCTTATAATGCTTGATATAATTTTACGCAACACTAATAAATCACACTGCGAAGTGTCTTCTTCCCCCTCCAAGAATTCCAGCAGACCTATAGCTTGCTTACGCAATGATGAACCTCGCAAGCCAAACGTTGCAGGTTTCGATGTTGACTTATTTACGTCTTCAATAATTGTTTTTTAACTGTTAAACACAAACACTTTGTAATATAGTTGTATACTTATAATTTTTAAACATTCATAAAACTCATTTCAGTTCTGCTTATTTGTTTTAATACACCAAACTTTACGTTTATTTATTTATTTAAATTTTTTGTGGCGATCGCCGTTAAGCCGCTCACCGTTAATCGATAGTCTACTGTATATGTAAAATCAAACGGCACATAACATTTAAAACATTTTAGTGCTAACCTCTTTAAACAAAAATACCTGACTATAATTATTAATAATATACATATTTTCTAAGTAAGCATCAAGAGGCTATCAAGTTTTGGTGTGCTTTTGAGCTTAAATAATTGTTCTGAAAAAAAAATAATGAACCAAAATTGAAAAATAATAGGCCATCTGTGTTTTGAGGCATTGAAGAAATTTAAAAATTCGTGAAGGAATAAAAAAAATGAAACAGCCTTTGTACATGATTCTGCTGCACAAGATCCAATTCAATTTAAAGAATGCGCTGAACATTGTAGCCTACATAACTCTGCCTGAGGACTATGTTCCTTGACACGAGCCTGAATGCTGGTATACGCCAGACATATGAAAGCGTTATCGTATGCCTGCCCTCTGCAATTAGAAATAGTCAAATAAAATTTGTTAAAGATCCCAAGACTGAGCTGACAATTTCTTCAGCTTTATGTCCAACATTTGACAAAAACAAATAAACCGTTCAATCGTCTTCATATCTGAGTATGGAAATCAGTTGGTCCACGTGTAAAATGTCTGGTGAAGAATCTATTATACATTTTAGCTTCATTTACTCCTTTTAAAATTGTGTTTTTAACTTTGTCAGCCGTAAGAGCAATAAGTTCTTCATACGTTGTTTTAGAAAAATAAGATGTGCTTCCATAACATTTGTCACCATATTGCCTTAAATGATCTGCCATAAAAGGGTTAAATACGGCCCAAAACTGCAACTGGGAAAATGTTGACTATCAAGTCTGTCATAATGCCAGCTCTTGCATATTTAACTGTCACTACTCTCTTAAGTACCTCCCTGCAATGGTGGACTTCTTGTTCAAGTGCCTCACTAAGTTGAACATCAACATGGCTTTTCAAACCACCCTTAAGTTTTAATTTTCCTAATTTATTTTTACTATTAAAAACCGTTTTCATGTACTAACACATTTAGATTAGAATTTTTCCAGTCAGTGAATCCGGTAAAAAATGCACCCGTCATATCAGAGGTCACCCAATGGAACACAATACGCATCCTTTTTAGGGTGAATAAAGCAACCATGTTCTGATTTTGGTTTCACCATTTTAAAGTTTTTTTGAAAAACAATCTCTTGAACAGACAATGAACTTTGCCTGAATATTGTCTTTTAGACTGATTAAAGCCCAAATCGTAATTGTTTTTTTCATTCTATAAAGCCGGATCCGAACTGTAGAGAACAGTTCTTCTACCTTCTAAATATACTTCCCCTCCAGGGTGATTTTCAAAAACAGCCTTTACCAGAACAAAGTGACAGAATAAAAGAGACAGTAAATTTTCACGGTTGTTTATATTGTCATTCACAATTCCACACTTAGCAGTGTGTGAAAAAAGGAGGTTATTTTTAGGAATCTGCTTTATAACTTTTTAATTTCTTTCATCTTTTTCTGCGACCTTTTCTTTACTTTCTGCTCCATCAGGTTTTGTTTTATGGCACAAGCATTACAATTTAAAAACACGATGATAATTATTTTAAAGAACCCACGCCGCACCATACAAAAGTTACATGATTAATGAATCACAATAGTTACGTGTATTCGAACAAAGCACTGACTGATGAAACTGATTTACTGGGAAGATTGACATTGCACCCCAACTCGACACTGCCAGCAGCGGCCTTCAATATATCTGAGAAACACTCTCTATGCCTACTGTAACTCATTGCAAAACTACAAACAACTTCAATCAACAATAATTACGCACACCAATAAACTTTATAAAAGAAAATTAAATGAAAACTTTTATTAACTCATTGTAAACATTTTCTTTGTTACTTAAATTAGTATTTTTTTAGCCAGGGCCTAGTGGTAAATACTGCTATGAAGATACTTTTTGATGTTGTCAGAATAATGTAAATAAAATCATAAATTTTCCTGTAAAATTATGCTTTCCATGTCATATTTAATGGAATTAAAATCTAGAAAGTATACAACAAATCACCAACTACATTAGATGTATAAGTTAGAACTGTGTAGTGGGTATAGTTGCCATGTTGGAGCTCTAAGCAGTATGTTTAACAGTGCCTTAGCTATAATAAATACACTCCACATATTGAATAATTTTATAAAGCTTAAAATGTGATCTGTACTACAGCATTTATTTCAAACATTTTTCTGCGTTTAAACTGTTTCAAAAACACTAATTGAAATAACTTAATTTTTCATATTTGTAATTTGTTTATACCCTAAATATAAATTTTGTAACTAAAACTTTTAATGAAATAAGGTAGGGGGAGTTACTACAAGAATTTACCCGTTACTTAATCCATCTTGTGACTTTGTTGTGTTTCTTCTATTTAACGTTTTAAAATAAGGTTCATATCTTGTTTAAAAAAGCTACATAGTTTTAATAATTCAATATTTTAATTACAGTATGAGCCAATTTAAACTTTAATGAAATTGCAATACTTATAAATGTTTTATTTTTGGACAAATATACAATAATAGGAAGCTGAATACTTGAGTTTTTAACACGCACATGTTCTATATGCCCTCAATTAAGTTTTAGGCAACTCTTGTAGCATTGTTGATGTTCTTCGACCATGTTGGTGGAAAGGGTTGTTGCATGCTTCTAAACCTCTCTAGTTATTTATTCACAAAGCTCCGCAATGGTAGTCGCTGGCCCACTTTAGAAGATGCTTTGCTTCATAAAAGTCTCAGGTAGTGAAGGTCAGAGGATTGGGATGGATATGGAAAGTGTATAATCAGCTGTTCTAAAAACCAACCACAGTTGCTTCAATTTAAGTACTGGTTATTTTAACGCACACCAAAATAGATTTTTCTAACTTGAAAAAAAAATAACTGTCTCAAATAAAAACAGGACAGCTTTGTGCTGTTTTTATAAAAAATTACCAGGAAGGTAAACAGAACAATTTTATAAGTTTTTTCACATTCTTTATGGGGCGTCCAATTGAATAATGCAATTTTTTTTGTATGATGGGCTCTCAGTCTACTACTATTAATCGAAAAGCAGGCACGTAGCCAATGGTGGGCTTACCGGGCTGCAGCCCACCCCGAAATTTCCTGCTACAATTTAAAAAAAAATTATGATTATAAAATTGCATTGATATAGATATACAGTACAAATAACTTGCACTGTAGTGTAATTTTGTAATATGACGGCCTCTTCCTTTACGTTTTGGTTTTTGACATGTAGGCCTACTACGCACTTAAAGAATTAGTAGAATATAGTTGTTGTAATTACTCTACCACCAGAATTGTATTTATCACCAGAAGTTTTGGTCCAGAACAGTTATATACACTTTGAAAAAAAATACACTGACTGCTTTTAGACATATATATTGTATTATCATTTTTAATTTCTCACTATCCTATAGCAGCCTATAGGGAAAGTATAGTGATCGCAAAAAAAAATGATGTTGAGATTTTTGGGTTTTTTTTGCCAAAAAGGGGGTTGTTTTTCAAAAAATTTCAAAACCTTTTTTCGTGCATCTATACAGGCCTAATTGACATGTTTGGTGCAAATTTGTTCGAAATCGATTGAATAATTTTCTCTCTAGCTAATAATAATAATATTTGATAGTTACTCTCCTACTTTAATGTATCCCCTCTCCTACTTTAATACAATTATGAAGTCACAGTGAATCTGTTTAATAATTTAAATATGTTTATGAGAAAGTAAGTGCCAGTTTCTGGTACCGTTTATTTGAATTCAATTACTTGAAGCTAGTAACTCAGCTAAAAAATATGTATGCTTCTATCATGAGAGTGTACTAAAAAGTCGACTTTACATACCTAAAATTTCAATTTTTTTCCTTTTGATTTTGGGGGTTTTCCGTACCCCCCCTCGGTGTGGTTTATACTACCAATCAGAATCAGACCACCCCAAACAAAAATCCTATCTACGGCCCTGTCCAATAGGAAGAGATGTGTGAATTAAAATTACAAACCAAAATTGCAGAAATATTTGTATTTATTGCAATATAGAAACACAATAATAATCAATTACAAAATTACTACAAACTACAAGTTATTATAAATTATAATCCAAAAGAAAGAGATTTGTAAATCACAATTACAGACCAAAATTGCAAAAATATTTGTATTTATTACAATATAGAAACACAATAATAATCAATTACAAAATTATTACAAACTACAAGTTATTATAAATTATAATCCAAAAGAAAGAGATTT
>JAGFPH010000243.1:273418-309213 GCA_018207615.1 Philaenus spumarius | reverse complement strand
AAAAAACTGTGTTTTAAGTTGTTTTTGTAAATCATTGCCGTATAAAAAATACAGTTTTTTTTTGTATAACTACAATTCCTACTGGGAAGTTTCTTCAGTGTTCTCAGGATTGTAGAATAACACCCTAGGAACAGGTTGTTGAGGCATAGGGTTGAGTATAACAGTGCGGTCATTAGTAAATATTTTTTATGTTGTCTCATCAATTTTCACTCCAGAGAATTCTGCTGCGTAGGAGAAATATTCTTTCATTTCTATTGCCGTTAATAATGGCCATTGCCATCTAAGTAAAACTGTTTTTTAGATTGTTTTTGTACACCATAGCCGTCTGAATAAAACTTTTTTTTAGGTTTTTTTTGTGCAACATTACCGTATAAAAAATACAGTTTTTTAGGGTTTTTTTGCACAACTACAATTCCTGTTGGACAAGTTTCTTCAGTGTTCTCAGGATTGTAGAATAATACCCTAGGAACAGGTTGTTGACGCAAAGGGTTGAGTATAACTGTGCGGCCATCAGTAAATATTTTTGATGTTGTCTTATCAATTTTCACTCCAGAGAATTCTGTTGCGTAAGAGAAATATTCTTTTTTTGTCAATTTTGATCCATTTGTAGGGCAAACATAAACAAAAACAGATTCACATTCAAAATCTTGAAAATGATTGTCCTTTATAGATTCTATTTCTTGGAAATTGTGATTCCTGTAAGGTAACTCCTCGGTGCACTGTTTGATACTTTCTAGAAAAAAGTGATTGTTTAAATTATCACTTCGAATACCATTCCTACAGTTAAATATATACTTGTTAAAATCTTTCTTCATCATCGCAACATCCAATTTATTTTCATACTCAATTTTCAACTCTTGAAATTTATCCTCCAAATTTTGACAAACAAATTTTACTTTAAAAAAGAACTCTGATAAATTTTCGGTAGGCTGACGTTTGTCAAAGTCACGAGCAAGCTGCATGATAGATATCACTCTTTTTTTAATTACTTCTTCACTGTGGTTAAGAGACAAATTTTCTGCTGTCCTTCTAACTTCGCTACTCAAGTCATGCATGATTGCAATATTTAGAGGTCTGGGAACCATTTGACCATTCTCGCTTTTTAAATAAAATGCAGGATTAAAGACAATGTTGTAGAGAACCGTTACCATTTGTTTGCATTCATTCTTATAGCATTCCCAAATCTCTTGAAGATCTATAGATATGTTTGAAACAAACGATTTTAGATTAACCTTACCTTTTACTACAGAAATCACCTTGTCCCTAATATTCAAAATACTGCATTCGATTTTATGTAAATCAATTGAAGCAGCAAATATTGCTGGAAGTCCCACGAATAGAGACAACAAACGCTTGTAGTTTTCATATTCGTTCAATACATAAATTGTAGGACACACAGTACAGCTAACCATTGAAACCACATTTCCCAGTGTGCTGATATGTTTTTGTGAAATTTCTTTGATCATTCTTTCAGCCATTGCCATCGAAATAACTGCGTTAAACATAAACGAGCAAGACAAAACAAACGCAAACACATCTTTTGATTCTAAATCTCCCCTACAACATTTTAAAACAATATTGTACATTCCAATGACGACAGATGTCCCGTTTAGGCACAGTGATGATATATTCAGAATTTTCATCACTTTGAGCAAATTTCTTGATCCTTTTACTCCTATCTTTTGAGCAGTTTTTAATGCAGCACTGCTTCCCACTGAAGCAACACCAGCTGCTGAAAGGAATACTCCTAACACTGCCATGTTAGCTTCAGAACTCTCCATGTCTTCATCATGTTCTTTCATGTCGGATAATTTTGCCAAATTTCTGCCTACATCGTATACACCTGACACTGCACTTGTTGCCAAAGCTCCAATAACAATTGGCAAACCGATCGGTGTAAACAATGAGGCACCTGTTATGCCCAGACTGATTAACCCGCCAGCTGTGCTCATCTTATCTGCTATGTTTAAAAACGAACTTACTTCATCACATGCATGAGATTCCCCAAAGCCTAATTTAACAATGTCGTCTTCATCATTTTTATATACACCGTTAACTGGATAGCACATATAACATTTTGGGAGTTTATTTGTTTCCAAATAATGTTTCCAAGCACAAACATTGTTGTCTTTATAATCTGTATAATCTTTATAAACACGAAGTGCTAAATCTAAGTATATAGGTGGCTGAAAAATCCTATTTTTTTTACTCCAATTCGAAAGATGACTTCGAAACGCTTGTCTTGGTTTGACACATTTAATTTTTTGCTTTTTAATTTAATCGCCACATAGACAACGTTAATATAAACAGGGTTTCCTGAAAGCGAGATAATCTTCTTGTTTACTTCTTCAATAAGTTTTAATTGCTCTTTATTATAGCCCGATTTTGGCATTCCGAAGATAGCAAAGCTAACCTTATTTTTAAGATTACTGGGATCAATTTCATCATACATCCTGTTTCCCAGAACTTTACACATTTGGTTCTGTATCTGCCTCGCTTCTCGCACCCAATTACACCATTCTAGGTCCATCTGAAAAATTATAGGCCTATATATTTAGAGCTGAAAAACATTAAATACTAAAATAATATTATCATATCTGTAGTAATTACTAGCCTAGTAAAAAAAAACAAAACCACCCAATAATTAGGAATAAGCTGAATTTTTTAAATGCGGTTGATTCTTACGATATATCCCCTTGAGCTTTCCTCCCAATATCTCAAAAGTTCCAAAATTCAGAACTACAAATAATCACTCAAGTCGGATAACAAATGTAGTAGTAAGTAAAATTTTGTTTTGGTTTGTTCCTTGTAAGCCTCCTATACATTTTATTTTTTTAATTTATACCATTTAAGCTACAAAAAATTTAAAAACATTTTTTTGGAAATAAAAGTTTTAGTACATATTTTAACCTTTTCAATGCCAACGTCCTGTTTAACTGGATGTTCCAAAACTTGTAAGAATTGCCAACGTCCATTTTGCGGATGTTCGCAAAAAAAATCATTAAAAAATAAAAATTATTATTTTTGTTAATATTTTATATCAATCTACTATGAATGAATAGTTCTTTCTGTTTCACATATTTATGATATAGTATACAAAATCGATGTAAATTTGAGGATGAATGAAAATAGTTCCCCCATATGTCTTCGGTTGGTTTAAAAAAATATATACAGGGTGTCTTGCAACCATATGAACAAACTTTATCACGTTATTCAGCATGTCAAAAGAAACAAAAAATGTAATATAACATAATATGTCCTATCTCATTCCGTTTTCGGTCTGTCTGTCTGTATGAGTTTTTTACAATATACTTAATATTTTTAGAAGTAGAAAAGATATTGAGCTCAAACTTTGTACACCTATTTGTTGAGTAACCTTTTATCACTGTACGAAAAATTAGAACAATATTTTAAATATTTTCAAAATGGCGGACGTTTATAGTTTCTAATGTCAAATATCTCAAAAACCGCTAACTTTACACAAAAATTACAAGAGACAAAAAAGTTTAATTTTTTAATGACAAACTCAATGGTTTTTTTATTTTGTCTGTAGCTTAAAGGACAACAGAGATATTGACCCAAAAAAGGAAAAATGTATTTCTTGGTAGTTGTCAACAATACCCAGAATTACTATAGAAACAAAATATTTTAAAATTATTTTGAGCTAAAATAATAAGTTATTTGCATAACATTCCGAGCACTTTCTGAGCTGATTCCACTAGCAAAAATAACGAAAAAAGTTAATTTATTCATAGGTCTGGAAATGCTTTGTTAGGTAGATAGTTACAGCTGGCGAAAGATTTCACCCGTGTTTCAGATTACTCACAGAAACGAATCCCTATTGAAATATGTAAGGCGTTAATTAAGGTGTAAAATTTAATTTAATTTACGTAAAATGAGCATATAAATTTAATAAAATAGGTCCCAGTGCTGTAACTGCAGTAATTGTTACAATATTTGACCCAAAACGCAAAATTCAATCTAAAAAAAAAAAAAAAAATTTCTGTAGGGTTTTAGTACATTAACTTTGTAAAATGGTTATAAACCCTCAAAGTATTATATCTTGTACAGAATTTATTTCTGAAGATATTTGTGTAAAGTAGTCCACTAAAAAACTAAAAATTGAATGAAAATATCTCGGAAAACACATATCTTTAAAAATAAATTAATGAATTATAAAATATCCACTTTTTTTTATTTTGTACTGGTTACCAAATAATTTGATATTCAAAGATTGTAAATAATTAACTATTGATAAACAGCTTATACTTTTATTTGTAAACATGATCACATTGTTGTTATTTCTCATTCGATTTTCATAGTTAAGCTACCGTTACATTTGTATTTAAAAGTTGGATATTTTATAATTCATTAATTTATTTTTAAAGATTTGCTTTTCCTAGATATTTTAATTTAATTTTTTGTTTTTTATTGGCCTATTTTACACAAATATCTTCAGAAATAAATTCTCTACAAGATATAATACGTTTGAGGGTTTATACCCATTTCACAAAGTTAATGTACTAAAACCCTACAGAAAACATTTTTTTTTTAGACCGAATTTTACGTTTAAGGTTAAATATTGTAAACATTACTGCAGTTTCAGCACTGGGACCTATTTTATTAAATTTATCTGCTCATTTTACGTAAATTAAATTAAATTTACACCTTAATTAACTCCCTACATATTTCAATAGGGATTCGTTTCTGTGAGTAATCTGAAACACGGGTGAAATCTTTCACCAGCTGTAACTCTCAAACGAAGCATTTCCAGACTTATGAATATATGAACTTTTTTCATTATTTTTACCAGTAGAATAAGTTCAGAAAGTACTTGGAACGTTATCCAAATAATTTATTATTTTAGCTCAAAATAACTTTAAAATATTTTGTTTTTAGAGTAATTCTGGATATTGTTGACAACTACCAAGAAATACATTTTTCCTTTTTTTTTGTCAATATCTCTGTTGTCCTTTGAGCTACAGATAAAATAAAAGAAAACCATTGAGTTTGTCATTAAAAAAATAAACTTTTTTGTCTCTTGTAATTTTTTTTGTAAAGTTAGCGGTTTTTGAGATATTTGACATTAAAAATTATAAACGGTCGCCATTTTGAAAATAATTAAAATAATGTTCTAATTTTTCGTACAGTGATAAAAGGTTACGCAACAAATATGTGTACAAAGTTTGAGCTCAATGTCTTTCCAAAAATATTAAGTATTTTCTAAAAAACACATACAGACAGACAGACCGAAAACGGAATGAGATAGGACACATGTTATATTACATTTTTTGTTTCTTTTGACATGCTGAATAACGTGATAAAGTTTGTTCATATGGTTGCAAGACACCCTGTATATATATACAGAAATACTACAGTAAAATTATGCAAAACATCTTGAGCCTTTAGACCAGGTAACTAGTCATATCTCATCAGTTTGGAAATGAGCCAATTACCGTTTGCTTTACTTCCACCCTCAAACCACAGATATGAAAAGCTACCTGGTCTCGCGAGATTAGAACCTGGCGTCTTCTGATTAGGAAGACCCCACGTTACCACTCGGCTAAGGCTTGCACAGAATAAAACTAAAAAATAACCGCTCTTATTTACTTTACAAAGCAACCATATTGCCTATCTCGCCACTTTTGCTAAATCAGGTCTGCATTTTTGGGTACACTATGGGAGAAAATGCCTTTCACTGAAAGGGTTAAGATTTAAAAATACTTATACAAACATACAAAGTAAAAGTAAGCTGAAAACTTCAGTTTATAACACACACATGTTCTACATGCCCTCAATTAGGATGTCGTCATTGCAGATCTTCGAACATGTTTGTGAAAAGGTGTTGTTGCATGCTTCTAATGTATCTAGTTATTTGTTCACGAAGCTCGGCAATGGCCCATTTTGGAAGTCGCTTTCCTTCATATAAGCCTCAGGTAGTGAAGGTCAGAGGATTTAGACAGCTACCATATGGGAAGTGTATAATCAGCTGTTATAAAAACAACCACAGCTGCTTCAATTTCAGCACTGTTTATTTTAACGCACATTGTAAAAGATTTTTCCAAATTGAAATAAATGATTGTTTCAAATGAAAACAACACTGCAGTTTTATGCTATTTTTATAAAAATAAACAGGAAGGTAAACAAAACAATTTTATATTTGTTTTCTATGATAGGGCGGCCAATTAAATGGTGAAAACGTTTTTGTATGATGAGCTCTCTGTCTACAACTATTAATCCAAAATAAAGAGAGGTGTGAATTAAAATTTCAGACCAAAACTGAGAAATGTTTGTATTTATTGCAATATAGAAACACAATAATAATCAATTACAAAGTTACTACAAACTACAACTAAGCCTACTATTACATTAGTATACACTGAAATCTCGTTTATCCCGAAATTGATGTTACCAGACCCTTTCCGGATAAACCAATTTTGATGTTTTTTATCATTATTAGGCCTACAGTTTTAAGAAAAATCAAATAATTTATGGTAGAAAATTACAGAAACAATAAAATTATTTATTTTGTGTCACATTTAAAAAAATTAACAACTAAAATTGAGATTTTTATAATAAAATAACAAAAAATATTTACAGTATTAAAACATTTTTTTTTCAAAATTTGGTCCGGATAAACCGAATTTTTGGATAAACGAGGTTTTAATGTAATGGGATTCTGTTCCTACTAGTTGTTCCTGACAAACCAATTATTATGTTTTGATAAACTTAAATATATGCTTTCTTTAGTTAGGATTTATTCTAGAATCATCATATAAGGTTTTTATTTTTTTAATATTTACCACTGTACCTTAAATAATTACGGTACTAAAATTTAAATTTTTTGTTCAAATCTATACTAATAATTATTGAAAACAGGTAAACTTAATGAGATGTGTTTTTAGTAATAAATTACTCCTGGGGAATATTGTATGAATAATCACAAACAACTAATACTACTGTATTAGTCATGTAATTTGTAAAATTCTGCTGCATCAAGATCTAGAATAAATTTTTTTTAATTTTAATAATTTTAAAAGTACAAATTCCAAAAAAAGGCTGTATTAATGAAAATTATAAGGATTATGTTAAATTGATAAGACATGTAACAGAAAATAACATAATAATTTAACCACAAAATTTGTTCATAATAAAAGATATACAAATAATTTACAATTCCAAAAATCCTTAAAATTCATTTTTAAACATTTCAAAAGTCATTCCTTAGTGAAAACAGTAAAGGTAATCATGCTTGTTACAATGTGAGGCTCTGAAATTTTACTATGGTGTAACATGGATTTATTTTTCAGTTTAAGCTACGTTTATTTTAGGATTTAATTTGTTTCTATTATACAGGCCTACGGTATGTATAACATTCCATATTCCATACACATTTTCTGCTGTGCCCTTAGTTTTGTCAAATTTTATTGGGCTAATCTTTCAGTTCTGAATCATACATTTTATATTACAAAACTTGGTTCATTATTTTAGGTTCAAATTGGTTTGCTAGATAAGAGTATAAGTTGAATCATCTCAGACCACTTTCAAATTTATTAGTTAAATAATCTATATACATATAAAAGGCAAAGCCCTCACTCACTCACTCATCATCACTAATTCTCCCACTTCCCATGAAACTAGAGAGATGAAATTTGGCATGTGTATACTTTGTGATGGAAATAGGAAAACTAAAGAAACTTCATTTTGATATTCAAATTTTTAGGGGTAGTTTTGGGGGTTTAGGGGTTGTTTTGACTGATCACAGTTTCTCAAAAACCATACCACATAGGAACTTGAAATTTGGTACACATATTACTCATAGGCACTAGAGGCACACTAAGAACGGATTTTAAAATATTTGGCCTGCAAGAGTTGAAACAGCCCCTAAAACAATAAATATTGTTTGTTTTATATCTCAAAAACTTTACGTACTAGGAATGTGAAATTTGGTACATGTATTTGCCACAGGGGAAATGATTTTAAAATATTTGGCCTGCAAGGGTTGAAACAACCCCTAAAACAATAAATATTGTTTGTTATATATTTCAAAAACCTTACCACCTAGGAACTTGAAATTTGGTACACATATTGCTCATAGGCACTAGAGGCGCACTAAGAAAGCATTTTAAAATATTAAGCCTTTAAGGGTTGAAACAACCCTTAAAACAATAAATATTGTTTGTTTGTATCTCAAAAACCTTACCTCCTAGAAACGTGAAATTTGGTATAAGTATTTTTCATAGGGACAAGAGGCGTACTAAGAAAGGATTTTAAAATTGTTGGTCTGTAAGGGTTGAAACAACCCCTAAAACAATAAATATTGTTTGTTATATATCTCAAAAACCTTACGTCGTAGGTATGTGAAATTTGGTACAAGTATTTGCCACAGGGGAAATGATTTTAAAATATGTGGCCAGCAATGGTTGAAACAACCCCTAAAACAATAAATATTGTTTGTTATATATTTCAAAAACCTTACCACCTAGGAACTTGAAATTTGGAACACATATTGCTCATATGTACTAGAGGCGCACTAAGAAAGGATTTTAAAATATTTGATCTGTAAGGGTTGAAACAAACCCTAAAACAATAAATATTGTTTGTTATATATCTCAAAAACCCTATCTCCTAGAAACGTGAAATTTGGTACACAAATTTTTATAGGACCTAAGGCAAACTAAGTAGGCTAATGATGTTTAAATATTTGGTCTTTATGGGTTAAAACAAAGAATAAAAAAATAAGTATTGTATGTTATAATTTCCTTAAAGCTAGAAAACAAAAATGTTTTACGTTTATTTTTTACACGATAGATATAAAAAGTAAACCAGTTTTACATTTTGTAACGTTCTGCTAATAGGTGAAAATGTAGTAACAACCCCTAAAACTGTAAATATTAATTAAATACCACCTAGGAACACGGAATTTGGTACACATATTGCTCAATAGGGGTTAGAGGCGAACTAAGAAAGGATTTTAAAATAGTTGGCCTTTAAGGGTTTAAACAACCCATAAAATAATAAACATTGTTTGTTATACTTTCCTTAAAGCAAGAAAACTGAAATTCTGTACATTTATTTCTTAGAAGATACATATAAAAAAATAAAGCAGTTTTACCATTTTATCACGTTCTGCTAAGGGGTGAACATTTAGTAACAACCCCTATAACTATAAATATTAATTTAATGGTACCGTTAAGGAACGTGAAATATTTGGTTCACATATTGCTCATAGGCGCTCTAAGATAGGATTTTAAAATATTTGACCTTTAAGGGTTGAAACATTTCCTAAAACAATATATGTTGTTTGTTTACTTTCCTTAAAGCTGAAATTTTGTACATATATTTCTTACAAAACACATATGAAAAGTAAATTACTTTTACATTTTGTTACTTGCTGCTAGGAGTGAAAATGTGTTAACAACCCCTAAAAACAATAATTATTAATATTGATACATCCTTAAAACTACAGAGCTGAAATTTTGTACATTTATTTCTTACATGATACACATAAAAAGTAAACCAGTTGTACATTTCGTTACTTGCTGCTAAGGGTTGAAAATGTAATAACAAACCCTAAAAACAATTAATACTAATTTGTATTCTTTCCTTAAAGCTAGAGAGCTGAAATTTGGAACTTATTAACTTTAAGAAAATATTTAAAGACTTAAAATGATCAAAACTATCCCGATCTATGCATTCGCAATTAAAGACGCTGCAAATATCAAGCTAAGACTGTGGTTTACCAGTCTGTAGATTTAGCGGTTGAAAAAAAAGACGCTCTTCACTCTGAATTTTGTATTTATTTAATTTATTTAGCACTCATACCATGACGAAGACAATTGACGGGCAACCAGTGAACAATAAATACTAAAGTAATGGAATATAAATGTTATAATTCACTTTAATAATAATAGATGAAAGAAAATGAGAGAATACTATGACAATTAATTATAAATCATGGTGATGCAACAAACAAATTCCCTGTAGCGAAGCACGGGTATTCAGCTAGTACTATACTAAGTTTATACTAATTTATATCTAACACCAATCTTCAAGAAATAATTCAGCATAACAAAAAGTGAAACATGACGTATCTGTATTTGTTTTCAAGCCACTATAAATAATGATATACTTTTCAAGTAAATTTAGTAAAAAGTACATTGTTATAGTTTAAAAGAAACTTTGAATGTTTATTAAAATTATATATACCGTATATATCTTTTTTTAATTTGAATAAATCAATTTAATAACACAATGAGTTATTAAATTAGCCCAGTCAAATTAATGTAAGCTTTCGCTGCCATCTTGAATTTTAGTACAATTTTCTGGTTTTTCTAAATTATCTCATAAAGTATTAACCCTTAAGTGCACACTTTTGCATATCTGCAAAGCTAAACTAACATAGCTTGTATTCAAACAAAAGTAGATAAAATACTCTGAATCCCTCCTTTACACATCTGCAAAAGTGTACAACTATAAACTTTGCCACCAGAATGCGCTGTTAACTTGTTTTATTTACAGTGACTAGATAGAGACAGTGTGGCCAAGTGAGGTCTTGTTTCCTATTGGCCGGCAGCCATGTTTATCCTAAATTCTTATCTGTTTCTATTATATTTGTTAAATTTTTTGCACAAAAAAACAGAATACACTTTTTAAGAAGAAACACAGTTTTTATTATTTAATTTCAATATAAATATCAAACTGAAACAATTAAATCGCTTGTTTTTCCCTTTATAAAAAAAAAAAACAAAGAGGTCATTTCTCTTATACAGTAGAGTGTCGAAAATCTGAACTAATTGGGACCGAGTTGGGTTCGGATTATCAATTTGTTCGGATTTTTGAAAACAACCAAGAAAAAGCCATTTAGGCTAAAATATATGCCCTTTAATCGATTAAAGTGGTTAAACAGTACAAGCAGTAATGTAATTACAATACAGTATGTAAGACTACTTACATATTATGATTTAGAAGAACCTGCAAGTACACAGTAAGGCCAACATGATTACACTTGTAACTCTCAATTACAGTAAAGTACACAATTAAAAGTTCACTTGTAAATTGTAGTTAACACAAACGAAAAAAAAAAATACTGCATAGTACACTACTGTATGTACGACACACTGTTATAATGATTACACACGCTGTAGTGCACAACCTTTGCACAAATGCAATGAATTAATCGAAATGACGCTATAGTGCACACCTTTGCACATATGCAATGAATTGCCCAATTTAAGTTAATAAAACCGCTTGATATTTTTTTAGTATTTTTCCCCTTTTAAATGATGAAAAGGAATACAAAAATATTTTTTCCCTCAAAATAAAAAAAAATTGATCTTCTAAGGGTTAATGTTTTACATACCATATGCAATTACAAAATTAAAGTACACAAAATTTACTACACAAATTGTATATACAGTTTTCTTGTAACTCCAACTGTTTCAGAGAAATATGTACTTAAATATGTAATTTTTCTAATTTTTTAGTTTTTCTTAATTATCTCAAAAATGATAATAACATTTTTTGTTTTTATTTATGAATTTTAAAGCTAAATTGAATTTCATTAAATATCTAAATGAAAGACAATGACAGCAAATGTACATACAATATTGTAGTATTTACTTTGTTGGTATAGGATGTCGAGTTGAACAAACCAATTATTACACATAACTTAACTATTATCCTTCATCCGATTGTTTTGGCAGTTACACCATCCGATAGGGAATCAAAAGGGCTACAAAAAAGGTGTCTTGACATTTTTTGTTAAAATGTACGGTTTTTGAGTAATTTAGGTTTGAAATATTCAAACAGCCGTCATTTTGAAACGAATGATTGGATTTAAACGATTATTTTTGGAGATATATCATTGTTAGGTTAAACTTCATGCCAAATTTGAACTCAAACCGTCAAACCGTTCTCTAGATATGAATTATTTTGTACAAATAACAAAATTGCGCATTGCGACTAAACTAAGCCGAATTTGAAAAAGTTTTAATGAACATTTTTTATTTATTTCAATGTGTACAATACAATCCTGCATAGCCTGCTACGGTTTTTAGGGACACCCTGTATATAATAAAACCTTTTAAAATATTATATAATTTAGGTTATCTTATTTAATTTGATTTGGAAATGACATAAAACCATAATCCTTGTTTTGGTTTTTTTTTAAGTAACCCTAGTTCCTCTTGTCTTTATCATTAATATTAATTTAGCTTCACTTAATCAGCGAGTTAACCTGAGAGGAGCTTATTATAGTTTAGATAGAATACAGCTTTAAAAGATTTGTTTGAACATGACTATTTAATTTTAAGATGCCAAAAATGATAACTATTCAAAATCTAACACAATTTTTTCTTTGCAACTGCAGTGGCTTTTCTATGTAATTTATACAGTAACGTACCTTAAAAAATATCTTTCTTTTAGATGCTTGGGCTTTTTTTAAATAAACCTGTTAAAATGACTACACAAACTTTTTAAATGGTTATATATCTCATAAGCAGTTAGTATTTTCAAAAACATCTTATAAAGTGCTAGTAAAAGTCACAGTTTTGGAAAATATCAGAGTTCTAGGAAATCATGAGTAGCCTACTATTAAAAACTGTCTGACAGTTTAAAGATTTTACAATACAAATTTTATAGTTTTAAAGTAAATGATTTTCACGATACATTAATTACAGAGATTGAAAAGTTTGAATTTAATAACTACATGCCAGTAAGAACGAATTGTCTCAATTGTATGTTAACATTAAGGTCAACAAATATTGCTAGATTATTCATCATTTTTTGTTGTTATTTTGTTTAAATAATCAGTATAGGTTTATGATTTTTTTTAAATTTTGGATCAATCATAACATTACTGCAATTCAGAGGGTCAATTTTTGTACAAGGCAGAGAGGAATAGGGAGAACTTCTCTAAAAGTAGATTGCTTGCACTTAGTTGACAACTTGTACGCAATAAGACAGATGTGAACTACCCAATGGAATTCATTTGCTGTGATGCAGACTGCACAGCCAGTATTAACAGATATTTTTTATTTTAAAACCGACCTCTTTATTACATTTGAACAACTTTGAATTACGTATTCCTTTAACTTCCTTTTAATTTTTCATACTGGCATTTCTTTCAATAATTCAACAGGGTTAGTTTGAACAATTTCCTTGGGTTTTTGTACAACTGCAACTCCTACTGGACAGGATCCTTCAGTGTTCTCAGGATTGTAGAATAACACCCTAGGAACAGGCTTTTCAGGCAAAGGATTGAGTACAACCAAGCGGTCATCAGTAAACATTTCTGAGGTTGTCTTGTCAATGTTCATTCCAGAGAATTCTCTTGCGTAAGAGAAATATTCATCTTCTGTCAAATCTGACCTATTTGGAGGGCAACAAAAAGGAAAAACGGATTCATATTCAAAATCTTGAAAATAACTGTCCTTAAAAGATCCTTTTTTTAGGGAATTGTAAGTTGTGTACCAATCTTTGAAATCCTTGGCAGATGGTTTGACAGTTTCTAGAAAGAAGTGATTGTTTAAATTTCCACTTCGAATATGATTCCTAGAGTTAAATATAGACTCGTTAAAATCCTTTGTCATCCTCGCATCAACCAGTTTATTATCATGCTCATCTTTCAACTCTTGAAATTTTTCCTCCAAACGATTACAAAAAAAATTTACTTTAAAAAAGAACTCTGATAAAGTTTTGGCAGGCTGTAATTCGTCAAAGTCACGAGCTAGTCGCATGATACGTACCTCTCTTTTTTTAATCTCTTCTTCACTTTCGTTAAGTGACAAATTGTTTGCAACTGTTTTAACTTTGCTATTCAAGTCGTACATTATTCCAATATCTAAAGGTCTGGGAACCATTTGACCATTCTCGCTTTTTAAATTAAGATTGTAGGTAATGTAGTAGATAACATTTGAGATTTGCTTGGATACTTCCTCATAGCATTCCCATAGTTCTTCAAGATCTTTGGATATCTTTGAAATAAAAGTTTTTAAATCAATCTCAAATTTTACTAGTGACCTAGTGTGGTCCCTAATACTTAAAATACTGCATTTGATTTTACGTAAATCAATTGAATCAACAAATAGTGCTGGAAGTCCCACGATTAGAGACAACAGACGCTTATAGTTTTCATATTCATCCACTACATGAACTGCAGGATTTACAGTACAGCTCACCAGTGAAGTCATATTTCCGAGTGTGCTCATGTATTTTTGTGAGATTTCATTGATCATTCTTTCAGCCATTGTCATTGAAATAACTGCGTTAAACATAAACAAGCAATTCAAAACAAATGCAAACACATCTTTTGATTCTAAATTTCCATTCCAACATTTCAAAACAATATTGATTATTCCATTGGCGACAGATAACCCGTTTATGCAAAGTGATGATATATTCAGAATTTTCATCAGTTTGAGCAAATCCGTCGCTCCTTCTACTCCTACCTTTTGAGCAGTTTTTAATGCAACACTGCTTCCCACTGAAGCAACACCTGCTGCTGAAGTCAACACTCCAAACCAAGCCATTCTAGCTTCAGAACTGTCCAACCCAATATCATGTGCGTGCAAGTCAGTTAATTTTGCCACATTTCTGCCTACATCGTATGCACCTGATACTGCACTTGTCACCAAACCTCCAATAGCAATTGGAAAACCGATCGGAGTAAACAATGCGGCACTTGTTATGCTCAGACCTATTAAGCCGCCAGCTGTACTTACATAATCTGTGGTGTTTAAAAACGAACTTACTCCATCACATGCATGAGATTTATTAAATTCTAATTTAACAATTTCTTTTTTATCCTTTTCATATACACCATTAACTGGATAGCACATATCACATTTTGGTAGTTTATTTGTTTCCAAATAATGTTTCCAAGCACAAACATTGTTGCCTTTATAATCTTTATAATCTTTATAAACACGAAGTGTTGAATCTAAGTATATAGGTGGCTGAAAAATCTCATCTTTTTTCACTCCAAGTCGAATCACGACTTCCATACGCTCTTCTTGGTTTGATTGTAATTTAATTAGCACATAGACAAAATTTATATAAATATGTTCTCCTAAAAGAGAGACAATCTTATTAGTTATTTCTTCAATATGCTTTGATTGCTCTTCATTATAGTCCGATGTTGGCGGTCCAAAGATAGCAAAGCTAACCTTATTTTTAAGATTATCCTTATCAATTTCATCATACAGTCGGTTTCCCAGGAATTTACACAACTGGTTCTGTATTGGTCTTGCCTCATCCTTCCACTTAATCCATTCTGGGGTCATCTGAAAAATGATAGGCTTACATATTTAAACTGAAAAACATTAAATATGTAGTAACAACCGGCCTAGTACATAAAAAACAAAAACAACCAATAATTAGGAGAAAGCTGAATTTCTTTAATGGGGTAGAATCTTATGAGATATGTAAACCCAACTTCTTCTTGTTGTGCTTTCCCTCCAATATCTCAAAAGTTCCAAAATGTAGAGCTTCAATTAATCACACAGGTCTGCTAATAAATTAAATTTAGTAGCAAGTTAAATGTTTTTTTGTTGTTCTTTCTAAATTGTAATATAAGTTTTGATTTCATTCAAGATTTATATTTAGGTTACAAGCTGTTTTTGGAAATAAAAGTTGTAGGACACATTTTAAGCTTTCTCATGGAACACCTTGTATTTCATGGAGATTTTACAAGCCATTTTAAGACTTTTTTTATACGACTAACCGTTTAAAAGGTGGAGGGCTATAAAGTTTTAAAAACACCCTAACCGAGCTATTGTTTTTAGACTTTTTTTCATTCTTGTGGATTGACATTATCTCTTAACAGTTTAGGAGCTAGAGCCACTTATAATTTTCAAAAATTCTCAACTTCAATGATTTTTTAGACAATTAGGCTACCCTAATTTTAAAAGTAAGTAAAAACTGGCTCTGAAAAATGTTTGAATTTACCAATTTTTGAAAATGATAAGTCCCAGTAGCTTATAAACTGTTAGAGACAACCAAAATAAACAAGAATGAAAAAGTCTTAAAATAATACATACGATGGTCGTTCAATAAATCCTTAAAAAAAGATTTTAAAAAAAGTATTTTGGGTAACATTTTTTACTTTTCAACATAATGTTCTTAGCTCTATACACTTTTCTATGCGATTTTCCATCCTTCTTAACCCGTCCAAAAAGTAAGATTTCGGAAGGTCCTCAAAATAAGCATCTGTTTGGGAGATGACTTCTTCATTTGTCCCGAACCGTTGTTCGCCGAGCCTTTTTTTCAAGTTTGGAAATAAGAAAAGGTCATTGGGGCCAAATTTGGCGAATACGGTGGACGATGAACCAATTCGAACTTAAATTCCACAATTTTAGCCATTGCAACTGCTCAGGTATGGTGCCGTGTATTGTCTTGATGAAAGAAGACTTTTTGCTTTATCAAATGAGGGCGTTTAGTTTTGATTTCTTCACTTAACCGGTGCACAATAATGACACATAATACTCTCCAGTTATTGTTTTTCCTTTTTCCAAGTAATCAATGTAAATAATTTCTCCTGCATCCCAAAAAAACTGTGGCCGTAACCTTTCCAGCCGATTTCACCATCTTTGGAGCCCGTTCGCCTTCAAAAACCCATTGTTTTGACTGTTTCTTTGTCTCTGGCGTATAGTAGTGAATCCATGTTTTGTCCACAGTTATGTATCGACGCAGAAACACATCCGGATTAAGACGAAAAAGCGTCAAATTAGCCTCAGAATCAACCACAAGATTGTGTTTATTCTCCTCTGTGAGCAAAGGTGGCACCCATCTTGCTGAAACTTTTTCACACCCACTTTTTCATGTAAAATTGTGAACACAGCACCTTGTGATATGCCTGTGGCCTCATTTATCTTGCACACTTTAAATCACAGATTGCTTAACACCATATCGTTGATTTTATCGATTATTTTGGGTATAGTCACCTCTACTGAACGTCCATAAGTATGTTCATCTTTAGTGATGTACGGCCACGTTTAAATTCATTTACCCGATTATAAACAGTGGCAAATGTAGGGGCAGATGTGCCATGATCCAACTCGGCTTTGATTAATTTCGATGTTAAGCCTTTCAAATATAAATATTTTATCACCGTTCAAAACTCACATTTTTTTAAATAAACAAAAGTTCTCTGCTTCAATCGACAACAACAATGAAACCGCATGTTCTATAAAGCTAAAAATTTAACAGCTGTCTATTGAGTAATTCTACTTCCTATTTTTTAATGATTTTCTAAGGACTTATTGAATAACCCTCATACATTTTATCAAAACTGTCTTTCCCAATAAAACATTTTAATCTGGCCGCTGATATGAAAAATTTTGTAGTTACCTCTAGTTTTTAAATCAAGAAATTGTGGGAGTTATCATTTAAGGTTTTTAAACTATTGTACTTATTGAATAAAAATAGTACTAATTTTGTCACATCTGTATACTAGATCTAAAGTGTAGAGTAGGATAACCATCCAGAACAAAACTGGTATCGGTATTAAATTGTAAAATAAAAATATTATGTTATATTCTGACCAACCCATCCCACTTATTGAACCCACATACACCATAACTTCGCCTACGGACACTGGCGCCTTAAAACTGATAGCACAAACACTAAAAGTAATCCAATTTCAATGACTTTACTATCAATGTAAATTTAAGATATTGAACTTTGATATTGAAGTATAAAATATAAATGTGTACGTGATTTAAAATTATTTAAATGGATAGAATAGTAGTTGTCCCCCACTGAACTAAAGAATATAAAATGTTTGTTTATTCTTAGCTTACTGACTCAAAAATAATTTCTCTAAACATTTTCTAATTCCACAGTAGAATACTACATGTTGTGAAACCTTTAATATAATATGACAACTTAGCTTTCAGACAAATTATTTATCAAACCCTTTTCTAACAGTAGGCCTACTAGCCCCAAGAATGTTTGCAAATATAGTCATTAGGCCTAATAAGCCCAGGAATGTCTGCAAATATACTCATTAGGCTTAATAGGCCCAGGAATGTCTGCAAATGTAGGCCTACTAGCTAAGTTACTGCAGTCATAATTGTTGCTAATATTATTATTCTCCATAAAAAAATCTTCTCCACTTACTGAATTATTATCTAAAATTAAGTTTTCATCATCCGAATCAAACAAACCTTCACTGTCACACTGAATCACTTCCATTAGGCGTTGGTATAAACAATTCTTCGTAGCTAAAAATATCGCAATCCGAAATGTTTAAATACTCTTGTATTTTAGAGTCATCTAAACCCATAAATTTAACAAAAGGAATAAGAAGTATGATTTTAAAACACAAACAAAACAACACAACATAAAAGTAAACACATTACAAGTTTCTGACCGATAAACTATGACTAACTGAACAGGTGATAAGCAGATTTTCCTGTTGATAAAATAGCAGTAAATAAGAAATGATCATCTCTGTGTTATTTATACAGTATAGAGACTCGCTACACGACTTCCTCTTTAGCAAGTGCATTTTTCTAATCTTCCTGAGATTGCCATAACACTTAATCGCACAACTATTATTATTTAAAAAAATTCAATAGCTCAGATTTTTGTACCATTACAGATTGCAGCTCTAACCCTCTATTAGCACGTCTTTTTACGAAACTGAATCTTTATAACGAGAGTTCAACCTCAGTAGTAAGTCATTTTACACAACAGAACATTTATAGCACGACTTCATCCTTGCCAATGCATAGTTATCACGGTCAGTGACTCAACGGAACAAATGTTTTGAAGGAAACGATGTCTTACACACAGGTCTAAACATGAAAACCCAGCTTTTTCCCCTTCCCGACCCTTATCAACTGTGACAGGTCAGTCGTGGGCCCGCTGTCAAATCGGTTCGGTGATGTTTATTTGTGTTTAGTTCATTTACTGTGCATTGTTTTGTTTTGAAACGAAACATAAAATTTGGTCATTGGCTGTGGAGTTTATATCATACATTTTGTGTAAAATTAATTAGTTCTTTTTAGTTAAATACATTTTTGTGTTTCTATCAGTTTTTCTATTTTCAATTTTTGTACTACAGTAATTTAATGTTCATTTTTTGTTTATTCAATTAAATGTGCAGCACTATCTGCAATACATTTTTATTCTACGAACTATACATATTTGAAATGTGTATTTTTATTTACTAACCAGATACATTACAGTACGTATTTTGTTACTGTACAATAATAATAAAATGTACTTTTTAAAACAAAACGTGCTAGTGAGGGTTGATTCAAAATGCACTTGCTATAAAAGGATTTAAAAAAAAGTAGTGACCTTGATAGTATGACTTTTAGTCAACATGCTTGATAGCACAAACCTCAACTAGAAGAGTCTTTCGTTAACAAGACTGTTTCCCAAATCCCCTTGAGATACTTGCTATCGAGGTTCTACTGTATTTGGTTTCACAAAGTCTCAAAAGAGTGCAGCACATGTCGTGTAATGGATTAAATGCAGTTATAGTGTTAGTCTGGTGTCACCCGACACTGGATAGGAATCGAAACTTGTCATGTGTGGGTTCCGCTGTTCCAGAAGCTGCAAGGGTACGCTTGATTTATGAGAACAACTTTTGCTGTTTTCAGCACAGTGTAAACGAAAAATAAATGCGCTCCCATAAAATATGTCCTTCATGTCATATTTGATGGAATTATAATTATGTAGAAAGTGAACAACAAATCACCAACTACATTTGATGTATAAGTAGGAACTGCGAAATAGGTAGGCCTATAATTGCCATAACCAATACACTCTATAAAGGGTGTCAAAAAAACCTTAGCAGCCTATACAGGATCAGAAAGTATAAGTTAATATAATTTTTTTAAATGATCAGTAACTTTTTTTAATTCGGTTTAGTTTATTCGCAATCTGCCATTTTGTTATTTTACAAAAACTCACTGTAACTCTAGATAGAAAGATGTCGAGTTAAAATTTGGTAAAACCTAAGCATTTTGTATGTTAAGATTTAGAAATGTACCAAACACAAAAGAATTTATTTTTATGATTTTCAAAATGTAGGTCTTTACAAATTTTTTAACGTAGAATATCTTGATAACTTTACAAAAAATTTACACGAGATAAAATA
Organism: Philaenus spumarius; assembly: GCA_018207615.1. NCBI lineage: Eukaryota > Metazoa > Arthropoda > Insecta > Hemiptera > Aphrophoridae > Philaenus > Philaenus spumarius. The sequence continues at coordinate 289,100 of JAGFPH010000243.1, read as the reverse complement.
TTTTTCTTTTCTAACGACAAACAAAATGTTTTTTTTTTTCTTTCTGTAGGTCAAAGGATAAGAGTTATAGGCAAAAAACTGAAAACAATTTCTTTGTAATTGTCTACAAAATTAGCCTAAAACCAAAATCTTTTGAATTATAATACAGTAGTTTTAATAAATAAGATAAAATCCATTGCTCTGGAATGATTTACAAATTCATCAATTGTGGCACTTTATTAAAATAAAGTCAGACAATTGCTGACTCATTTTGGAAGCTGATAATTGTCACTGCAGTAACTACTGAAATGGTATTAATAAAATTAGTATTATTGAAGCATATTATTAGTTACCATTTTGAAATGGTTAAGAAACGCATTTGAATTAATTGTAATGCATTTCAGAGCAATTGATTTTATCTTGGTAATTCGTAACAATTAAATTGTATGATACTTACCTACATTACTGAAAAACTAATTTGAAACTGGAAAAAAGTGCTTATTAATGTCGGAAATCATTATCCCTCAAAGTGGCAAACTGCAGTCTCTCGGGCGCAAATGCAACCCGCTCGAACCTTAGCGAGAATTTGCATATATTTGCATAATCGATAATTTAACCCACTTACAATAATCCAATCGTAATAAAACTGGCACCATTGGAAAGGAAATGACTTAAACTTTAATTTTTGTATTTACAACTTTTTCGTAAAACGTATATTTACATACGTACCGGGTAATCATCGTTTTAAAATATGCATATTGTGTTACAGCTATTTCCGCAGGCGAATCTGCATACAATTGTACTGTTATTTCCCACTTCTTCAATGTTCAAGACTATCTACACAAACATTTCTTTGGCTATTATAAAGATACCATTGGATTCGTCAAGATATTATCTTTCTGTTGGTGCCTTCTCATCAGATGTCACTATAAAAATAGTATTTTTTTCAAGAATTACTGTAAACCCTTGCGATTGGACAGTTTTTCAACCAATGAAACAGCCCATTTGTCAAGTGATTTTATGCCTACCATATTAAATGTTTTGACAGATTTCTTTACACCATTTTGTACAGCAAAGTCTGAATTTTGTAACGGTGGGAATTAATCCAGAAATAACCGGTTTTTTGTCTGCCTAGACGACAATTGAAATGTACATAATTATTACGTTCTAGTTAGAAAGTCTAGCGCGTGGGTTCCCACGGTATTCAAATGTCCCATTCTATACACAGTGTGTAGACTGGTGACTTTTCATTAGATTGATGTCATTTTGTTATTCAAATAAATATAACTCAAACACTTTTGTGAACTAAGGAAAGACAAGTATACCGTTCTTTTCTTTGATTTATCCTCTACACTTTGTTATAATAATATTTCATTTTTGGGCAAAGCATATATTATTAAATGACGTTACAATCTAGGTTTGTCACCAGTCGTGTACTTGGAACATAAAAACTGTTTTTTTCAAAATAAAAAATTTGAAATTGATAAATGTTTTTATACAGTTATATTTAGAACTAAATTACGAAACTTTTTACGCTTACGAAAAAAGTACAAAAAAATGTTTACTACTTGTTATGTAGGCCTAAAGTTGAACCTTTTCCTTTCGTTACTGAACATTTTTTGTTTCTTGAGCTAATAACTTTTACAATTTTAAAAGAAACTAATTTTTAGTGGTATATTTGAATTCTTTGAAGTTTTGTCTAAAAAAAGCTACTGAACACTTTTGGATTGGGGTTCATTTACTAATTTTGGCAAATTTTTAAAAATATGCTTGCAAAACGCTAAAAACGGGCTGGCCAATTTCAGCTATAACCATGCCAGTTCTAGGGTTAATAATGATGAAAACTTACATTAAAAGTTGTCTGGATCAGTTTCTGTATCAGAATACTGGTGTTGGAAACATACTGTGTGCCCAAAAACTATAAATTATAACTTCAGACTACTTTTTTTATGCTTGAGTTTCTTTTACACATAGACAAATTAATAATCATTGTAAACATAATATATAAGTTAGTATATTATTCAAGACTGATAAAAGGGCGTGGATAACTTTTAACTTTCTTATCGCTTGATGAGATTTCTACAAAGTTTTCCAACATTTAGTTATTTGATTTTTCGTTAGTAGTTATTATTCCATATATTGTTCAACTACAATATTATAAAATTTAAAGTTGACCCAGTAATAATTGTTAATAATTACTATTATCTTATTTATTAATAATACTATTAGAATTTAAAAAATGTTGGTTTTAAAAAACTTATTTTAGATGTTGTAGACAGTTACCAGGAAATTATGTTTTAAGTTTTATGTCAATAACTCGGTTATCCTTTAACCAACAGAAACGACAAAAAACCAGTTTGTCTGCTGTCAAGAAATAAATATATTTTGTCTCTTATACATTTTTTGTAAATTTAATACTTTTTAAGATTTTCCACGTTAAAAATGTATCATTGCCACCATTTTGAAAATTATCAAAACAAATTCTTTGTGTTTGGTACATTTGTAAATCATAACATACAAAATGCTTATGCCAAATTTGAACTCAATATCTTATCTATTTCTGGAGTTACAGTGAGTTTTTGTAAAAAAAACAAAATGGTGGATTGTGACTAAACTAAGCTGAATTCGAAAAACGGTTTCTGATCTTTTTTCATCTACAGTATTTCAACGTATATAATCCGATCATGAGTAGCATGCAAAGATTTTTTGTGACACCCTGAAAAAATTATATAATTTTAAAGCTTAAAATGTGCACTACAGCTTTTAATTCAAACATTTTTCTGCGATTGAACTACGATTTCAAAAACACTAGTCATAAACAACATTTTATTTCAAACTAACTCCAATAAATAACTCTAATTTTAGAATGATCCATGTTGGTAACTTAAAACACGATTGGAATGCTATCAAGAAAAAATAAACCTGCTTTAATCATTCGGGCTCAATGATATGAAACAATTTTCCCAGACAACGCAATTTTCTATAATCTGTGCCGAAAAAATCCGTAGGCCTGTATACAAGGCTGTGTGTTTCAAGGCCAACCACATTCAATAAAATTACTAGAGAATCACTTTCGACTGTGTAATAGGTTAAATTTAAGAAAGTAAGTGGTACAATTTTGTAAATAAGTGAAAATACTTAGTTGGACTTTTTGATTTAGTGAAATAAATAAAACCAAAGTATTTGGAATGTTGCATAAAAACTACCTAAAAAATCAAAGTAATATATCAAAGTTATACCTGGAGACTCAAAATGATTTTTTCAAGTTTGTACACTATCTTAGTTAAAAATAAAGCAGAATCAAACAAAAAAAAGAAGGATTTTTATATGGACAAGAAAGGGCTATGTGGGTCAGCTGCCCCAGGCACCACGAGCTGCCGATAACAAATTTTTATTGGCTTCCGGGTATAAAGTTCATGTTGATTATCTATAGACAGGCAAAACAATATTATAATAAAATATCGGTAACGTAAGATTTGAAATACAGAACTTCTTTAATTAATTATTTATCTGATCAAACAAATCAAAATTAACCAAAACACTTTTCCTTTTAGAAATATTGCCATTCATTTTATTTTTTACTTACGCAATACTAATAGGTTTGAGGTTTGCCAACTTAAACATAGACCACGACTATACACTGCATACTATATTAAGATATAAAGATTGTTTGCATTTTATTCAACAGTTCACTTTTACGTGCCGTCAGAGAATAAAATCGTATATATATTGACCTCGGGAGGTAGTAAAGGATGCTTTGAGGCTTAAGTACAAGCCATTAAAGTAAAGTAAAATCGTTGCAAAGGTTTGGAAATGTTCATTTTTGTTATTTAAGAAATTAAGATGAAGTAAAAGTAAATAAAACCTGTTAATATAGAAAAGTTTTGCTTTTATTTGGTATAAACTGAATGTAAATCGGTCTAGTGAAAGTGTCAGACGAACTGTCCTAAGGATTGAAAAAGTTAACTTTTCCCCCATGTTAAATCTCCATAAGAAAAGTTTATTTTTAATTTTTGACCCATTTAACGTAAATATTTTCAAAATACTGGTACAAATAAAACCTGTTAATATAGGACCGAAAACCTTTGTTTTAGTAAAACCCGCATGTAAATCAGCCCAGTAGAAGTCTCAGACGAACTGTCCAAATGTTTTTTCCTTACGACTTTAAATATATAGATATTTGTAAATAGCCGCTATTTTCCAATATGGCGGTCAACTTTGAAATTTCTTATGGAAACCCCTATTTTTATGATGGCTTTGGGTTTTACATCCAATTTTAAGACTTTTTTATTCTTGGTGTTTTTAATAACAAATTTATATTAGGCTAGTTTTGTTTCATTGCAGTTCATATCTACTTGAAATATTTTTGTGTAGTTGTTTCTTTGAAAAATTTGGTTATAGTGAAGCCTGCACTTTGTTTCATTTTTGTTTAATGTTGTAAATATGGAGTTTATTAACATTGAAAAGTTGACATGTTGGAAGTTTATTTTCTATGTGGAAAGAACAGTTCCTTGGCAGCAAACAGCTACACTGAATGATACTCAGATAGGGCAGCACCTAACCGTAAGATGTTCACATGACTGGTAGGAAATCTAAGATTGAATGGGTCTTTTGTTAAGAAAGAATAATCCCAAGAGTTGTGACCGAAAATGTCGAGGCAGATATCTTAGCATATTTTGTGGTGCACCCCAAGGCCTCAATCAGAAAATTAGCACGCCTTCTTTACTTGTCATTCGAAACAATACAAAATGTACTTCGTAAGCACAAATACTACCTTTACCTAATTTTTAACCTTGCAAAAGAGTCTTAACCTTCTGTTCCGACCGAAATCCAGCCCCCTGTCCGATCCTGCACTCGTCTTCTCAGTACCCTCCTGTCTGCCACTGGTCTAAAATATATATAAACTTATTCAGACAAATATTTAGAATTAATTGTAAAAGATATCTCGAATGCAAAATGTGCTGTTATATTGGTTGAAAACTGTCCAATTGCAAGGGTTTATATTTTCGAAACCTTTATATTTTCGAAACTATAACAGTGATTGGAAGGAAGTTTTAGAAAATTCAAATCTTGACAAATTCAAAGGTATCTTAATATTATTGTCAAAATATTTCTGTCGAGCGATATTGAGATCTAGAGAAGTGACAAAGTTGAGTAATTTCTTTGTGTTTTCAAGCACGCCAATAGCTTTACAGAAAAGTACAATTTTAAAACTATGATTGCATATGTAAATATACGTTTTAGAAAAAAATTGTGAATACAAAAATTAAAGTTTAAATTATTTCCTTTCCAACGGTTTTTGTTTTATTGCGATTAGATGATTTTTAGTGTCTCATAATAAGGGACGAAGGGTCCTCATCCGGACGAGGAACAAGGGTCCGGACAGAAGGTTAAAATTGGATGTAACACTCAAATCCGTCATAAAAAATAGGGGTTTCCATAAGAAATTTCAAAGTTGACCGCCATATTGGAAAATAGCGCCATACTTTCTGAGATCCCAATAGCAACCATTTACAAATATTGTAACTACATATTTTTTAATTTCTCAAAAAACAAGGAAAGGTTCTCCAATTAAAGTTTACAATAAAATTAATACTTTCTGAGATTCCAATGGTGGCCTCCTTGGGTTGATCTCCCTGTATAAGCCTATCTTTTAAGTTCTTTTTACATGTAGGCCTGCTCAATATTAAGAAATTATTGAAAAAAATCTATTTTTTTACTGTTTCTGTTCCTATTTACCAATCATCCAGGACTACTAGTCTATATAGTTTAATAAACTCGAGTCCATAGCTCTAATTCCCTAACCTGGTACGGTAGGGGGTGCCCAATAAATGCCTGCCCCATGTGCCTACACTCCTAAGGACGACCCTGTTTTTATGTTGTTAAGGCCTAAATTTAATAAGCTATTAAGGGGTTAAACTGATACATAGGGGCCATATAAAATTTGCAACAGAAAAATCAACCTAAGCATAAAACTTGTAGCCTAGCCTATATTTTTAGTTAATAAGCTTTAAACAAATATCCAATTATATTAGTTTTTTGGTGAAGTTACATTATGACCATTATGTTTATATATTAGTTTCCTGTTATTGTGTGTTTGCCTGACTCCTGAAACTAGTGGATTTTAAGTGGTTGAAATTGATTGTTTTTCGTGGTGTTTCTGTCTGTGGATGTGTTGTTGTTGTGAATATGTGAAAATTGTTTTAGCTTTTTAAAGAAAAAACTATATATCCTTTCATTAAACATCTATGTGCTTGGCTATAAAGTGCAGTGGTCTGATACAAGTTCAACCGTGAACTTTGTACTTTAATGTATGGAAAGAGATAAGTGAACTGTTTGTGGACTAAGTATAATCACTAGACAGTTTTTAATTTGAATTTTATTTGTTGACTCTGACAAACATTTTTGCAAATGTTTGAATAATATGTTTACTATTGCATAACTAACTATTGTTTGAATAATATGTTTACTATTGCATAACTAACTATTGCCATCTTTATCTAATAATACTGTTTGCCTTTATTTGACTAGCAGATTAGGTAGAGGCCATACCAATAACTGAATTTATTGCATTATTAGAGTAAATTTGTAACTACAGTATTTGACTTTAATTTATTTATAATTTTTGTTATGGCTAAGAGAGAACGGAAATCTGATTTATCAATAAGTATCATTAATAGAATTCTCCAGACTGATTTTAATTTGGACAATGGTTTGATATTTCAAACATAATATGTCTTTAAGCATATAGTTTGAGACGAGGATTTGGGATCTATTATTTTGATTTTCTGAACTGTACTCTGTTACTGGGAATAAAAATGTTCAATCCCTTTCTTCTCACAAAAATTATATGATTATAATTATTATATGATCTAGAAAAACAACTTGATACTCAAAAACACAACTTTAATGAATCTTTAGAATTACAAATCCAGATTGATAGTGAATTAAGGAATGATATTGTAATTTTAAAGCAGGAGAACGATGAATTGAAGATACAAATTATGAAGTTGAATATTGAAATTGCTAGAAGTTGTGAATTAATTAAAATACTTGAGCGTGATGCTCAACAAATAAACAATAGATGTGTAAGAACAAAGCACGTGCAAACTGAATTAATGTTTTCGCCTGTTGGTCAAGAGCGGTGTGGTCTTTCAAATATGTCTAAGCTTATTACCATCGGATTGAAAGAAGTCAAATGTGTTAAACATTAAGTAGTAAAGATGTAGTAAAAGTTGTGAAACTCAGGTTATTGCCATTAAATAAACATAAAATACATAATTTGGGAGACAGTCATGCAAGGGACTTCCGAAACTTTTCATGATATATTAGGAAGAGAAATATCTATTACTAGTGATTTTAAACCTAATGCTAAATGTGTAATGTTTTACAAGGTATTGGAAACTTAAAAGAATCAATGACCAAAAAACATTTTTTTTTATTATTTTGGGAGGGACTAACGACATTTGTAATGGGTACTCGGGGGAGGCCCTGGGATGTGTGGCTGGAGCTTTAGAAGCCACAGAAAACACTAATGTTATTCTCTCAACTGTTCCTTACCATTTTGATGATGGCACATTGAATGATGCTATTTACAAATATAACATAAAACTTCATGCCATGGCATCTACTTATAGGCATGTCAAGCTTTTAAATCTTCCAACTTTAAAGGGAAATAGTTTCACTTCCCATGGCCTTCAACTGGGTTGGTACGGCTATAATTATAGTCACATACTTAATAGCACTAAGCAGAATCAATCTGCTAATGATTTTTATTATCGGGGAACCAAGACACTTACACAACGTATGTCAAGCTTTTAAATCTTTCAACTTTAAAGCGAAATAGTTTCACGTTCCATGGCCTTCATCTGAGTTGGTACGTCTATAATTAGTCACATACTTAATAGCACTAAGCAGAATCAATCTGCTAATGATTTTTATTATCGGGGAACCAAGACACATACACAACGTAAATAAGCTAAGAAGCATGTCAAGCTTTTAAATCTTTCAACTTTAAAGCGAAATAGTTTCACTTCCCATGGCCTTCATCTGGGTTGGTACGGCTATAATTAGTCACATACTTAATAGCATTAAGCAGAATCAATCAGCTAATGATTTTTATTATCGGGGAACCAAGACATATACACAACGTAAATAAGCTAAGAAGCATGTCAAGCTTTTAAATCTTTCAACTTTAAAGCGAAATAGTTTCACTTCCCATGGCCTTCATCTGGGTTGGTACGGCTATAATTAATCACATACTTAATAGCACTAAGCAGAATCAAGCAGATTTTCGGTGGGGATTGTTAGGTCTGAGTTATCGCATTGGCGGATCCAGGGGGGGCTGCAGCCCCCTCTTTGGGTTATTATATTTTGGTTTAATCGTCTAAGTGGCAGACTGCTCAATTGAGTAGTCTCAGACATCGTATCGAATATTTCACCCACTAAATATTATCAAATCTCAATAAAACAAAAACCATTGGAAAGAAAATGTTTTAAACTTCAATTTGTGTATTTACAAATTTTTTCTAAAAAGTATACATATGTAATCATCGTTGTAAAATTGTAGTTGCCTTAATCAATATATGCCGCGCTAGAAAGCATAAGGAAATGACTCAAACTCGTCACTTTTTAAGGGCGCATAATCGTTAGACAGACTTGTTTGAGAAGAAGATAAGGACACCACTGGATTTGCCAAGATTTTAACTTTCTACCACGATCTTCTAATCATTTGTCACTCTTATAGTTTCTTAGATATGAATTTGTCTGTAAACCCTTGCCATTGGACAGTTTTCAAAAAATGAGAAAGCACATTTTGTAATCGATGTATCTACTACAAATCTATATGCAGTATTCGTATAATCATTTTTATATCGATTTGAAGTGCAAGTTATATATTTTCGTTTAATATAAAGAAAACCTGGTTCCGAACTATTCGGGTATTTCCGTGAAAATGTACATTTTCAACGCCCTAGGCGCGTTAGCCGTTACCTTTTCCTGTCTGGCCCGAACTATACACTATACGTTTGTAAGAATTTCATTTAGTTGTTGTAATTTAGTGAAATAAAGAATAAATCTATTTAAAATTTTCAAGTATGCAGGTCAGTTCTATGGTTTGTTCTCTACAATTTTCTATAATAAAACTTTATTTTTGGGTAAAGCATATATAATCCTTAATTCCTATTCAAAATGGGTGATCGTGAAATAGTCTAAAAAGATGTTTTCAAGCATTGTATTCCAAAAAATTATCCTACCCCCCCCCCCCCCCCGGATAGGAGACATCCCCCTCCTTGAAGACCGGCTGGATCCGCCCATGATTGTACTCCTATGTGAATTCTACTAAAAACAGCTGCCTACTTAATACAGGTACTTAGACATGTAGCACTTATGAACAAGGTGGTCGTCACCCTCAATAATTTTAAAAACCAAAAAGTTAGGATTTTGATACTGTATTGGGATTAAATTTTGTGCAAAAAAATTCCTTTGGGTTTGGGTTTCGAAGTTAACTACACCAACATTCACAAATAACAAGCAAGTTATAATTTCCAATCCAAAAATGTTGGGCAAATCAAAATATTTCTGTACCAAATAAAAACATTGTCTTCTTTAAAAATTATGTTCTGAGAAATTTAGTTCCAACACTTGTTATTGTGGCAACACTGACTGTTAGAAACTCGCTACGCCATGCACTGCGCCACGCCGCAGGACATTTTTAAGTTTACGGGAAATATTGGGAAAAGTTTGAGGATTTTTTGTTCAATAATTGAACATGTTGAAATTCTTGTAAAAAAATTTAAACTCTTAAAGTATATATATAACTTTATATATCTTCAATAAAACACATGCAGAGTTAAAAACCCTACACATAGAGAAGTCTATTTTTCAAAAAAATTCCGAGGGTGATCCTCTATGGCCCCATCTGTACTTGGATTTATTCCTCACAACATAACCCAGAGCCCCCTTCTGCGCGTTGCCAGGCCCGTATTAGCGGCTATTTACGCCCTAGGCCAAAGTTCTGAATTATGCTTCCTTCCGTGGGTCTAAATTTTTTTTGCATATTTAACTGTAAAACTCATGTTTTAGAGATTCTCTGTGGGATATTTGAGCTATTAACATAGTTTTATTTTTAGCCCTTTTGAATGCATTTTAAAATATTTTCCAAGAAAAAAATATATCAATCATGCAATGACAGCGATTGAAATGCCAAAATGTATGAAAAGCCAATGGCTTACTTGTAATTTGTAGTAAGCAGATATTGACTATTGACTAAAAATAAAGCATATTGAAAAATAAAATACACTACTAAATAAACAACACTGTCTATGTATTTACTAATGACAGTCAAAATACGTACATAGTTTTAAAATTTCTTCTTTCTGGCTTTGGGTGAAAGTTTACTACTCGACCCTAGGCTAACTTATGGCAACAAAAATGCAAGAATAATAATTTAAAAAAACCTAAAACGTTCTAACCTGTAGTATTTAGTCACAGTATGTTTACCTATATTCAACATTTAACAGTAGAATGTAAAACAATGTTGTTGCCTGCAAAAATATTAGGCTACGGTCGAAGTGTAAACTTACCAGGTCTCTACTAGAGCCTCAACACTTCCTTTCTCTTTCAAGGCCAGAGCAATCCGGACGCTCTCTACTCATGCTCGACTAGAAGTACAAAATTTTTCGTTTTCCCCTGCGATCTGCGCCTTCCACAAGCCTGCGCTCTAGGCCATGGGTAATCCAGGCCTGAGTGTTGGAACCCCTCACAACCAGGGGTTTACTCGTAATTTTCACTTCTAAAACCCCTACTTTGCGTATCTTTGGTGAGTTAAAGGGTGCAGATAATATGCTTACTTTTAAAAGAAAAGTACACATAGGCCTATGTATTTAACTATTTTTGTACTTGTAATAGCACATATCAAAATTTAGAGATACATACAATTTTAAGCAATAACGTGGAAAAATATCTCTTATTTAGTCAATAGCCTGTATGCCTCATGCCGAAAAAGTTAATAGGCTTAATATAAAAATTTAAGCATCACTGAAATCATCGGTCTCTTATTTGTAGTCGTTCGCAGAGCTCGCAGGACATCAAAGGCGTGCCATGATTCAAAATCTAGTGTTCCCAAGTTGTCCCATTTCAATTCTGAGCTGAGGGACAATGTGGGAGTTTTTACTGTATTGACTCGCATAGTCGCAACACACTGTAGTGTGTGGGGGGGGGGGGATATCTTGAGGTTTTCGATTGGCAGGCGTAAAATTCTGAACCAAGTGTTGAATCAGTGTGATTGAGGGAGTGGATGGTCAAGTACAACGTTGAAACAAAACATAAAAAAAATTAGTAAAAAGCATTACCGGAAAGGGGTTCTGGTGCATTAAACCCCTACTCACAACAGGGGAATATGATCAAAATTGTTGGGAAATTTTAGATCCCCCGCCCCACAATAAATTGTTGTAGCACCGTCCCTGCTTATGCAAACTATTTTTGTTAAGCTCATCTAAGTTATAGTTACACAGTTCTTTATAAGGTTCCTCATTTTGAACTGTAGTAAATTCCTGTCTTTTATATGATAAGGTAAGGTATTAAAATTAAAATGTCTTACAGATAGTTGCCTAAAATAGTAGAATAACTACAACAATCTGATATTATGTTGTTACTGTATTTAAATCTTGTTTGATAAATATAAAGCAAAGGCTTACTTCAGGACCGTTTAAAAAATTAAAATTGTTTTTACAAAAGTAAACAATGTAATTTAGTATAGGGTACCGTACATTAAAAGGAGGTTCAGTTTTCAATATACTTAGCTCAATTAATAAATGCCTACGGTGTGCTCTAAAATTTGCACTACACAATAATTATTATGCCTATTGCCTTCTTTCCTAACTTCAACTTGAATAGCTTTACTGCAGAATAAATAAGTACCGTGCCGTGTAACATTTTTAAGTGATTACCACAATGAAAATTAAGTACCGTACTTACTTTGTATAATAAGCCTAAAACGCTGTCAACAATTATTATTTTCTTGAACGATCTTCCAAAACTTAGAAAACTGCCTCAGCAACAAGTCGCTAACTTTCCAAAGTGACGTGGCTACGCTGAATGAGATAGTCTTACACGTCTTTGTAACACAGTAAAAAGTGTAAAGATCATAAAGACACCTTTGAGCACAAGCTGTCAATATTTAATTGTAGGCTTTGTACATTTACCATGTTGAAAATCCTTAAAGGAATAATAGACCTGACTATATATTTATATATAGTTTATTGTTGTAGGCCTAAGAAGTTCCTTCTGAAGAACGAAGTGAAAAGTATTGTAAAAAAACATGTTCAAAGGTTTCTAACCCTAACCTCTAAACATAATATAATTATATATATTTTATATAGCTTACATTAGTTAATTTATATTTATCTAACAGTTTTAAAGTAGTTTAGAATCTTCCGGGAAATTAGTTTGGATTAAAACCTCGGATGATGGTAACTTAGCTATCGAAATTTAAATCAGGGAACTATAATAACATACGTACCGTATTCAACAAATTTGTATCAGTTTTTTTGTGTTGTTTACCAAACTTTTGGTTAGAAAATATCTGTACATGTTTCAATGAGAGTAGGCACATTCAATTTAATATTTTGTTATTACTAAAAACAAAAAAGTATTACAATATAATCCATATAATTTTGTAGCCTACCATTTACCGACCTAAAAATCACCACAGCATAGTATGCCTAGATAAAGTTTGCTGTTTTAAATTAGTATGTTTTTATAATGTATATGTAAATATCTGCCTGTGATTTTTCACGAAGGCGTACTAGTTGTAAATAAAAATAATTTCGTTTTAAACTTTTTAGCGTTTAGTTGTTTAAAATATTAGTTAAACATTATGATCTTTTTAAATACACATGACTCGGAAAAGACTAGATGAAGTCACGCCCTTTCCTCACTCTACGGTTGTAGTTGAGGGAAAATTCACGGTTTGAGGCTACACACCTCTAGCCTCACAACCTTTTACCAAACCCTTGACCTACATACGACCCATTGAACCGTCCTATTACATGAAACGTAAAACGAAATGAAATAGCTTCGTTAGAGAGATATGACATCTGGAATTTGTGTACTAAACTGAATTTGTAGTAGTTGAGAGAAACCTGGGCACTAACACCTCAGTCAAAAATAATATTTTATTATTTTTGGGCTACAAAAACTTCTTAAATTGCTATTAAACAAAAAACTTTTGTAATAAAATTTGTAAAGAATTTATGTCAGAGATAATTTTATTGGTGTAATTAAAGTCTTTTCAAACTTAATACCATTTTTTGTTTTAAATTCATTGTTTATTGAAAAACAATTACAATTAATTATGTATGAAAATCAAACAGTGCAAATGAGTAATTATAAAACAATGAATTGTAATAACAAATAATACAGTGAAACATTTTTGGGGGTTTGTCTAAAAAATAAATATAATAGATTATTCTGCATATTTTGTTTTTTTACACGACCTTATAGACTGTCTGAGTGGTTCCTCCAAAATCGATCAAAACTGAATATAGGCCTATCCTACTAATATTATAAATGTGAAAATTTGTATGTTTGTTTGACTGACAATCACGCAAAAAGTACTGGATGGATTCGAATGAAATTTGGCACACATATAGATCATGGCCTGGAATGAGACATAGGCTATAAATCATTTTGATTTAAGGGTTGAAACAACCCCTAAAACAATAAATATTTATTATTATACATCAATTAAGACTAGAAAGCTGGAATTTGGTACATTTATTTCTTACAAGGTACATATATATAACAAGTAAACCATATTTTTTATTTTTCAGTGTGCTGCTAAGGGGTGAAAATGTAACAACAACCCCTAAAATAATACTAAATAATTATTATACTTCCCATAAAGCTAGAGAACTGGAAATAAGGACATTTATTTCTTGCAAGACATTTATAAAATGTAAACCATATTTCCTTTTATTCACGTGCTTCTTAGGGGTGAAATTGTAATAACAACCCCTAAAATGTAAAACAATACAAATTAATTATTATAGTTCCCATAAAGCTAGAGAGCTGGAAATTGGTGCATTAATTTCTTACAAGATATATATAAAAAGTAAACCATATTTGTATTTTTCAGTGTGCTACTAAGGGGTGAAAATGTAACAACAACCCCTAAAACAATACGAAATAATTATTATACTTCCCATAAAGCTAGAGAGCTGGAAATTGGTAGGCCTACATATATTTCTTACAAGACATTTATATAATGTAAACCATATTTTCTTTTATTTACGTGCTTCTTAGGGATGAAAATGAGATAACAACCCCTAAAAAAATACAAATTAATTATTGTACTTCCCATAAAGCTAGAGAGCTGGTAATTTGTACAATTATTTCAAACCAAATTTCCATTTTGTAGTGTTCCATCAGCGTCGATTATATTACAACAATTTCGAGCTTTTTCATTATTTTTTCACAAAAATCGTCAATATCTCGAAAACGCTGCGTTCTAGAGCATTTTTTACGATTCTCGATCCTCCTTTGCCAGATCTGGGTTTGCCAGTTTGGGGCCATAAAACGGTTTATTTCCCATGGGGGGCTCCCCCCCCGCCCAAGTCGAATTTTGACTTCTACAAATTGGGTAAAATAAGTGAGAGACGGGTCAAAATAAATGTTTTTTATTGCAAAAAAAACGTTTTATTCCGTCTGCTTCGATTTTATTGCAATGATTTGAAGCTTTTTCATTGTTTTTTCACAAAAGTCGTCAATATCTCGAAAACGGTGTGTTCTAGAGTATTTTGACGATTCTCGACCCCTCTTTAGGAACCACCATCTTTGCCAGTCATGGGCTATACAACGGTAAAGTGTATATGCCCCTGAGGGCTCTCCCCCCAAGTCGAATTTTGACATCTACAAATTGGGTAAAATAAGTGAGAAACGGGTCAAAATATATGTTTTTTATTGCAAAAAACACTTTTTATTCCGTCGGCTTCGATTATATTGCAATGATTTGAAGCTTTTTCATTGTTGAAGTTATACTTCCTTGCGCCCGTTGTAATCTGGATGGGGTGTCGGTCGAAAAACCGCGTCACGCGTTAGGTGTAAAATCCGGAAAGTGCCTTTTTATATCTTTCTTCGTATATTCGTATACTTTCCTATACTTCAAAACGTTGGATTGATTTGAAACTTTGCACACTTATCAAGGCCTATGGCAATGCAATATTAATTTTGTTGGGTGTAGTAAGTGAGCACTGACCATGGTCCCCAGAACACGTTTACGGCAGTCATTAAAAATATTATATACAGGGTGATTCACGACGATATGCCGAAACTTCGGGAGCTCATTCATTTTGTTGGGTGTAGTAAGTGAGCACTGATCATGGTCCCCAGACTAACTTTTTATTTTTTTAATATAACTGGGACCAACCAAACAGATGCAACGATAGTATTCATATGCGTATTGTTTTTTCACAAAAATCGTCAATATCTCAAAAACAGTGTCTTTTAGAGCATTTTTGACGATTCTCGACCTTTCTTTAGGAAACACAATCTTTGCCAGATATGGGTTCTATAACGGTAAAGTGTATATGCCCCTGGGGCTCTCCCCACCAAGTCGAATTTTGACTTCTACAAATTGGGTAAAATAAGTGAGAGACGAGTCAAAACATGTTTTTTAATGAAAAAACACGTTATTCCGTCAGAG
>JAGFPH010000243.1:261751-273318 GCA_018207615.1 Philaenus spumarius | reverse complement strand
TTAATATAACTGGGACCAACCAAACAGATGCAACGATAGTATTCATAAGCGTATTGTTTTTTTCACAAAAATCTCAAAAACAGTGACTTTTAGAGCATTTTTGACGATTCTCGACCTTTCTTTAGGAAACACAATCTTTGCCAGATATGGGTTCTATAACGGTAAAGTGTATATGCCCCTGGGGCTCTCCCCACCAAGTCGAATTTTGACTTCTACAAATTGGGTAAAATAAGTGAGAGACGAGTCAAAACATGTTTTTTAATGAAAAAACACGTTATTCCGTCAGAGGTTTTTGACAATTCTCGACCACTCTTTAAGTGACACGTAAATATATACATTTTTTACCTCCATTTGTTACAATTTGTCAACATTTACCATCAGACCGATTGTATTATACTTCTGCTTAGTGCTTACACCATAAATTATTCTTGTGCGAAGAACGGGTACAACAGCTACAATATGCCTATAATTTGATAGAGTTTGGTATTTTGATAAAAAATATAATATATAAATAACAAAAATATCACAAATATGCCTACAGTTATATAAAATCATATCTAAATAATCTTTAAAATATGGTACACATTTACCGAGTTAAAAATCTCCTCAACATAGTAATGTATGCCTACATAAAGTTATTCCTTTTTAAATAGTATTTTTAAAATGATTAATTTCTGAGGTGTATCTAATTATTCTGCCTGTGATTTTTCACAAGAAATTACTAATTAAATATTGTAGGGCCTACTGTAAAACATTTAAAAAATACAACATTTTTACTTTCTCCCCCTATACCATAGTATATAGAGAAAGTATTGTATTCGTCAAAATTTTCGAGTTTGAGTTTTTGGTGGAAATATCCGTATTGGGTCCCCCTGAACCTAAACAAGTGGTTTTCGGAGTGATGTCTGTGTGTGCATGTCTGTGTGGATGTTATCAGACCTAGAGCCTAAACCAGTCGTCCGATTTTGATGAAATTTGGTATGGAGGTACTAATCCACGGTATCTCCAGGCATTTTTTTCATTTTTGTGAATTTTTTATTTTTAAGGGTAATGTTCCCATAAAAACCCTTAAAATAACGGAAAAATCAACTTTTCTCAAAAACGGCTCTAACGATTTTGATTAAAATTTTATAGTTTATTAGGGACCTAAAGTACTATAAACTGTAAAATTTTAATCAAAATCGTTCGAGCCGTTTTTGAGAAAAGTTGGTTTTTCCGTTATTTTATGGATTTTTATGGGAAAACAACTTTAATACAAAATCACCTCTCCTACCCCACCCTACAAGTCACCGTGAATCTGTTTAATAATTTAAATATGTTTGTGAGAAAGTATGTGCCAGTTCCTGGTACCGTTTATTAAGATTACATCACTGACCACTGACACAGCCTTATATTGTATTTCTTATTCTTCCATTTGAAATCTACGACAACTAAATGCATTCTTTGTCTTCAACAACAATCGTTTAACATTGGCCTAGGCCGATTTCAGTATTTCTAGGTTATGTTGTAAACTATTAAAATGTAAAAGGAATTATAGCCCAGTCGGTACAGGGTACAACTACCAGTAATTTGCAATACGGCTGATTTTTTTTATAAGTAATTTAAAGTATGTAAATTAACATAAAAAAAAGTTTACCAGTCTATCAATTTCCCAAAAGTTGAAAAAAAAATCGATTATCATTTTCTTTCGACTATCCTTAATATTTCGAGCTGGGATGAAGATAGAGAAAAATAAAAAATAGCACCGTGTAGGGGAGGTATTTTCCAACAAAAAAGGTCATATGTATTTATTTCGTCCGAGCAATGGTTTGTCTGGAAAAAATTCGATAATGCAGGTATGTATTTTGCAGCAGGTGAAATCACTAAAAGGGGACATCTTATTCATATATAAAGCGTTGGCTCATCCTAAATTGGCCAAATTTTAATATATCGAATTGAAACTTGACATAGGAGTTAAAATATATATTTTAAACATTTATGCTGAATATTAGTATAAATTCATTTTGTTATCTTGAATATTAGTGATTATTACGTAGAAAGGTTAAAAAATAAAAGATTTCTACTAATTTAGACTATAATATAAAAAATAAAAGGTCAGCTCATAGCATAGGAATTACAAAACTTGCTTAGCAGTGAATGTGTTACGGATGAGGTAAACATCCACTAACATATTGAATATCCTCCATCACCTGAGCTACCGGTATGTATTTTAAATGCACAAGTATTTACAGGCATTCTTAACCAGTTCAAATCTATATATATATATATATAAAACCAAATACCACTCACTGACTGACTGACTCACTCATCACGATTTCTCAAAAACTACAGAACGGGTTGCAATAAAATTTGGTATGTAGCTTCCTCTAGGGCCCTAGGTGTTCGCTAAGAAAGGTTTTCCAAAAATTAGAAATTTTAGGGGGTTTTTTGGGGGGGGTCAAAGTTACTAGAAAAAAAAAACACCAAACGGATTGGAATGAAATTTGGTATGTAGCTTCCTCTAGAGCCCTATAGGTGCTCCCTAAGAAAGGTTTCCAAAAAATTCTAAATTTTAGGGTGGTTTGGAGGGTCAAAGTTACTAAAAATCCCCATAAGAAACACATAGTGTACAGTACTATATTTATTGATATTTTTTTGTTGCTAATATACATTTAACTTTGATTTGTCTATCCTTGCAAAGCCGGATCAGGGTGAAAATGTAATAACAACCCTTAAAACAATAAACATTAATTACTATATGGCGAAACTTTGGACCGTGTGCGAAGCCACGGGTACAACAGCTAGTCATAAATAAAAGTACACAGTTCAAATCCACGTGGGGGAAGCACCTTCTGATCCTAAGCCGCAAGGTCGAGTTTTTCCTCTGCGAACCGAACGATACAGCGCTTGAACCAGGGCTGTTCTACTCTCTACGCTACTAACATATTTCGTACACGCAGGCAGCTATTGAGAGCCTTCGTGAGTAGGCTAATTTCCCAAATAGTTGGTTGAAACCCTAAAACATGTAGACTACAATTTTCAAAATTAAAATCCGTATCTCTTTATTTTTGATCAGAAAAAAAACAATCACACGTCCATTTAGATTAGGTCTAACAATTCCTTCAAGTGTAAAATTTCGTCCTTGTATCAGCTAGCCATAATTGCTGCCCCCAGTACTTCTCAATCGGTGTACACGGGTACGTGGTCATGGCTTCAGTTGAGCTTATCGCTTTGTATGGTAGGAAAACATTTTGTAACATTTTTAGCTTTTATCATTTTTTGTAGCACATGTCATTAAAATACATTTTATTTATGTATATGAAAAATCAAAATCGATCAATTCAGAAACAAGCAATATGCATTAGATATTATTAAATAGAAAGGTCAATGTGGATGTGGGAGCTTTTACATTTTAATTTAGTAGACTAAAGCTTAATTCTCACTATAGGCCTACACATTATATTACAAAATTAAACAAAGTAACATTTAACTATGGCCTACCTATTAAAATTTTTATTTTTGTAAATAGGTTTTTATATTTTAACTTCAAGGCAACTTAATGACTTCCAAAGCTTTTTTTAAAATTCACATAGGAGTAGGCCTACAATGAATGGTAGTTTTTCTAGTTCTTCTTACACAATAAATTCAAACTGGTTCGAGTAGATAATTACGTGTGTTAAATTATGTTCTTATTTAATGTTCTCTATCCAGACCAGTAAATATAGGTAGGCCTATATAGGAAGAAAATAAATCCATATCATTTTAATAACGATACAGTAATACAACAAAAGTAGATGTACTTCAATATTATGGAATATTACTTTTGGAAGTTTAGATAACTAAACATTGAGAGTGACAAATTTTTGGTAAAACCATCAAGTAGACAACACGGCTGATACTAGGGGCACCGGGGTTGATCCAGGGCATGAGTTTGGGAGGGGAACTTTCTGGGGGTTTAGAGAATATATGAATCGGTGAGAAGAAAAAGGTACCCGAGTCATTTTTGGCAACTTTCGGGAAACTAAAAAAAATGTTTTATAATGCAAATTAATTTTATGTTTAATTCCAAAAAATTAAGGTTACTTATCTATTTGGTTAGAAAAAATATGAATAACTCAAAACTCAATATAGTCCTCTATTTTAGCCAAAAAATATTAATTTTTAATTTTGACTGAGGTCCTATTTTCCTCTCAACTCAAATTTGTTTTATGTAATTTTGTTAAATAGTTAATTTGTTATATAGATTTACTGGAAATGTCAATAAAAATAATTTTAAGGTCAAACACTGTTAATTAACATGATTTTATTTACAATTTTCTTGGAATTTATCGAAAACAAAGATTGTTTCAGCAAAAGCTATGGCTCCTTGTTTAGCAAAATTACTGATCGTCCTCATCTGGTCCGTTGGTGGTTTCCCAGGCTATAATTTCATCATAGAACTGTATGTGTTGACTTGGAATGTAGTCATACAATTTTCTTAAATCAGCGATTTTCTTGGTTTTTATTGGAACACAACCCCTTGGATAAGCTTTGGTGTCGGGTAATGAGAGACAGTGAGCCTTTTTTAGGTTGAACGTGTGAAGAGTTTGAAAGGCTCCTGTTCTAATTAACATGCTTGCATTTACTATGCCTTTTTCAAACTTTGAATATTGGAAATAGTAAAATTTTGAAATTACGAGTGATTGCTTTTTTTCTCTTGGTAAATGTACAGTTTCGTTTGAAACCACCGTCTTTTTGTAGAAAGTAGGCCACCAACTCGTGTAATCAATTATCATATCAGTTTCAACTAAGGTCACTGTACATGGAGATTTTTTAGAAGAATCAACTATCAATTCACAAATTTCTTTAGGGGTAAAAATTCTATCCTGTTTTTTGATAGGCCTTTTTATGGTACTAAAACTCCTATCACAAGGGTTGTAGGAGTGTCCCCTCAAAGGAAAAAACTGCTTGATAACTTTAAACTCCTCTTGTGTGTTTCTGGATTTCTTGTCCTTTTTCTACTTTTTCTCAGTATATTATTATCATTTCCTTCCATCTTTAAAGGAGGTTAAAACCTAAAACAATCAATCTAACCTCACAATGAATACTATTCTGTCAATTGTAAACGAAACACTGAGAATCTTTGTTTAGTTGCAGCTGACAGCTGGCCACTGACTACACCACAGAGTAGTGAACCAAACAGAGATGAGAGGAAAAAGGTACTTGAGTCAATGACTGAGGTACCTTTTTCCTGTCAACTTGTAAAACTGTGTCTTAGCAACAGCAGTTATAATACTTGACTGAGGTTCCGTTTTACACTAAAAGATGCGTCTACCCCTAAGGAATGAAAATCAGTAAAAAAAAAAAGAAATGTCTGTTTTTTGACTCAGGTCCCTTTTTCTTCTCACCGATTCATATATAGTTTGAAATTAACTAATTTGGGAGCATTTTCAGGTTAAAATTTTCCTTCAGTAACTTATTTTATTTTTTTACAAGATTTTTTTAGATAGGCTTATTTAAAACTCCACAGAAGCAAATTAATAGTCTTAAGAAGGATCGTTTTAAATCTTACTATTCAAGTTTTGTATAGTAATTGATAAATAATAAACTTTTTAATTATTTTAACAGGACTTCAGATGATTAAAGAATACGGTACTAATAGAAAATTGCAACTTTGACTTCAAAGAAACAACTAATTATAAATGAACAGGTAATTTTTTAGTTAAAAATAATAAAATTTGAAGTTAAATCTATACAGTGTAGGCAATACTTAGGCCTAACGCCATAGAGAAAATCTATGGTTTCCTCCTGATTTTTCGAATCTCTCAATCACTTGGTTGGGTATATCGTGGTGTATATATAAGAAAGTCCAATTCTACCAACTTTTTCTGAACCATGATAGTTCTTGTCCACGACTTCAAGTGCCTTAAGAGGCATGTTATACTAGCGCTGTTAGCGCCGCGATATTAACGCAGAAAACCAGGCGTTAAATTGATGTTGGTAACGCGTCGTCAACGCGGGTCCCGTGTTATACACCACGTTTTTGTGTCATTGTCAACGTCGCGTTACTCACTTCCAAGATGGCCACCATTCAGTTAGGCTGTCTGAAAAAACATACTGTCACTTGTCATACATTTGTTGATCGAGCGAAGCGAGTTCTCCGTTTTACCTCGACCGTTCGGCATTTCGTTTGTCTCACGATTACGGCCAAACGCCTTGACCGATTGTCATGATTTTTTGCATGAATGTTTCTTATTCCTAGGCTGAGCAATGTAGACCTATACATACGGTTTTTTCAAGGTTTTTCAGTGTAAGGTTTTTTTCAAAGCCAGTTTGTGGCTTAACCTAAGTCGAATTGAAAAACTAATAACATTTTGTGGGTAGTAAATTTCATTTTCTACAAAATTATTTTCTTGATTTTTTTCGTATCTCTAACAGTAAGCTCACAAAATGGCCGCAAACTTCAAATTTGTCAAAAATCGTCCAAGTTTTTGTATTTTAACCATGTTTTTATACTTTTATTCTTTAGATATCTTCATAAAACCTTATAATTTTATGGAGAGGGAGAGAAAGCGCTAGCTGCTGTCTTGCTCTTTCCTGCGCTACGTGTGTGGCCGCTGTTACTGTGAGTGAGTTGTGGAGGGGGAACCTTGATGAGGAGCCCAATTGGCGTTGCGTCGCATTTACTTAGTTGTAGTCCTTTACCAACTACATTCTGTTATTCACTTTGTTTCTTTGTTACACCTCACAGTATTTAGAGTCGAACTGTTTGGTAACTTTATTAAATTGCAAAATAATTTTTCATTGGCTAAACCTTTTACTTACTTCCTTACTGGCACACTATTTTTAACCTAAGTTCAAAACCACATTTATTATTTCAACGAGCGAGGTCTACTGTTCATAGAACTACTAGTATTAAAAATGGTAGAAATCTATGAGGAATTGTGAAGGAGAAAGGGTAGACGATGGGGCATTTTCTCTCCAACCTCATTCCAGCATTTAGCTTTCAATTGTTTATTGCTATAATTCTTTGACTTAACATCATATATTCTTATCGTCACTGTTTGATAGCATAAATATTTTTTTCCGTGTCAAAAATTTTGTCACATTGAAGTACACAATAACTACTTTGAAATTAAAAACAGCAACTAGGACAAGAATAAAGTCGATACTTGTGACTACAGTTGCCTCTCTGGTAGCTGGGCTGTGAGTGCGCGTTGACTGCGCTCCGTAGGGCCGTTAGGCCCGTTGACTGCGTGTTGATAGCGTCTCGTTGTTAACGCGTCAGTCCGTGTTGGCAACGCTCAACGAGGATTCGCCAGCGATGATAGCGCTCGTATAACATGGACCATGGTAATTCAATTTACCCAATGAACCGACGTTGAAAACGCCGAGTTCTGTTTATCTCTACGTCTTTGAAAATATTTTTGAGATAATATGATTAATTATGCGCACCGGTATATTGTCAATTTTGTAAAAAGAATAATACATATTTTCAAATTAAAAAAATTATATCTACTATACGGATTGTTGATGTTACATAATTCCGAGAACCATAGCAGGCTCACCATTGGGCCTACTTACGTCGCGCCGTCTGGCCGTTTTACCGCAGCACTTCTGCATATAATATTAGTAGTACAGACCATTAAGGACTTGAGTTCAAACTCAAAATATTGTGTTGGTTGCGACTCAATAATATTATTAGACTTTTAGATGTAATGTGATGATTGAAATATGAACCTAAGGCATTTGCCAGCAAAATGTAAACCTGGCTTCCTGTTTTCCTTTTTTGAGGTTTGGGGGGGGAACGTACCCTCAGTACCCCCCCTCCCCAGTGGATACGCCCCTGGCTGGCTGATGCATACAGATTTAGCTCAATTAATTATTATTAACTTATAACTGGGTAAGAATTAATTATATTGTTGTAATTTAAATTTGAAACCATGGAAACTGTACTCCTTTTTACATAAATGATGAAAGTGTTTAACCCTTCATAGGTCGCGTCTTTAGTTGTGACACAGTAGGTCGCGTGGTGTACAAAAGACCGCAAATCGTTCTTTTAGTCTTTCCACGAATAATATCCCTGTATATTTATTTTGTATATTATTTTTAACGTATCTACTCTTACGTGGAAAATAATACTGCAGGATTAAATTAAAAACGAATAAGTTTAATTTCATTTTCATTTTTTTATTGAACTTTGAAAATTAACTTCGTAAGTTGTTACAAAACTGTTTTTACATTTATCCATGAAAAGAAAAAGAACATACATTTTATTTTGCATAAATGCAACAATAAAACTTATTAGCAAAACGTAAGCATATGCAATAGATATTATATAGTATATAATTCTATATTTATTTACCAAATGTATGAAAAAAAGTATAAAAAACTATGAAATTAATTTAAGCTTATCTAAGAAATAGTAGTATGCATAAATGATATTCTATTTACAAAATAATGTTTTATTAGGCATTAAAAAAATGAATATTCATAAAAGCTTAGTTTCATAGTACCATTATTTACAAACAAAAACAAATATGAGAGTACATAAAACGCATTGTAAATACTAATATAAAATAAAATTGTGTAACATTATTGAACTTGATCAACTATGCGCAGAGTAACATCTTTAGCAGTATTGCTCAATTTGTAAGGGCCTTCGGACTGCTTGCCACAATAAATTTCTAAATTCTCCGTATTATAAGTTCTTGCCTCACACAATGCATACACTTTCAGTCCATAGCGAGCTGGCTTATTAGGAATGTATTGTCTAAAACTACATCTACCACGGAAAGCTTCCAGCATCTCGTCTACAGTTACATACTCACTGAGACTGTAGTGTTTTTGACAACGATTGACAAATTCTTCATATAATTCCCGAATGGGAGCAGATTTATCATGTGAATTTCTCTGTCTTCTAGTTCTTAGGTCGTCAAAACGCATAGCTCTAATCAGAAATTTAAATCGTCTCAGAGACATTATCGCTCGAAAATATTCAAAACCTAGCCCATCTGCAGTCCATAAATCTTCCAACATCGTATGTGAGGATTTTAGCATTCCTGTAAGGTATAACAAACCAAGGACAGCATGAATGTCATCTCTGTCCATTGGTTTTGCATCCCTTTTGCGGGAATAGTTCTCCTTATTTTTGTCAATCCACACATTAGTATATTGGACGATTTGGTCAACTAAGCTATCTGGGGAAAATAATTTCCAGCTTGCAAGAGGGGAGTTTGCAGCTGTAGCTTCTCCTTTTGGACAGGGTAGGCGGACTCCAATTCTCTCCCCACGAATTATATTATGACGGCGGGCCCTTCCACGAAGGTTTGCCATATTCATGTGTACATTCCACCTCGTTTCTAAATATTTACCCAAAATGAAATTTTGGTTAGTTTCTACATCCATTGATATATCTTCTCTTTCAGACAGATCTTCGAGAGAAGTTTCTGAGCTAGTTTCGTGGTTACTATGCTCTACTTCATCTTCAGATTGGTCGCTTCCTTCTCTCTCGACTACGACATCCCCATCGTTTTCATCAGAGTTGATATTTGATTCGGCAAATAGTTCTCGTCTGAGAAGTTCTCTGTCCTTCTCTGCCACTCGTTCTTGTTCCCTTTCTTCCTTCTCCACACTTGCTAGCATCTTCAATAATTTTGCAGCTTCATTGGCATCCATCTTCACAAATAAAACTACAAACTCCACAAACACAAATGAAAAAACTTAAAACATAAAAGGTCGCGTGGCGCACAAATGACCACACAAACAATAACTTTGTAGGTCGCACGGTGTACAAAAGACCGCACTCCGCAAACTGCGATACGTCCTGGTCAGTGGCTTTGAGCTAACTGGTTGTCGGTTGGTGAGGGGGTGGAGGGGGAAGTGGGGATGGATGCGCCAAAGGATAGGGGTCGCACATTTGCAAACAAAACTTTTACACAAAGAAATAGATTTCTTGCGGAGGTTTGTACACCACGCGACCTATGAAGGGTTAAAAAAGACAACCTTTTTTGACTCCTTCCTACACACCATAGCTTCTACAAGCACAAGTAAGTTGTTGTTTTATTTGAATACATATAAAATAATTAAAATTTGTTAACACTGCTCTGCTTTAGGCTTATAAACAAAGCCAACATATTTGTTTGGTAATTGGAGTGTATAGCTTGTCCATATTTAATGTCTTATTATTTCTGATAACCGTGTTCAATATTTAACTTGCCTTGAAGTTTAAATGTCTCGTGTCAGTAATCACGGCGGTAGTTCAAAGTTACCAGAAATCTTTGAGCACTTATAATACAACATTTTTAGACTCTACCCATAATGAACTGTGAAGGAACTCTAAAACTTAATTTTATGCATTAAATTCAGTCCACTTATACATAATACTGTTAACTCTATAGTGAAGATGGTGGTCTGTGGACTTTGTCTTATCATGAACTAGGAAAATGTTTGCAGTGTTCCAAAATTTTGAATCAAAACTTTATAAAAACTACAATAGAATAAAACAATGTTATGCAACTTGATGTTATACATAGTTTTGAAGTATATGTATTGTCAGTAGGGTAGGATTAAGAACTAAATATAGAGTCATACAAATATTTTAATAAAGAATAGTTTAGGATTTACTAGCCCATGACAAAAACACAGAAAGTAGAGTAACATTGGGTAATACTGCAAAATGTTGTGAAATAGCTGACAAGAGCAAAGCACACTTAAAGAGACATATTTCGAAAACCTAGTAGACTATAAAAGGGTCCCACTGACCTAGTTAAGAGGCCAGTATTTTGTGAGATGGAGGCTTTGTTATCAGGGATCGATCTTTGTTCTTTGGTTGAACATTCTGAGACAAGGATTAAAACTAGGGGGGGAGGACAAGCCATGGTAGTTCAGGTTGTAACATTTTATCACGGGAAAGGTGAATGAAACCAAAATTTTAAGAAAATTATGTATAGTTATAGTAGTGGTTTATCCACTAAGTTATTACAATTATTTGCTTGAAAAAAAAATTATTCTAGTTACATGTCTTATACTAGTATAATTTTTCTTGGCTTTGGAGAAAACTTCTTCAAAACTGTCGTTTCAATCCTGTGACCCGCTCAGGATCCGGATTAGGATCATATGAGAGAACCTGAGCCTGTCGCAACTTATCTATGTCGAATGTCACCAACGATCAAGTAGGCTATGAACAGCGGGTCCGCCAAATCCGTGAACTGTTTTCGCGGTGTAACGTCATCTCTTCATCGACCTTCAGCCTTGGCAGTCCATCCCGGAGAGATCGACGATAATCGTTTAAGTATTAATTCTTATCCTGGTTCTGTAATTGTGTAATGGCCAGCTAAGTAATTTGAGTGTGGCTACCGCTTTCGCGGGGGCCGATTAGACATCTAATAGTCCTGCGATGTGAGTAAGCTAGGTTTTGCGAGTAATAGCCTATTTAGGCTGGGAATGCCCTAGTAAGGTTTTTAGGTAATTGTGTCTAGTGCTATAGTGTTTAATAATTATTCTTGTGTAAATTAGGTGTATGTCAAAGCTGGCTACCTGTGTTAGTGGTTGTTTCAAGTTGGTTGTTTCTAGCATTAAACCCGCTGTGTTGGTAGATTACCAAGGCC
>JAGFPH010000243.1:231947-245089 GCA_018207615.1 Philaenus spumarius | reverse complement strand
TAATAAGTCTATCCTTTAAGCATAGTAACTAAGCATAATAATAAGACTAGTCTTAAAGTATAGTAACTAATCATAATATTAAGACTAACATTTAAGCATTATAATAAGACTAACTGTTAAGCATAGTACGGTAACTAATTATAATAATACACCTTGCCTGCTTTAATCATAGTACCTAAGCATAATAATAAGACTAGCTTTTAAACATAGTAATTAAGCATAATATTAAGATTAGTCTTTAAGCATAGTAATAAGACTAACTTTTAAGCATAGAAACTAAGCATTATTATAAGACTAAAATTGAAGCATAATACTTAGCATAATAAAAGACTGTCCTTTTAGCATAGTATAACTAAGCATAATAATAAGAATATCCTTTAAGTTTACTAACTAAGCGTAATAATAAAACTATCCTTTAAGCATAATAAATAAGCACTATAATAAGACTAGCCTTTAAGCATAGTTACTAACTATAATAATAAGACTGGCCTTTAAGCATGGTAACTAATCATTATAATAACACTTAAGAATAGTAAGTAAGCATATGACCAAAACTACAATTTAAACATAGTTTGCATTGTGTTAAAAATATAAGTATAAATAAGTAAGCGTATATGATAGATTAACACATAACCATAGTTAGTAAACATAACATAAGGACTAGCATTTAGGCAAATTTAATAACCGTAACATTAAGACTAACACTTAAGCACAACTATAATTTCAGTCATAAACACAGTAAGTAATAACAGTATAATGATGAGATTTGTAATGGGTTCATTTAAAACAGTAGATCAGAACTAGTTATGATTAAACACAGTATGACGTGTTTTGGTAAACATTGTATCGTTGTTTATGGTTGTCTCTTACTGTCCTATATTCTGTGTTAAACTTTTATTTAACTAGGCTGTTTCCCTATCATTAAACTTGATGTTTGTACTGTTGGCTATTTGAGGATTAAGTTATGTTTACATTTGTATTTGCCTGATTCCTGTGTGTTTGTGGGACAAAGAATCACGGCAGACCTCCCTATTGCTGAACTACCTCAATAAACTTCATCCTAACATAGAGGAAGTTTATTAATCAAACAGAGTGTAAACCAAGATTAAAGTTTTTAGACTTTTTAATCACAAATTTAAAATATATAGAAAACCTTCACAAACCAACCACATCATTCACACTTCCCCTCCAAACACCCTATGTCTCACAAATTAGCCACTTACAATAGCTTTGTACATAGATTAAGTTTCCATGAATCCAAAAAATTTCAAACAAGATACATACCGGTAGCCTACCTCTTTAAATAAATACCTGCTGATAACAGTTACAACACTTACATAATCAATAACATAAAAAAGAAACAAAGAACATGAAGAATATCTAACATAGTGAATAAAAAAAAAACCCAAATATACTGTCACAGATTTGAACAAAACCATAGAGCACTCAGCATACTCTGAAAACAAGGTTATCGGTACCACCTAGCTAACAGAACTCGCCACAATTTACCAAAAAATATTAAAAACACCAAAAAACACCAAAACTTGACCAAATTAACAGAAGCACATTAATTTATAGAATTTCATGCGATGATTGCCCAAAATCATTCATCTGTAGGACAATCCAGATGCTCATTCCAAACCCATTTCAAGGACCACATCCCCTCACTGAAACTATCTGCCACCAAAAACATAATAGAATCCAAATTTGCAAATTTAATTTACACCAAACAGAAATACAAAAACATTAACAGAAATCTGATACTACTACAAACTGAAATAAGAATCTTTAATGAATGCAATAGAAGAATTTTATAATAAACAAGTTACAAAAATGCACTTCAAACAACCCACTTAACAATAAATTACCATTTCATTCCTACACCATCTTCAATTTGATTAGTCACATAGAAACCAATCCAGCTAATTACACTATACAAACTAAGAACTGAACTCCCTCCCAAATATCGGAGACCCTCATCTGGTGACCAGATAATGATTGGTCGATTGTACTTCATCGAGAATGGTCTCAATCACATGGTCGCCCATGTATTTAACATTTTTAAACGTATCTGAGTTTGAATTGTGTATAAGTTTTAATTGTGTACCAAATTTAATGTGTAACATTTCATAAAGGCTGAGTGAAAAAGTCGAAACACATCAAGTGAAAGAAGATATAGACAAGGTAGAATTTGTAAGGATTGTTCGAGGGTGCCGCCAAAAAAGGCAGTTAAAAAATATATATTTAAAAATAAAATGTCAGCAACACCCACCCATTGGATGATTTGATATGGATTGACCCAACCCTTACCATAAAGGGTGACTAAAATTAGATGCAGAACAAAAGGTCTATTAGTTTTTTAATAGACACAGTACCAAGCCCGTTCAAAATTGTTGTAAATGTACTAAATATTACAAAAATCTTTTGTCAAAAACTTTTTTGATAACGGCAACCATTGGCGCAAGTGTAAAAAAAATAGGAGTGAAGGTTTAAAAAATACATAACTAACTCAGAAGACGCTTTATCAAATCGGTTCAATGTTATTTTAAACCTAAATACTATCCAAAACTTTGGCTGAAAACAATTTTAGTAAAAGCAACCACTTTTTAAGCAAGGGGTGACCAAAATGAAGTTGTTAGACAAAAAATCATTTCTCACTTAGCAGAGACAATATCAATCCCGATTAAAGTTGTTGTAAATCTTTTAAATAGGTAGTTGATCTGAAACACATAACCAGTAACTTGTTTTGATAACAGCAAGTGTTAGAGCAAGCAGATGGAATCCATATATATAATATGTGAAGCAGTTTTTTGTGACCAAATTTAATGTTTGAGTTGTCAAAAAATTCGTCTCCTTTCAAAGTTTGCAATAAGGTTTTAGATGTCAAAAATTCTTATCCTTAATGGCGTGAGCTAATCTCAAAGGTCAGGTTATCCCACAAGATTAACATGGAACGAATTTAAAAACCATTTCTATGCAAAACAGCTTTTTATAATAAGAAACAAACTAATCCAGCTGCTTCGTGGAAGTAAATAATGATTTTTAAATAACAGATAATACAGTTGATTCGGATGTCCAGTTTTTAGTACAAAATAATATTTTAAGTTAGGCCTAAAACTAAACCATTTAGGCCTATGTTTCAACACACACAAACCAATAAAAACTTGCGTTATGGAATTTAAAAATAAGAAAAAACTATGTTACAACCTAGGCCTAATTAAAAATAAATAAGACATTATATAGTAGACCTATTTATTGATAATATACGCTAATTGATAGTGAGTAACTTGTTGGTTAGGTTTTAGATTAAGTATACACCTGAGTCATACTGGTTCTTTTAACCTTTATTATAACTGTTGTTATAAAATATACGAAATAATTTGATTTGAACATTTAACATGATTTACCATCTTAGTTTTGAGGTTATTATTAATCTTACACCTTTATTATAAAATAATAAAACATAAAATATATATATTTTTAGAAGGTTCCACCGGGGGTTGGCGTGAGGAGCACGCAGGGGTCTCTCCTAGTAAATAATGATTAAAGGTCAACAACCATGTACCAAATTTCAACCATCAAGTTTTAAGAAATTAGAAGAATTTATATTTGTTGTTTGTAGTATTTTTTGTTTTCGTGCAGTAATAAAGACTTGTTGATCAGTTGGCACAGAAGACATTTACAGCTGAAAGTATTCTTACCATAGATCAACCTCAATTCTTTTAACGGAAATGCCCCTAACTCTTCTCAATCGACCTAGGAGGAAGGCAGACTGTGTACAGTGGAACTTCTGTGATGCGACCTTACACACAATTGTTATTTTATATCCAAAACGTGATCGAGTCCACATTTATAGAGAAGATGGACAAAGCCACAAATTGAGGAAGGGTGCCGGCCTCTACAGCAAAAACTTTGAAGATGCCATACCTGTCGGAAGTAATAGTGGACAAGTGGCAGCCGGGCAGGAGGCTGGTAAGAAGGTTAGAGCTACATTAAAAAATGTTGTTTTCCTCGTTTACTATCAGTCCGCCAAAAGTTCTTGGTAATGCACCAACAGACTGTGATCTAACTTATGTACGTTCGAAGCGTCTTTCCCGAATTTGTATAGCTGGATACATTTAGCCATGTCAAATTAGCTTGTAACAAACACGCTGATATCCTAACAAAAAAAGAAGCAGTTCTTTCCCAACCTGAAGCATCTGTGACATCTGTGAAGATGAGCTTAGATAAGATGGTACACCATTAAACAAAGAACACTACCACCAATAGGAATACGAGAAGAAATGGGAATGTTTAATACTGAAAGGCCCCTTACTGAGAAATAAACCAAGAGCAGAAGGCTTTTAAATGGTCACGACTACTTACAGACCCATCTCTGCCTATATTGCAAGAATAAAAGACAAAGACTATGACCACCTTTTCACCTGAACTGCTATTACCAATTCTGGTCATACATCAAGGCATCCTTTTGTCAATGATGCTTACTGAGAAGCATTGCATTGGATGGCAGAGATGCCAAGTATAAGTTGGCTAAAGTACATATAAAGTATTTTTTGTGTAGAGATAGTTAATCCATTTTCATCCCTTAAACACGAGTTACCTAAATGCAGTGATTTTTTAAATTTCCCAATTTTACCCCTTTAAGGCTCTTCTTTACCCTGAAGAAAACTCCCGAGTGTACCGTATGATTTCAATACGAAAGGTCTGACTAAAGCCGCAAAATCGTTGAAACATACATTCGTAATACCGTGTTTCGGATTCTATTTATAAATTAATAATCTGGGAAACTACTTTAAGTTATAAAGAAGGCTTTATATTTTTTATGTTAGCTTGAAATATGGAAATTATTGCTTAAAACTCCCAAAAAATGCGTTGAAGGCAATCGATTTTTACTCATTTAAACTGTTGATTAAAATGAGTTGCCGTCAATTTCTTTCAATTATGAGATATAAGACGAAAGCACAAAGCCTTTAAGAACAATTTAAGATGTTTCACAACTTTTTAGGTTGAAAAACGGCGTCCGAAACACGGTAGTATGAAGTGCATATTTTTGCTGTTTTACGCAAGTTATAGAAGATCCTTAATTCAGCTATACTTACCAACATCTCATACAGTTGAGCAGATTATAGTTGTAGTTATAGTAATCAACACTGTACTTATTGTGTATATTATATGTTTATACCACACCTCTTGCTAATAGTCTTGTTCAGGAGATAAACACCCATTTCCTGTTAGTAAGAGAGTCATCTGTAAAATATAGAAAAAGTGTCATTCCATGCCAGATCACCCCACTTCAGGTTTATATGTTACATTATTATCAAGTTATAAAAAACCATACAAAATTTGATTGGCTATGTCTAATTGGAACATATATGTCTGATTGGAATATAAATTTTGTTGGTGAATTGATGAAAAATGGCTTTTAAAAAGAACAACATAATTATTTAACTCCTGCTCATCTATATCTTTCTAGATTTGAATTACAAATTAAATTGTCATAAGAAAATAATTTTAAATGTATGACTAATTTACATATAAATTTATGTATTAATTTTGAAAAGTATTTAATCTATTAATTTTTAAACATAATAGTTGAAAATGTACATTTAATAACATATTTACGTCCATGAAAAACAACATGTCTTCTGAAAAACAAAGTGTGTTCGACAAAAAATGTTCAATTATCTATTATGTACCGACAAACTGTTTCTATTTTACGCTTATTATTTATTTTTAAATCAATAAGAACTATTGTTACTATTATAACGACAAGACTTTTCAATTATCTATATATATAAAATTCAATGTCTGTCTGTCTGTCTTCTGTTTGCCCTTTATGCATTACCAAACCGTCCATTAGATTGCTTTGAAATTTTGCATAGTAACACAGGTTAACCCTGGGAAGGTTTTAGGCCATTTACCAAAGTCCTAGGACATTAGGGCTGTGTCCCACTGGACTTCAAAGTTTCAATGTTAATCTTATGGAAGAAAGATTTCTTTTGATTTTATCAGGGGCACAAAAACAGCTGTTCGTATAAAACAGCTGTTCGTAGTAACACGTTATGTTTGTTTACATTCATTACCATAGCAACATTACTTAGCAAATTTGAAGATTATTAGCTTTTTGAGGTTACATTGACAAACTAAAAACAAACACTAACAAAAATCAACGAAAAATGTTTACTGTATTTTAATTCAATACAAACATTGGTTGTTACATACTTATTGTATATAAAACAACTGATTTGGATCAAAAACTGAACATAATTTTAGGTTAGGCCTACAATGAACCAAAACTAACACCAATTGGGCTAATTATTAGAATCAGATTTTTTACATCTAAATATATATTTATATACTAAAATCAAGCAATGGCGAAGCGTTGCCGGGACCACTAGTATGAAATATAACGGTTGTTTGCCAAGACACATGAAATTCACATCCGTCCTTTTCCAGGCTTGATGATGATATTAATTTCTTTAAATATAAATGTTTATTTAAACGGCAAACACTCTCAATGATCATTCTTTTATTGATGAAATACCGACACAAAGGCATTCCAATTAAATATGACGAAGTACAATAGCGACTCTGCCGAAGCACAGGATATTCATGTCTGTTCTCTTCCAGGCTCAAAGATGAACTGACGCTTCTCCCTTTTCTATAAACAAATATGGCAGATGCTATTGCACTTTTCCCAAAAACAACGCATTTTCTAATCTCACAGACATGGAAAAGTTGTCTGTCTTTGATTCCCATGCCTCTTAGGCTCTTTGTTCTTTGATTCAACTCTGTCTTCACTTAGGCCCGACTATATTTTTGTGTTAAATAAATAATAATTCGAACACGCAGCTGAACCGCTGACGTGAGTTGAGCTTTTTTTCCAAAATTAAGTTTATATTTGTTTAAGGGTTTTAACCAACTATTTGGAAAATTAATTGGTCTCCTCACGAGGGCTCTGAAGAGCTGCCAGGTAGTTTTTCAGATAGAACCTAAAAAAAATTCGTTCTAGTAAGAAAAAACTCAAAAGATTTTTACTTCCTGTTAAAAACGTGCTTCCAGTTGTTGGACATTTTTAGTATTACAAGATGGGTAACACCTGTATTGGTAAATGTGGCAAAGAAATATATATTTAATTGATAGTAACATGTTGTTTGTACCCTAAATAAACATAACATTTTATAAAAAAATTCAATTTCAATTTTTCATAATTCTGTGCAACATGGGGTTTCAGAAATTAAAACTTAATCGTGCAGCAATGAGTTTACACAAAAAGGCTAATGAATTAGGATTATTCTGTATAACAGAGTGGTTGGAATGAGTTCAAATCTCAATTAAGTTTGTCATTAAAATAACTTAACACAGGTTTCAAATCAATTATTATATTACTGAATGTCCAATTTAAAATTTTGACTTACTGCTCTAAATAATTAACAAACCCTATTTTATAAAAGTAACCACTTGCTTTACTGACTTAGGATTGCAACAAACTACATTTTTATCTCTTTTGTATCATTTTATTCTTAAATTATAGTAAGCTAAGTTATGATTCCTAATTTATGTTTAATCTCAGGAACTTATCATAATTGATGTGTGAATTAACCTACTAATTTGCAACAAAGATTATTTTAAATACTGTACCGTACTCTGTAAAATTTCATCACCAATTGCAGTAAAGTGAATCCATGACACAAGGATGGACAGACATGATCAAACTACTACATGGAACCCTGTAATTATGGTATTCCTGTATGTATGTTAATTAATTCTAAATTTACCTACCTACCAATTTCGGGTTTGTTTTAGATTAAGGTTCACACACTGTTATAACAAACTGTGTTTATTGACAATGGAAATAAACATATTTATTTTATTGAGTCTGGCCAGTGGCGGCTAAAGGGAAGGGCTTGGGGTTGTTACAAATAGTAATAACAAGTTCAAATGTATGTTCTTAATTTCATAAGTACTCGCTTAATACAATGTTATAAACAAGACTGTAGCTCTTATAGTATTACATACTTATCTTATGCTGCTGCAATATAAATGCCATTGTACAGTGCAGCGGGTTCGGGAGCGAATTAAAAAAAACCCTGTATGTGTGCTTTCCTCAGTACCAACTTTGACCTTGTCAGAACATCCCTCACAAGTCACTCATCCCTCCCTCCCAGTGACTGGCCTCTCGCCGGAGTAGGCCTATTAATTGTTATAGTTTAGGTTATGCTGCATTGATAATACGCAGTGCCGTCAGAGTTGTGTTATGTTCTTGAAGTGCTGTGCTTGAAGTGACATCGTGTTTATTAAATTAAATTTGTTTACATTGGCAGTGGTGATATCCAACAATGAAGCGTGTGACTGACTACTTCAAACATCTAACCA
Organism: Philaenus spumarius; assembly: GCA_018207615.1. Lineage (NCBI taxonomy): Eukaryota > Metazoa > Arthropoda > Insecta > Hemiptera > Aphrophoridae > Philaenus > Philaenus spumarius. The sequence goes on along the minus strand of JAGFPH010000243.1, from coordinate 236,713 downwards.
GTGACAATAAACTAAGGAGGGTTAGACCGGTTTCACACGAGCCACAAACTTGCCACAATCGCCTGCAGTAGCGCACCACCAGCGCCTCTGAGTTGCATTCGACTTTTCAGACGGCAATCGCGCGATTCCGCTACAATTAGCATTTACCAGACGCCTTACCCATTTACGCCTTTCTAAAAACAAGTAGTCTTCACTTGGAAGGGCAACCGAGTACAGTGCAACAAAGGACGATGACCAATGTTCTATAGTATGCTTCTCCGTGCCATAGAATAGACGGCGTAGAAGAGTTCTCAGATAGTATTGGGTTCACCCTATTTTGAGTTCCAGACTTCTGTCAAGTCAGTTTTATACACTTCATTCAGAGCTCGGTGAGGATCCTCAAGAGTTTTTTACGTACTATAGGATGATCACTATCAAGTTTGTTTAATCAATGTATAAAGCGGAGGCCACGTCTTCCCTTGCCTTTAATTTCAGATGTTTGTTGGAGTATTCTCTCCTTTCTTGATTCCATAACACAGGCCTACACTCTACTTCAATGATAAAACGGTCTGTGTCAAAGTCATTCATAATTTAAACTGGTAATTAAACTTTTAAAACTTGAAGGGAAGAACTAACAAACAAGGCGACCGGCTGCTACAATTGTCACGGTGGCTATAACCTTCCACAAATTCTCAAAATGCCGAGGATAGAGACACTATATGCGATTTTGCTGCTTCCTAGCGTCAAGCGCGAAAAGGCGCCACTTTGTGTGAAAGGTCCATCGCGATCTCATGTTATTTAAGTGCATCATAACTTTCCTGCGTCAGACTGCGATTCTTCCGCCACAACAGCCAGAAGTCGTATGTGGCGATTGTCGGGCGTTCGTGGCTCGTGTGAAACTGGCCTTACACGCTAAAGTGGCGTGGCATGCAGCTCGCTACAATTGGCAAGTGGCTGCACGCAACACTAAAACCAACCAATGTTTTTAACCGGATCTTACACACTGAAGTACCAGTGGCATGACATCTTCTGTGGTTGTGTTTGGCAACGCATGCCACACACATCTCGAGCCAGCGCATGTGCATACGCCACTCTCTGGCCTACATTTTGCCATTTGTTTTGTTTCGGCAGTGGTTAGATCAGGGTTGATTTGTATTCCACTCAATTGTGAATAGTATTAACATTGTATTTCACATATTATAATGCCTTTATTGGATAATGACTGAGCAAACGTAACCTTTGTTCAGAGTGTGGAAATAATTTAAAAGAGTACTGGTATAGCATCAGAAACGAGCAGGACAAAGCATGCAGGCAACTCACTGAAAAATGTAATGCAACAGGTAGTTCCAACAATTTCGTCACCACAAATTGCTTTAATTGTCCAGTGCTAGAACGGCGGAAAATGTGATTTCCAGATGCCTAACTAGTAACTATACAAATTTTTATACTCATATATTCCATACCCCTCAGACCCCGCGGAGCATCCATACTAAATTAGCCCCCCAGGAAATTTTTTCTAGAGCCGCCTATATGAGTCTGTCATTGGAATTAATTATGAGACATACTATACTACATCCAATGCTTATTAATATTAGACTGTCCGTACCGTACCTATAATTACACTTAAAACAAGCATGGACAGCCAAATTGAAAAATATGACACCTGCCTATCTATTTAGTTTAAACATGATTCAACAAGGTTTTGGCCGCCTTCCAGATACGTATTGACTGAAACTTGGCAAGGCAAAGGGACTTTGCTTCAAACAAATTGACAATCAGAGGATTTGATTTTCAAAACATGGGTGCTACAGTTGTAATCAATTTTAAAACCAAGAAAAAATTATTCTCTGTTATTTGAAATTATGTATTTGTTTAGTGAAGTTTAAGAGTTAATCACAATACATATAATTTATGTTTGATTTATTTTTTAATATTGGTGTGTTGTTCCTTTTTCTAACTGCAGTGGCATGGTTTAAAACAGGTAAATATTGCAAATAATATTTTAGGCCTATGTTGTTTATATTAATGTTAAAAAAAATGTTTGCCACAAATAAGCTAAATTTTATTACACATTTTTCTTGTTACCATATGTGACGAGTAACTTGTATACCTAAATATCCAAATAAATTAAATAGGCATAGCCAAAATTTTCACACATTGTTAATGGTAAATAAATTATGTAATATTTTATAGAATAAACTTAGAACACAAAATCTCACAACTAATACGTTTATTAGCTCATGAGTTAATAAACATCTTAGTTGTGAGATTTTGTGTTCTAAGTTTATTCTATAAAGTATATCTTCTCACAAGTCAAGCTCAATATTTATTTATATGTAATACTTATTGTATAAGGTAATTTGGAAGGCCTACATTAAAAAAAATAGGTTTTTGCTGAATTTTTTTTTTTTGCAAATTGGGATGAATAAAACAATAACTAGGTCTATATACATATATTTTTACTTGCAAACTATGGAACAAAATTTAAGTTAATTTGTTTCTATTATTTATTATCTTATTAGAGCTGGTTCGATTAACCTTAAATCAGAATCACACACACATATTAACATATTCATTAAAATATGCCATGAATAATCACTTACTGTGATTAGGTTCAACATAACATTTTTATCTCTATATTGCCTATGAAAATCATAGTGAAACTGTTTAAAACAGCTAGATTTATTAATATTTCGTTTATAATGGCTAAAATATCAAGCGTAAAGAAATCGGTTCAATTTTGAAAAACACATTACATTATCAAGCTTGTAAATGAACTAATAATGAATAAATCTTTAAAATATAAATCCGAATCTTGTTAGGTCTAAAAATGTGTTTAAATTATTTATTACTGCTTTTTTTTAAATTACTTTATTGTGTTTTAAGCATTATTTGATCAAGTGATCAATTTTTTGGATTGAAGAATAACTTATGACATGTTGGTCAACGACTTGTCTAATTGATGAATGCGGGTCGTCAACAAAATACTGCAATACATCTAAAGATTTTGCATCAGTTGTAACAGTTCGTGGCCTACCAGTGCGAGGTCGATTATTTAAGCTGGATTTACACATGTAGTACTGTGCGCGTACTGTACCGCTACTGTGTCGCGACTGCCTTCGACCGTCTTCGACCGTCTCGATTTACACATATGGTACTGTGCTCATACCGAACTGTTGTCGACCGTAGTACTTTTTCGTTCGTTGACGGGAAACGTAGTGTCTACCATGGATCAAGACGAAGAGAACGTAATTGTTGCCTGCTGCTTATATGAGCTCTTACAAGAAGAAGAAAGGAAGAAAAAAAAAAGAAGAAAAACCTTTTGGGTGCATAATTTATATAGAGCTAGAGAAGAGGAGGGAGAGTTCCATTCAATATTTAATAAATTAAAAGAAGATTCAATTAAGTTCATAAACTATTTTCGAATGAGTTCCCATAAGTTTGAATTTTTAATGGAATTATTAAGACCTGAGCTTACAAAACAAAACATCAAATGGCGGCGATGCATTTCACCAGAAGAGAGACTAGGCTTAACATTGAGGTTTGCTGATTTATTAAAATTAAATACAAAAATGTTTCTTATTTACACTTTATTTAGGCCAATATAAATATACATTGTTAATTGTGTAGCTAGTTAGCAAGTTCCATTTATTTTTGCAGTCATTAAGTGAAGTACCCGATTCACTACCGATCTGTGCCCATAAATTGTCTTTTATAAGGTTATTGTCATAGTCTCTATAACTTAAATCGTAGAGAGCGCGATGTTCACTAACAAGTCAAATTAATTTCTCTTCATTTATTTTAAAATTTATCACAAATTATTATTAAAAATTAAAATACATAGAATAATAAACAAACAAATAACACACAAAATTAAATGTATAAAGTAATTAAAGTAATAAATAATAAAGTAAACTAAACCAATAAAATTTAACTAATCATTCAAATTGATCAAATTTTAAAAATTAATCGTAATTTTAAAATCAAGTAATGTTCACCAACGAAAGGACAAACATCAAATGAAATGTTGATTCGTAGCCGGTTATCCACACCCCCATCTCTAATCTGCTTAGAACGGTCTACGGCAGTCTACGGCAGTCTCGGTCGGTCTAGACCGCTCTAGACCGCTCTAGACTGTGGGGTACTGTGCGCCGACCGTGTCGGACTGTCATCTGTCATGACCTTGAAGAATCGTTTTGGAAGCAGTCGAAGGGAGTACAGTCTGAGCACGGTACGCGCACAGTCCTACATGTGTAAATTGAAAACAGTCTATCTATATAATTCAAATGGGTTAGACCATTTTTTATTTGAAACAGTCACGACACGGTAGCGGTACAGTACGCGCACGGTATGCGCACAGTACTACATGTGTAAATCCAGCTTTACAGTACCAGTTTCTTCAAATCGTCGTACTGTCTTGCTCACAGTGGATTTAGAAATCGGTTCTCGGTTTAGAAATGTATTATTAAATAAAAATCACATACCTCTTGTAAAGGCCGTACTCTATCACCAAACCCATGCATCATCAGCAGCGTTATTCTTTCAGTTTCACTTAAAGGAGGCATTCCAATTTGAATTTTTGTAATTTAATGAACGGAATAAACAGAAAGGCACTAATAAAAATGCTTTAAATAATGAACAACTTGGCCTAAAACATTATTTTTACTAGCAATATCAAATCAAGTAGTAGTATAAATTGTACTGTTAGTACATGAAAGAAAGTTAATTGTTGTAAATTAACAGCTGATCTTGCAAACAGAATATGAAATAAATTTTTAACAAATTGT
>JAGFPH010000243.1:187421-207984 GCA_018207615.1 Philaenus spumarius | reverse complement strand
TTTACTTACTTTTTTGAAATAATTTCATTTAGAATGATATAAAAGAACTTTTTAAAACGTATTTTATCATCATTTTAAGTTTCCCAAACTAGCTAATTAATTATTTAAAACACGTTATTGTGCATCTAAGAACAAACAATAAAATTGTAGCAAAAGGAATCAGCTGGCTTAGAGAAAATCATTATAGTGGCCAGTATCTTTCAACGATGCATCGCATATATTGCATTTACCGAATTTGATTCTGGCTGACCTAAAGAAGAAGATAATATTTTGTCTTATATCTGCAATTATTACGTTATTAATTGACACAATCAGACAGGTAAAATAAATTAAACATAGGTTAGGCCTAGACTGATTAATCAACACGTCATATATTATTTTCTTGAATGTATTTACATTCATTACCATAGCAACCAATTGAATAAAATAACAGATAAAACAGTTGATTTGGATATCCAGCTTAGTACAAAATAATATTTAAGTTAGGCCTAGACTGAACCAACACACAGAAACCAATAAAAACTTGCCTTATGGAATTTAAAAATAAGAAAAAACTATGTTACATCCTAATTAAAAATAAATAAGACATATTATTATACTGCCTAATTTAATAGTAGGCCTATTTATTTATTGATATTATAACGGTAATTGATAGTGAGTAACCAATTTTAACAGCTGATTTAAAAATATGAAAAAACTATTTATATTTCTAACTTTTTGATTGAGTAGACCTGAGCCTTAATAGTTCTTTTAACCTTTATTATAACTGCTATTATAAAATATAAGAAATAATTTTATTTGAACATTTAACATTATTTACCATCTTAGTTTGAGGTAATTATTAATCCTACACTTTTACTATAAATATAACATATGTTTTTAGAATGTTCCATTGGGGGTCGGCGTGCGGAGCACGCAGGGGTCTCCCCTAGTAATAAATTACAATATAAGGTTGTCTATTTTATACTGTAGGTCTTCGATTTTACCCGTAGTCTTTGAGATTATTGGCTCCTTTGGAAGGTTTGTCCTCTTTTTTTAATAAAAATCACTTTAGAAATCATGGGATTGGGAGGGGAAAGGCGCACACACAACACAATGGGTTAAATATGAATTTGTGTTTGGCCATTTTGTTAAGAAGACCTAGATCATCTTTATGTAGCCTAGATGTTTTCAACCAAAATTTGATTTACCAACCATAAAGTACAATCCCTTTGTACATTTTAAAATTTATAACATTCATTTCAAATTTGCAAACCTTTTAACTAAGGTACAAACCATTTGAAACATGTTTAGTCAATTGATCTTTGTAAAATGGTTTATTGCTTCAATTTGTTTGAATGTACTTACTGTTAATGTTTAAAAGACTAATGCAGTTCACAGGAAATCCTCGTACTCCTTTGGTTTGTAAATATAAATTAATAGATGACATCATCTTCTATTTACTTATAATACAAGAACAAACGTATATTCAAATTGGCAGTGAATGATCAACAGCAAAACATACAACCGCCAAATGAATTTTTAAACAGCTTGTCACGTGACCACTAACAGCCAATCACAAAGGCGTTATCTGAATTTTGAAGCTCTATTCTATTACAGTTGAATTCCGATATCGTTCAGAACGGGTCTTTTGTAGGTTCGGTTTGTAAAAAATAAAATAAAAGTTTGTTCTTATGATGTTAATAGCATTTAAAATGTGTTTTAAAGTGAAGTGTGTACGATGCCGGTAATGTGTTTAGTGAAGTGGAGTGTATAGTATCTGTTGGATGAATAAATATATAATATTTTTTGTGGAACCAAATTCCTGTGGTCCTTATTTCTCGACTTAGCCTGCGTTCAAGATGGAGGAACCAAATGATAATACCGTACAAAATAAAATACAAGTTAAATCAGTAGAAATAAGTGATATCGAAGAAGACAACTCAAAAGATGGTATGATGAACATGTCTTATAACCTACATTACCTATAAATATAGTTGGATAATATTGTCAATTGTATTTCAGGGTTAAGCGTTTAGGGCTTGCGTTTTACAGTTTCGTTGCATGCAAAGGAAAACATTAAAAAACTTTAAAAAAAAAATACATATCTTTTATTATATTTAATTTTGTAACAATCGTCATTGAATAGACCAATGTGTTAAGATTAAACTGTCTTTTAATATATAACGTTAGAATTAGTAAATAATTGCCAAGGTCATGCTATTTATTTTAATGCAAAACGTGATCAAATTCCATGGTCCTTTGCTTTAAAATAGAAAGTTTGGTTAGGTTTCCTTTCAGAGACTTGTGCAAAGTTTTAGATCTTTGTAATTTCTGTTAGATCTTTAGGCTAGAGCAAAAATATCATGGTTCTAAAAATGTTTGCTATTGCAAGTATTGTTAACCTAATAATCTTTTGCAGAAGTAAGGTTAGGTAAAGTTGTACATTGCTGATAAATGTAGCTTATAATATAAATAGACCTAGGACCTATATATTTTCGAAAATTTTCTTACATTTGTGGCTTCTACGCAAAATCAATGTAGAAAAACATGAATTTGACCTTAAACCTAAGATATTTAGAAACAACACCTAACAAAATTGTTTGAAGTCTTTTACAGTCTACCTATACTTAGTCACAGATAAGTTGGTGGAAACATTTCTAACTTTCTTAAAAAAAGGTCGTCATGTGTAGAAAGACATGTTGTAAACTTGTAGGCCTAGATTAGTCTAAAGGCTACGCCCCCTACCTACCAAAAATTTTGTTTACGAAAGTTTTAAGCAGTGGTACAAACTTATTCTATTTGTTTTCAAACTGGAGACCTACAGTACTGGCACTGGTAAGTTATTTTAAACTTAGGTTTTGTTAGTTTTAGGATGGCATTGTATGATAAAGGGAATATAGGCCTAGGTCTAATCTAATTTGGGCTGTGTTTCTTTTTTTGTGGTTATGTTAAGTAAGGCTACAAATTCAGTTCCATTCAGCAGTTGATCTAAAGTAAGTTTTTGGAATTTAATAAGTTCATTATTTCAATAAGGTGTCTGCCTATAATATAGGCAGGCATACATGAGATACACAGAATATAGTTAACTAGTGGACCCGGCAATGCTTCGCTATTGCTTAATTTGAAACTTTGAAAGCCTGTAATTCATATCCCTTGTAATTCAACATAGGCCTAATGATTGTTACACATAATTAATAAAACAACTGATTTGAATCAAAAGTTTAATACAATTTTAGGTTAGGCCTTTAAAACCTATGAAATATAATAATTCAAACATCTAATATTACAATTTAACATTATATTATTGTTACACATTATAAATAAAACAGCTTATTTGGACCAAAGGTTTAACACAATTTTAGGTTAGATAGGCCTATTATTATAAAATCAACACACTTTTTTTTAAAGAGTTTGGAATAATCACCATAGTAACCAGAATAACACATTAATAAATACGAATCAGCTGTTTCATCTGTTATATGGCTGCTTATGGGAGGGATGAATTTTCGCATTTTCTACCCTTTAAATTCAAAATTTTGCAAAATCCTTTCTTAGTACGCTTCTACATTATTGGACGGATGTACCTTCCAAATTTCAAGTCTCTAGCTTTAATAGAATCGGCTCTGCGTTGATCATCAGTCAGGACATTGCATTTTATATAAGAGATTGGCTGTAGATACCAGCTGTAACCATTAAACGTCTTATGGGCCGAAGTACCCCATTTATATGAACTTGTATAGTAAATAAATAACTAATGAGCTTGACTTGTGAGAAAGTAACTTGGATAAAATAAAACCTGAACACAAAATCTCACAATAAATACATTTACTAACCTCAAACGCGTTTCAACGACAACGTTGCCATCCTCAGTGATGCACGGGCTACAGTAAACAAACTATAACCCGTGCAGTTTGGTGCGGGGTGTTATAGTTTGGTTACTGTAGCCTGTGCATCACTGAGAATGGCGACGTTGTCGTTGAAACGCGTTTGAGGTTAGTAAACGTATTTATTGTGTTCAGGTTTTATTTGATCTAAGAACTTTTATAGGCCTATGTGCTATCAAAAAGCCATGAACAAATTTCATGAAATGCAAAACAAAGTAAGCTACCAGAGCTAAGATAGCACTCTACCGCCTGATTTTGGCCTATATTTGGGGGAATTATTGTAATGATTTTCCTACAAAGTATTAAGTAAGACTATAGGCCTAGATATATTCATACTTAAGCCCAATGTAAGATGATTTTGCCATTTAGCCTAGAGGATATAACTTAAAATCTATTTTTTGAGAAAGACAGAAACAATTGTAATTAGTGCTATCTATTTAAATCAAACATTAAATAATTCCGTCCAGTAAACATTTTTATCAGTTTCACATGTTATATTAATATGAGTCATTTAAAGTATAGGCCAAGTCGTCTTATTGTGGCTTAAAATAAAATTACTGGCTTATGCATAAACGATCCCTTGCGGCAGATGTGTCAATGTATACACAAGATAATGCTCCCTGATACGTAATTGTAATGTTAATTTTTATTTCTAAACATCTTAAAATGAAAACAAAAAATATTTGACAAAATTTAATGTAGCCTTAAAGTAATTAACTTAAATATGAACAATAAATAAAATACTTCAAACTTATAAACTTGGTAACACCAATTAAGTTTGTTACGTATAACAGAAATGCAAGCATTAAAAAAAGTTCTAACTTTTGTACACAGTATTTAGTCATAGTAGGCTATGTTAACCTGGATTCAACATTTAATAGTAGGAATGTGCTTAGGTTAGCAGCACTACAAAAGGTCTTCATCTGCAAACATGTTAGCTGAGGGTCATAAATTATTTTTTTTCTTTTTTTTTAAATAGAGGTTGTAAGTTTAAAAAAATTACCATTTATATTATTTACAAACTTTAACATAGGCCTACTGTGACTAAAAAACGGTGTAAGTTTGTTTCGATTTTTTTTTAGTTTAGAAGAAATAGCAGTAGGCTTACTATTCTAAAATTTTTGAAAAGTTTTGTAGGTTGCCTCTAGGCTACTAAGAGCAACTTTTTGATAAAAGGAAAAGACTTTACATGTGTTGCCTATATACCGTACAAAAGAAACAAGAAATGAACTGAAAGTTAAAAATACTGGCTTAGAAACAGAATAGGCTAAAAAACAATCCTATGAATAAAATAATGTCATTCACTGCAAGGTGTAGCCAATAAAAGGTTCTAGTTATATATGCCTATTATCACAGAGCTAATCTTTGACATAAAATGAAACCTAATGTTTACTAAACAAATAATATTTTCTAATCTTATCTTTAAAAGGAAAGGTTATTGTTTAATTAGGATTCAGATTATGTCATTAAGGAGGGTTAGTCTACTACCACTACCTACTTGAATGTATTATTATGCCAGTTGTTATAATATTCACAGAGAGAAAGTTAAAAATGAATGAAGTAAACAATTTAGAGATTGTAAAGGGTGTAATTTTGACCAGATTTTAGATCTGATAATCTATAACTTATATTGTGTATAACATTTTGTCTCTAAATTAATTACGGTTATCTTAATTGGTGAGTGGCAATATTTAAATTAAACAGAATTTATTTTCTCTAAATCCACTAACTTAGTTCATTTCGAACTGTGAAGATGTGTATTCAGTTTTATTCTTTTTATATTATTTGTCATTTGAGTTAAAAGTAGGCCTATTTTTAGTTCTGTAAATCTATGCTACACAGTGATGGAGACAGAAAAACATGTTTTTAGTCATTTATTTTGTAAAGTAGTTTATGTAGGCTACCTGTTACATAATAGCCTACTCTTTACAAAATTAATTATTTTATCGAGGTTTACTATGTTTCAGGAATAATGTTAAGATTTGTAAATTGCTTAGTAATGAATAATTTATATTAACTGGTAAATTAATGCGTCTTTGTCATTGAGCGTGAAATTTATTCAACTTTGGCAGGTTGATTATTCTACCTGCAGAGTTTTAATAGGTAGCCTACTGTAGTACAAGGCTACCGTTAGGGTCACCAAAATAATCAAAGTAATAAATGTTAGGCCTAAGTATCTTGTTTTTAATTTGTATGTATTTACCTTCGATAAAGTAAGTTGAAACCAAAATAATTTGTAGGCTACTTTTTAATCATGATAGGACTAAGAACTTAAATATGAACTCCCTATTTAACATCTAGGTGTATTAATTTACCGTGGCTGGGTAAACTATTGAAAATAAAACAATAGGCTATCCTAATTAAAGTGTAGATTTTATTTGTTTTATCTCGGAATGAATTACAACAGTAGGCCTATAGGCTATGTGTAAAACAGCATTATAGCTGCCTACTTTCATTTATATTTAGTGATGCTTTGTGGGCTTAGTGATATAAAAATCATAGTTTGGTTGACTTTGGAGTAATAGCCTAACTTGCTTGTTTCCTTATGTGGATTAAGTAGCACATTTAAAATAAAATATTAAATTGAAACATATTTTATTATTTAAAGTGATGATTATGTTAGTAGGCATAAATGTGTTTGGTCAGCACTATCTAATCCGAAAAAAGTCAAAATTAAAATTTGTTTTTTAACATCAGCCATTAGCTTACATGGTAAAGTAAGAGTTATTTGAACTTTACACTTCCACGTAGAATCACCCAAGTAGCCTAGACATTTTGAATATGACATAGGCCTAATTAGAGTAACATTTTAATAGTTTTGTCCAAGTCAAATGGGAGAAAAAATAGAGTTTGTTAATTTCCAAAGTAATGATGAGGTTAAAGAATAAAATAATAAAATCACACATACAAAATATATAGGCCTACTGTGTTACTTCATCCTGCAGTAAAATCTAAAAAAAGTTTGGTAATAAAGATAAACATTAAATGTTAACAGATAGGCATTCATTTAAAACCTAGTAATTATATAAAAAGCAGGCCTATTTTCTACAGGTAGCATTATGAATTATTTCCAGTCATAATATATATTAAAATAAGTTCAATGAGGCTATTTAACAAGAAATAAACGGTACCAGGAACTGGCACATACTTTCTCACAAATACATTTAAATTACTAAACAGATTCACTGTGACTTGTAGGGTGGGGTAGGAGAGTTTTTTTATTACAGTTGGAGATTAACTAATAAAAATTATTATTATTATTATTATCTAGAGAGAAAACTATTCGATCGATTTCGAAAAAATTTGCACCAAACACGTCAATTAGGTCTTCATAGATGCACGTTAAATGATTTTGAAATTTTTTTAAACAACCCGCTTTATGGCTAAAAAAACCCCCAAAATTAGTTATTATTATTATTAGCTAAACGAGAATTTTTAGAAAGATGCAGGTTTCTGTATATGGTAGGGCACATTAAAGGCTACAAATAAGCCAAATTTTATCAAAATCGTTAGAGCCGTTTTTTAATAAAAAAATAATAACTGATTTTTTGGGGGTTTTTTGGCCAAAAAGGGTTTTTTTTTCCAAAATTGTTCAAAACCCTTTTTCGTGCATCTATACAGGCGTACTGGACATGTCTGGTGCAAATTTGGTTGAAACCGAACCAATAGTTTTCTCTCTAGCTTTGTATACTTTTATTAAAGTAGGCGATTAACTAATAAATATTATTATTAGCTAGAGAGAAAACTATTCGATCGATTTCGAACAAATTTGCACCAAACACGTCAATTAGGTCTTTATAGATGCACGTGAAAAGGTTTTGAAAAATTTTGAAAAACAACCCCCTTTATGGCCAAAAAACCCCCAAAAATCAGTTATTATTATTATTATTATTAGCTAAACGAGAATTTTTAGAAAGATGCGGGTTTTTGTATATGGTAGGGCACATTAAAGGCTACAAATAAGCCAAATTTTATCAAAATCGTTAGAGCCGTTTTTTTATAAAAAAATAATAACTGATTTTTTGGGGGTTTTTTGGCCAAAAAGGGGGTTGTTTTTCAAAATTGTTAAAAACCCTTTTTCGTGCATCTATACAGGCGTACTGGACATGTCTGGGTGCAAATTTGGTTGAAATCGATAGAATAGTTTTCTCTCTAGCTTTGTCTACATACAGACATACATACAGACATACATACAGACATACAGACAGACATTTTGTAAAAACCACTTTTTTGGACTCAGGGGGTCCCAAAACGGATATTTCCACAAAAATCTCAACATCGATTTTTTTTGCGATCACTATACTTTCTCTATACTAATAGTATAGTGAGAAAGTAAAAAAGAAAGGCCAATGAGGCCTTTGGCAAGAAAAAAAGACTTTTCACAAATTCGCAAAATATAGCGGTATGCATTTTTTTGTTTCTTGTATGCTTCCTGATTAATAAAAAATGTAATATTTTAATTATTTTTAAATGCTAAAAATTGGGGGAAATTTTTGTACTATCTTTTTGGATAGCCTACACCGCCAAATACTTTGATATAAGAGTTTTTAAAACATTTCAAAGAGCTTAAAGAATTAAACATTGTTTGTTCCTAGAGTTTTTTATATATACCTACAATAAATATAAGAAAATGCACACAAAAACGGACAAAATAGGAATTTACTTATTTTGTGTTTTTATTATCTTCTAATATTTAATTACAAAATAACTTTTTTCTTCAACTATCTGAAGAGAGAGATCATTGTCAGAGGCGATTGTTTCTTACGGTACCTCTATTAAATTTGTACCCATGGAAAATATACCATATATAGGCCTATATATTTCAAAAAGTAGAACTAGCCTAGTAATAGATACAGCAAAGAAAAAAATTGCCATAATAAACAATTGAACGTGACTTTACAGCAGTTGACTTGCACAAAGCTATACAAACTTTACCTCCTTGATAAATAAATTCTTCTATTTTACTAAACTTGTACTGTCAGAAAGAACAAACTCTAGAAACTGTGTTTAAAAATAAACATTGTTCAAATTGACAATATATACAAATAAATACAGTGATTTTTAGCAATATAGGGCTTACAGTAAATAGCCTACTGGTTACTTGGCAATGTAAACAAAAGGATACATAACTTTTTAACTGTGGTTTACTAACAATCTGGCAGTGTGTCTTTTTAGATACATTGTAATTTTAGGTCATACAAATTATATTATACATAGGCTACAAAATAAGATTTGGATGTCTACATACATTCTCAAAACAGTGTTTTATATGTTTTATTGAAAAAAATCCTTAGTATGGATTAAACGTAAACTTTCTAAATAGGTAACACAAAATAAGATTGGGATGTCTACATACACATAGCCTACATTCTCAAAACTGTGTTTTATATGTTTTATTGAAAAAAATCCTTATGGATTAACCTAAACTTTCTAAATAGGTACTACTCAAATTTAAAGAAGTTGCTAGGCAACAGTTTGGATAACAACACAATAAAACAGCTAGCTGTAGACAAGTTTCCCTTTTTCAAAGACTTCTTATAAAGCTTCTGCCATATATAGTAAAGTATCTAAAGATAGGCCTATGCACTGAATAAAAAAATATATAAGAAACTGAACACAAAATAAAAAATTACATATTTTAGTAGGCTATTTTAGATGTATCCAAAAAGACACAGTGCCAAGAAAAGGGTTAAGATAGTTTAAAAGAATAAAATGCAATTAAAAACAAATAATTATATAGACTCGAGCCATTTTTTTTTTACAAAGCTGTTACTTAAGGAAGATAAGTTTTTTTTTTTGGTGTTTAACGTCCTACTGTTTTGCTACTAAAGGCTAATGAAGACGGGACCTACAGTTTTACGTGGAATCCGAACCACAGCCAACGATGTCTGTTAAGAAACTATTTAGAAAATTATTCGGGGTCAATGGGAATTGAACCCGGTAAGGAAGATAAGTTAGGTAGTAGTTAGTTATGTAGTAGGCCTAATATTCTTTTTTTGGGAATTTGTATAACTTAATCCTAGGTTATCTTGAATCAAACTAGCCTTTAAGTTAAAACTTGAATTGATAAGTAATATTTGAAATGTGATGAAATAATTTGAAAGCATAAAAAGCTTATTCTAAAAAAACTTGTAAGCATACTTCTTTGGACGAGAGGCTTTTTACTTTGAATATTTTGGAGTATTCTAATTTCGCATAAGTAAAGTGTAATTTTTCTATATATGAAGCTGAATTTTATTAAAACCTTTTTGTAGCCTATACAGTAATTAAATTGTCATATAATAGGTGAGTAATTCCTTACTTTATTTTTTTAAAGAGGCATTGATTCAGATTTTATGGGTTTTGTATCATGCTGGGAAGAAACTTCGGAGCACTTACGGTAGCTTTTATTATTTGTTTGTAGCCTACATCCAAAAAATGTACTGTCATCATGAAATTTGACATAGTTGACGAAACAATAACAAGCGCATTTTGTTCTTAATACCTAATGTTTCTTTCTCTAACTTGAAAGTAGGCCTGCTTCTTAACTTTTTCTGTCATGAAATAATATTATTTAACAAAATGTTATATATAGGCTATATTTACTCAGCATAAATTGATCTGACCATTCATCAAAATCCATACTAGCTGGAATAAATTATACATTTAGGTGGTGGGGACGATGTGAAGGCTCCCAAACACTGACAAGTTTTCTTTTATTTAGGCATTTAGTTTTCATTACTTTTACAAAAGTTTGTACCTGTTAAGTTATAGTTTTGACGTAGGCCTATATGAATAGTTTTAGTAAAATATGTTTTGAATTATGATTTAGGTAAAAATTAGGATATTGTATAAATGTGCAGGTTGGCATATTATGTAGCCTAAGTTAAACAAGTAAAATTTCAATGTGATCCCTTTATCCATTCCAGGGAAAAAATGACAGCGACTCAGACAAACTAGCGATCCTAAGAGTTTCGTTCTTGTCATTGTAAGGTTCTTAACTTAGAAAAGGTTTCCATTTTTTGGTGATTTTTAATAATAGGTATGGCATTCAACATTTTTGTCTCACTATTTTGGTGATTTTTAATAATAGGTAGGCCTATGACGTTCAACATTTTTGCAAATAATTGTAGGCGTAATAATTAACTTAAATTATAGTGGTGTCATACTTCCACCATCATTTTTGTTGCAGAATAATTTTTGCATTTCATAATAGCCTTCCTAGTTAGGCCTATATTTGTTGATAAAATTGTTTAAGTCGACTGAAAACCTGTCCTTGAATCAATATGGGCAATTAACCGGATCTGAAAATAGCCAAGTAAAGGCCTGCAAAACAGAACAAATATAAGCAACTATGAAGATAGATGAGATGCTTTGTAAGGCTTAACGCACTAGTTAATAGTCAGCTTCATTAAATCATTTTATTTTTGCACTTGTGTTCTCCAACTACTTAGGCTTGTTAATATAAAGGCAAAATGTCATGGGAAATCATATCTTTGCTATCTATAAATAAACCTTATGTTTTGTGTAATATGAAGTTATGAAATGAATCAAATAATAATAATAATAATAATAATAATAATATTTATTTCTTCACCAAAAAAATACAAAATAATAATAATATTTAATGCAATAATAATACAATAAAAATACAAGACAGGTAAATTAACACATACTACACTTAACTTGATAAAAGAACAAAACAATGATTTTCTTTACATTCAGATTAAATTTATGTGAAGAATAGGTAATCCTTAGGCACATGTGCCTGAGTAGGATTTACCATCATAATTCTTTAATCTTATTACTATAGGAAAAAGAAAGAAAGAGATCAGCCATAGTGCCATAATCATTCAAAATATATACAAATGCAAAGGATGCCTTGATAATAAAACAAACCTAAAACAAAATTTGGATAAAGAACAGAATTTTACACTTACAAACACACAAACTTATATACACCACCCAATCTACACTCACACATACATAACACATATATTTCAGAACAACATCAACTGGTTCCCACTGCCTCACCTCAAAACTAATTCAATATTTTCCACTGAATTCAGCCATAATTTAACAGATTTAGAAAACTGGGATATATTGTTTCTCTTTTGTACATCTACTGGTAACATGTTAAATATTTTCTCCCCCTTATACAAATATGAATTTTTAACTGCTGTTAATTTAGTTTTTAACAGTTGAAATACTATTTTCCTCCTTCCACAGTTTCGCCTAGAACCACTTTTCCTGTAAAACTCTACTGTAATACTTTAAAAACATACAAATACCTCAACGGCAGTATGCCCTTTGCTCTAAAGAGTGGCAGAGAAGAATCAGTTCTAGACCTAAATAACATAACTCTTATTATATGTTTTTGAGCACTAATAATGGGTGTAATAGTACTCAAATATGCTCCTCCCCAACAAATTAAACCATACTGCAATCGCGATTGCACTAAAGCAAAATAAATTTGTCTCATTAATTCTGGTGGGCACAATGATCTAATAAAGTATATTTTACGAATAATTGAAATCAATTCACGTTGCAATTTGTTTATGTGATAATTCCATTTCATTTTTTCATCCAGTATTATTCCCAAGTACCTAATATTATTCAATTGATTAATCTTCGGACATAAACACCCATCTAAATCTTTATTTTTGCATATTATGTGATGGTATATTACATTTCCTGTCACATATTCCTTGCCTTTTTTTAAATGAAAAAGAATACAGGTACTTTGGTTTCAGGAATTTTTTTTGTTGTCTCCAAAAAATCGCAAAAAAATATGTGTCCCGAACTTTTATGTACCAAGGTCAAACTATAGTACATAGAGAGTAAAAATTCATTAAAAAAGATAGCCTGGTTAATGGTGATCATTTTTCTGTAAAAGAATTTCCTTAAAGTCTGATATTTTTTTTTTATTAAATTTTATATTCCAAAGCGCACATTTAAAAACAAAAATGGGACTACGCGGAACATTCATAAAAATTTAATTTTAAATAATTCTTATTCTTTTTTCAGGTTTTAGTTCGTGTTTGGTCCTCTAGAACAATAATTTAGTGTAAAAACATTTATTTATTAAGATTTGAGACAGTTTTTTTGTGTTTTTATAATGGTGCGTACATATAAGCGAAAAGTGGGAGCCAATCATGGACAAAAGGGGCCGTTTGAACTTTTCAACAAAGTTTTCAGGCTATAACATACAGAGAAACACTTTTGATTTAGTTTAAAACCATTAATATCATAAACAAAGTGGTAGTTATTTCATAAACAAAGTAGGCTATGTGAAATTCTAAGACATTTTTTGAAGTGGCTAAAAACGCCCATTTTCTCAAGTGTTTCTATTTTTTCCTTTTCTTTTTACAAAAAGGAGCTATTTTTTTGGTTAAATACATACATTTGACTACATATATTGTGTTAAGTTATTTATTTATTATTAACAGCTGCTGAGATATGATTTTTTAAAAGGTTCATGTCAAATTCCGGAGGTAAGGTGAGAAAAGGTTCCACGAAATCTTTAAATTTTGTCCAAATTAAATTTTTATTATATGGTTCTGTTCCAAAAAACCCCACCATTCTAATGCATATATCATACTAACCCCATCAATTCATAGTAAACAGTTATTAAGGTTTATAATGCCTGTTTCAAACTTGGAACGCATGGTTTTAAATTTTTTTAGGTACCTACAAAAAAATTGATAAAAAAACTAATCAATACCTTCATTACATGCACTATTGTGACCTTTAATCACACAATTAAAATGGTTTGATTCTAACAAATAGTTTGGAATTTATATGCAAAAAACTAAAATTTCATTCCAAAGTAGCCCCGCTTGACGGTAATTAGTTTTCACCCTTAGCTTCACTTAACACCATCTCATTTTTTGAAAACCAAAGTCGTAAATGTCTCAAATCCTCAGTAATTTGGCTGAGAAGCACATCTATTGAGTTAGCTTTATAAAGGAATGCTGTATCATCCGCAAAGGCTGTAATTTCTCCATTAAATTTGCTATTACATAAATCATTTACATATATAATAAAAAGAACCGCTCCAAGTAGGTACAGATCCCTGAGGAACACCATACCTTATCTCTCCCTCACTTCCCAAAACTCCATTTACTCTTACCCTTTGGGTTCTTCCCCCCAGATAACTACTGAACCATTTATTAGGTAGTCCTCTCACGCCAGCAGACCACAATCTGTCTAACAGAATAGAATGGTCCACCGTATCAAATGCTTTTTGAATATCAATAAAGAGGCCAGCAACCTTCCATCCCACATTCAGAGAATGATAAATGTTATTAACAAAATATTGAAGTGCTTTCTCTGCGCTAAGACCAGATCTGAAGCCATATTGATTCCTACTGAAAAAATTGTTCTTCTCCAGAAACGTTACCAACATTCTTTTCATTAATTTTTCCATAATTTTTGAAAATACAGATAACAAAGCTATTGGCCTATAGTTACCTGAATTTTGTTTGTCACCCTTTTTAAATATAGGCACCACAACTGCAGCTTTCAAACAATTTGGAAATGTACCAGTACTAAAGCTCAAATTACACAAAAAAGTAAGTACTGCTAAAATTTGAGGTTCTATATACTTAACTAAATTTGAATTTATTCCGTCTAACCTATAACAATATCAATATAATGGTTTTTGTAGAAGATTTAGATGATAATTGAAGTCTTGGGGTAAAAATGGAGGGGGAAATCAATTTTGCCATGATATTAACCTTCATTTCTTATTAGACAGGTTTAGAATGGTTTGAACAATTTTAACTATTTTGACCTACACCAGAAAGTTGTTTTATGAGATAAAAATACAAAATTTAATTTTTCTTAAAATGTTTCTCATTTTTTAGTGTTATAATGAGGCACTTAAAGGCATTATCTATTCAAGAGAAGGAGCCGCATATCCTGAATTAAAACTGAGTAATTATTTTAAGTTACTTCTACACTGAAACATTCTCTGTGCTACAAAAATAGAAACAAAATTGAACAATTTAAAATTTCATTTTCCGCTGTTAATAGCCCTAGCCCTACCTATTCTGTTTTTAGAATTATAAAACAAAATCAGGACTGTAGGCTACTATCTAAAATATAGACTACAGAAAATAACTATATAGAGGCCTATAAAAAAAGCTGTACCCCCAATAATTGACATTATAAGAGGCCTATATTTCATGCAAACTCCTAAAATATTATATCTTAGATATATAGCCTAGAACAGTAGGCAATCACTAAAAAAGGGAATATTTTTCCACTAGTCTTATAATTTTGTCTTAACTAAAAGTAATAATAACAGGTAGGCATAACAAAAAATATTTCTATACACATGGCTAAGTGCTGAACAACATAGAGTAGGGCCTATCCATTAATTTAATTAGGCTACCCATTTTTTAAACATGTTTGAAAAGACTACATTCCTTAGTGTTCCAGGATAATAATAAAAAATATGATACTGATAGCATAGGCCTACATTACAAAATAATATTTTCACCCAAAAATTTTTGTTTGTTCTTGTTATTTTAGATGCAACTTATTATTGCAGACCAATCAATCTTTTATTTTACAGCATTTTGTATAACAACTGATTTCTTGGAAATAGGCCTATATTATTAGGTCTAGATGCCTATATAAATTAAAATTAATTGATATTGATTTATTAATCTAAGCAACAAAATGACTGATATATATCCCAGTTAACAATGAAGAGAGGTCATGGTAAAAACATATTTTTGATTGGGTTATCAAAATAATAAGGTCCCTTGATTATATAAACACGAACATTTAAATGGCTGAGTAGTTAAACATATTATATATGATCAATATTTCGTTACTACTTGAATGAAAAAATACAAAACTTAACAAACCTAACTTTGGTGTTTCTTAGCAGGTAACATAAAAAAGCATCAGGCCTAACATTGATAGAAGTATTAATAAACATATTTTGTATATATAGTGGCTAGTAGCCTATTGATGGTTGAAAATTACTTGAAATTCCAATATTCATCAACTAGTTCTGAAGAAAAGTAGAAAGGGGTTACAGATTTCATTGCTGCTGTGAAATTCTTAATACCATCGACGCAGCAGCAAAATCGATTTTAGGCTAATTGGAATATTTTTTCTTGCATTTAGCTTGCAAACAATAATTTATTGATTTTAAATGACAGATAACTTAAGTTTACTAAAATTAAAATAGAAACTTAAAAAAAGAGAAACCTCCTGTAACTTTTCAAACATGTAGAGCCTACAGGTTAACTTAAGTAGGTAAAAGTTTACGTAATTGGTTTTTTGACAATCTGTTTAAGTTACTATGGCTATTTGTACTATGGTTTTTGTACCTACGTGATACATAATGTAAGTTTCTTAATAATGTTTTCAGGTTCCCCTCCAATTGCAGACACTCGGATATGTCTCGTGGGTGAAGCGTGTTCAGATCCTGTTCTCCTACAAGCAGCTCAGGTAAAAGGAAATTTATTAGGCATAATTAAGTTATTGTTTATGATGACTTGGGTAATTTTAATGATTTATAAAATGTTGATATGTATTGAGAACTTTTATAATAATCTTCTGTTTATGTTTTAAAAAATGTATAATTGTAATTGTGATTTTAATCATAGGGTTATGAAAATTTATGTATGGTGTTATTGCACTGTGTATTATTGTGTTTGTGTTTTGTTATTATGGCTTATGTTGAGGACAATGTCACCAGTTTTATAGCTCTTGCTATATGTAAAATGTTATGTGGCAATAAATAAATAAAAAAAAAAAAAATAAAAAATAAAGCTTATTTAAAACGCTTTAATTTGGCCCAAATTTCAAGTCTATATCTCAATTGGAGCTGAGAAAATCCTATTTAAAGGTATTGACGTTTACGAAATTAGTGTTTTTTTCCAAACTTTGTAATTTTATATCTCAAAATATACGGTACTTGACAAAAAAAAAAATGAAATTTTAGAAATAACCTTACGGTAAAGGCACCAGTAGGCCTACCCTAGTTGACCGTTTAAGAGAGCTGCTAAACAGTTGTAGTATGTGTGCACCTTAACTTCTTAAAACCACAAGATGAATGTTTAAAACAACTAAGTAGGCCTACCACTTCTAAGTTAAGGAATAAGTAGGCTACTATTTTTCAAAAAAAATAAGCCTGTAAGACTAAAAAAAATAACAATTAGTCCACTTGCTAATGAACCAGTAGTTGACCATTTACAAAAATGAAAAAAATAGTAGTTGACCTTGTGTTGTGCCAGTAGTTGACCAGATGGAAGAAGGACTACAAAATAGATAAATGTATGTTAAAGGTAAAAATAAACCAACCAATAAAACCTAAAATAGTGTAATATTATAAATAACCATTACTTACACTTTATTGTAGGCTACATTTTACAATAATCCAGCAAAAAAATACAGTACACAAAATAAAACAATAAAAGATTAACTTATTTGGTTCTCAGTCCCATAGGAAATCTAACTCCCAAACGGAATAGACATTTCGGGTCTTGCTTGTTTTTTTTAGATTGTTAATCTGGCCTAGTATGGATGCCCAAGCACATCGGATCTTTCTGGCCACTTCAACAACTGCCCACATTTCTGCATTGATGTGACAGTGGCCCCTAACTTTTGTAATCTTTATCTAACTTTTCAATTTTTCCTAGGAAGAATGAACCCTCTTACTGGTAAGCAACATATTCCCCGACATATTTATTCACAGGTTTCCATTTGTGACCATCATCAGAACCCTCGTCCTTCGAAAATTCATGTAGAACGCTCTCCTCAGAGGAAACTGCAACATCTGAGTCAGAACTTTCTGACGACAACTGAAGCCTTCTTTTTGCCTGTTTCAATTTCTGCTGCCGATCTTTCTCTTCTTTACGTTTTTCATTCTCTTCCTTTTTTCGTTTTCTTTCTGTAGCTCCTTTTATCTTCAGCTGTTCTTGTTCTTCTTTCTTTTTCATTTTGTTTATAAAATATTCCTGACAAAGTTTACCAGACACAATGGTAGGCATTCTTTCTTTTATACAGTTTTTTGGTTTTATTACTCTGAATTTCAGATGACGGGTAACAAAAGTGTCTCTTAAAATGGGATGGTATCCGATGAGAAGGTCCAGCTACAACATTTACAGCACTCCCAGGAACACTGACTTTTCCTCTTCATTCCCGACAGTCGAAATTGGAACTACGCTGGGTGGTATAACAGAGAGAACTGCTGTTTGAGGCACTGATCCTTCAATGGATGGATCTAGCAGAGTTAGTGGTTCTGGTTGTTGCGACTGCGTTTGTTCAGCTTGAATCTCTGGTGGAGGGACGTCGCCAGAAGCGAGTTGATCAAGCTTCGTTTTTGTGCTCTTCCACAATGCAAAAAGGGAAGTGTCATGTTGATCTCCTAACCATGTGTCTAATTCTAATGCTGAACGAAAAGCTAGCAACTTTTCTTCACCAATATTTTCGTTAAGTTAACGAAGGCTCATGCTTAAATCTGTTATCTGCTGCTGCACTAGCCGGCTGTCGATCTGTTCTTCTAATTGCTGCCCAGGTACCTTAACTGCCTGTGGATCCCATCGGGTATAGCCCACATTTACAAAATCCATTTGATAGAATAGATTCCGTAACATTTTCTTCTATAACTTCTCGCAGCAGCTTTGCGAAGTCCCTTTTCTTTAGGATATTTTATTTATTTCCCTTCGACTTTATATTTTATAGTTGTCCTTGGGACTCTAAACTTTTTTGCTGTTGTCCTTATGCTGTCCTTTTGCTGTCTTCCATAGCAGCTTTTGTGGCTTCTTCTGAATAGCTGAGGAATAAGCCCTTGACTCCAGGCATTTTCGTTACTATTCCACAGCAGACTTGTGTGACCTGAAACATCAAAAAAAATTTCAGACCAATATCTTTAAAAAATTTGTTGTTGTGATTTATTTTAAACTTTACAAAATTACTGGTTTTACCTTAGCATTTTTGAGATAAAATGCCAAAATCACTAGCACTTTTGGGATAAATTAAAAAATTTCTAGCACTCACAGCGTTTAACTTAACCCACTCCATCTAATAATAATTAAATGTAAAAAATTTATGTGTCAAAAGTTGACCCATAGCTTGTGTCAGTAATTGACCATGAGGTCAACTACTGAAACGAGACGCTCTATGAACAAAATAGTCAGACAAGCTCTTCCCTACACCTAGAAATTAGGATAATGTGAATTAATAAGTAAATTATGAAAGAGTCCCATTGATTTAGTAATTGACCCCCACGGTCAATCTCTAGAGCAATCGAGAATTTTGGATTAAGTAGTTGACCAACCCCACAATATGGCCAGAGCAATGTTATGTCATCAGAAATCCATGATTTATTGCAGATAAAACATTATAAAAATAAATAAAATTAACTACTTACCCAATATCCTTTGTTTAAGGTGTTTTCCTTTGATAACACCACACAGCTGTTCTTAAGCAAAATGCTAACAAATTCACGTACAGCCAGCAAACCACTGACACTTCTGTCAACAAAAAGTAGCCATTTTTAGCCACAATGCACTGCACATTTATTGCTTCTAACCATGGCCTACGGAGACCAGCACCAGTCAAAATATATCTTTTTCAAGATGCTATTGCCAGTTGGGACCTTGTTATTAGCTGTTTTACGTCAAAATGGGCAACTAGTAGTACACTGTCAACTACTGGTGCCTTTACCTTGCTTTATGGACTAGAATAAGTTTAGTGTACAAAATTTCATGAAGTTCTGAAGAGGTCAGGTTGAAAACAAATACTTCATGTGTTGATTTCATATAGACTGACCCTCATACTTCGTTCACTTTCAAGATTTTGTGTTCATTTTGCGTTCAAAACTGTAAAAAAAAAATTGATTTATTAAATAAAATATTCACTTATATATCATGTTTCTAAAAATCCATCACTGATGCCCTCATTTGATAGATCGCCGATTATCACGCATTATTTATTTCGCAAATACATCAATCGATCATATTTTTAATACTGGACAGTTTGTTTTGTTTTTTAAATTATTAATCTATTTACATACATTCAGTTGTTCTTTTTATTTACAAACATACAATATTATTTTGATTTTAATAATCTAACTTTTACATGAAATTGTTTAAACAAACACATAAGATTAGTGAAAAGGTTCCTAAATAAATATTGAGCTTGACTTGTGAGAAGATATACTTGATAGAATAAACTTAGAGCACAAAATCTCACAACTAATACGTTTATTAACTCAAACGCGTTTCAACGACAAAGTCGCCATCTTCAGTGATGCACGAGCTACAATAGTGAAACTATAACTCATTTGTTTATTTGGGTTAGTTTATACTCATTAGTTTATTTATAACTCATTAGTTATAGTTTGACTATTGTAGCTCGTGCATCACTGAAGATGGCGACTTTGTCGTTGAAACGCATTTGAGTTAATAAACGTATTAGTTGTGAGATTTTGTGTTCTAAGTTTATTCCATCACGCTTTAGGTTATAACCAACTGGTATTGATTGTTTGTGAATGTTATGTTTTATATACTTAAAATACATAAAAGGTAAGTAGAATTTAAAAGAAAGGTAGGTTTTTAGATTTAATTTATTGTTCAATTTTCTAAGATTTTAAAGTTATTTTAATTTTCCCTAGGCCTACTGATAATTTCTGTTTATTTCTGTTAAGTAAATTTTGAGGGTAGCTTGTAGGCTACCTAAAAAATTTTTGT
>JAGFPH010000243.1:154787-168872 GCA_018207615.1 Philaenus spumarius | reverse complement strand
TCTTTTATTTGCAAACATTTTTCCCTTTTACAGTTTTGGTTTACTGTGTGTAAAAATATTTAAAAATTTAGCCAGCGTAAAGTATAAAAGGCACTTAAACTGCAAATTGTAAAACCATTTTATATAGGGCCTATTATGGTTTTATAATATCCATAAACTAGGAACTATGAGATTTTCTTTATAATAGGCCAAGCAATTATTTATTATAGATTATAGGCTACAATTTAAAGATATATATGAAAATCTTGCTTAAAAGAACCTGAAAATACATTTCTATGTTATAAAAGGCAAAGTCTGGAAAACAGCCAGTTTCTGTATCTATAAAGTTCAATTTATAACTTTTATTTTTTTACGATTAAAACCTCAAGAATACTTTCTGAAAGAGATTTTAACAACAAATCTAACATTCTTAATTAGGCTATTTAAAAAAACAACAGCTGTTTTTGTATTTTTATGTATTGACTAAATAAATTTTTGTATAAATACAGACCACAATAATTTATTGACAAGAACGCCACATATCATTTCAGACATTTTTAATTGTATTGTTATCGCAGAACATTTGTTATGTACATTTTATCAGTTATTTATTAGTTTGCACTTTTAAATAGATATTATTAGACTAATTGGGTACTGACAGTTTGACTGTAAGTCATAAATAGTAAATTAAATAAATTATTCAAGGAAGGCTGAAATGAAAAACATTTTTTGTAGCCTATGTTATGAAGTCTTTCCAACATTCCGACTACCCGATTAATATTATTGTGTTTTCAAGTCATTTGTTTAGTTGTTTATTTAGTTCACTACTTGTAAATAAATAAATTATGTATTTATTTGGACAATCTATTATTCTCTTGATTAAACAGTACTTGTACAAGTCAAAATTCCTTAAAACGTATACATTTTCTAATCCCGGGGCTTTTTTATTTTACAATCCCGGGAATGTCGTCGGGGTAAATCGTCATGGGATCCCGGGATTGGATTCCCTAGTCTTGACAAGGTCCGGTTTTTTTGCGTCAATGGGATGTGAAATGTTTTTCTTCCTGAGACAGTCGATCATATATCACCTTTTCTTGAAGACGAAGTTGGTGCTTTGTCTTTCACACGCGAATGATAAGGAGCGTTGTCCATAATTATTGTGCTTCCAGGAGGGATGGCAGGGATCAAAACATTTAAAAACCAAACTTCAAAGACTTCGGAATTCATCTCCTCGTGGTAGTTGTTGGTTTTTTTTAATTGAAAAATCAGAGGAGGCGCATCAATCCAACCTTCAGCACTTCCAGCGTGACACACAATTAATTAATCTCTTTCCTTTTCCCAATGGTGAATGTAGTGTTTCTTTTACCGTGCCGTCAGTCCAACCCCTTTCCTTTGCTATGTTCTCACTGTGACATGTTCCATCGAGAAAAATTGCTTTTCCCATGTCAATGTTTCGAACTTTCCGTAGAAATTAGCACCTTAAAAGTGCAATGGAAGGCTTTTCCATGAGTACCTTTCTTCCATTAAACTTTTTGTAAACAAATCCTAGTTTTTTCAAAGCGGCCCTCAACGATGACTCACTTTTATTATATAGTCCTCTTTCCTTAACTGAACTCAGTAATTTCTTTAGTGTTGGAACTTCCCTTCTCTCGTAATATTCTAATACATGATGCTTGATCGCGCTCAACTTAAAACTATCCAAGACTGTTACTGGTCGCCTCTTTGGTGCCCCCTTGGCATTTTTTCTGGGTGTTTTAATAATAATACTCTTTTTGATTCTTTAGAATCTCTTTTTTATTGATGTAGGATTTTGAGATCCGGCCTCATCAATCTCCCTTGCTAAAAAATCGTTTTCATCCGAGATGACTTCTACATCAACTTCACTTCTCTTGTTGATTTCACGGAGTTGCGCATTTATTCTTTCAACAGTCCTCTTTGGCACTTTTGTACAATCAGCAACGCGTTCTAAAACTTTCCTTACGTCTTTCAGTGGTCCCTTGTTGGCTTTCTCTTCATAGAAGATAGAATCACGCAACACTCGTATAAAACAACAAAATGCACTTGCTTTAAACAACCACCCCGACTACGAACTGATCTGCATGTAAACAATTTACCGACTGACAGAGAAACTAGTCGAACAGGGGAATGTGTCATTCAGGATGGGAGGACCTTTGGACTGGATGCATACACAATAACAGTGGAATGTGAGTCATCTGATCACTGGCCTAACCACCGCACATGCAATAGTGGAACATCCTCTAAACTTTTACTTAAAAGTGTTATTAGAAAACCGCTTAATAGCTCAGTTACTAAATATTCTTAATCTTGTTCTGTAAACTGTCTTTTATTTTAAAACAGAGTGAATACTTAATAGCATCACAATTATATCGTGTTTGGATTTAATGTTCTCTTGTTATTTGATACAGATTACAAAAATGATGTTATTTTTACGCTTTATGGCGAAATTCAAAAAGTTGTAGGTACCGACTGTGCCTTGAGCCCAGTAGGTGACTCATGACCAAAACCTATAGCGGCCGAGCGAGGGCTAATTAGGGATAGGGACACCTCCCCGACCGTCCTAAACTCTCAGCCGCCACGAATATTTGCGCGAGGTATAATACCACCACTTGAAGAGCAATCCATCTAAATTTGATAAAAAATTTACATTTAAAATTACAAACCTAAATTAATTAAATATATTGTATTTAATCTTAAAATAAGTTTAGTAGATAAGATTTGTTACATATAAGATTTAAATATACAAATAAGTGCATAGGTATTAGCCAGACCCCAGATATATATAGAAAAAGAGGTCATTAAATTATAATTGTGCTCAAATTAAAATTAAAAAATTGTATTATAAAATAATATATTTATTTGTTGTGTTAAACCACAAAACGAGTTATTGTTTTATTAACATTCATTATATTTTAAATACAGTAATATAAAGAATTCATTCTTAAAAATTGGCTCAGAACGTGAAGAATTAATCGAATTTTATTATAGGCCTTATATTTCTTTAGTGTTTTTAAATTCATGATTTTGTGAGCGTTTGTTGATACCAGATTATTTTTGACCTATTTACATTATTAAGCTTTGTTTTTCAGGGTTTTGGAATACCTGTTGTTGCATCAGAAGATGGGTCTGAATGGCAAACAACAACACCACCAAATACTATTTTTGTCATGGACGAATTTTCAGGCCCTATTTATGAGAATCTCCATAGATTAGGTCATAGGTGAGTGTTAAATTTTCATTTTAGTTCTACCGAATTACATTTGGTATAATTTATAACATGATAAATTAGTCTCAGCGATATTTATTCTGAACTTGTTTCATAGGATTTTTCCACACCTGTCTACTTTTCTAATTAGATAAAGTTTACTTTTTTCTTTGTTGTCCCATTCCCTGGCCTTCATTCGAACAATAATGTTAAGAAGGGAAAACATTGTGTAAGCCTACCTTAATGTACTATATTTTGACAACTCGTCTCAGTGCCCAACAAAATTACACGAGGGTGATCCCATCAGTTTAATTAAGTACTGGTGTATAGCCTGTAGCTGGCTAAGCATATGACTTATACATAAAGGAAAATTGTATATGTGTTCTAAATAAAGCCTCTATTAGTTGAGGGCAACACGTGAAGTGATGGTAGCCGATGGTTGCTGGGATTGTATTAATTGAGATCTATTATCCGAAGGTAACTAGTGACGCAACCGAGTAATTAGTGACATATAGTTGCTGAGCTCGGCTATTGCGCGGGTAACATTTTGTACCAAGTAACATATATACAAGATTCTTAAAATAATTCAAGAAAAGGTATCAGGATATTGACCTTAAGTAATATAATGATGTAATGTAACAATATAATGTAATATTTCATCGTCATGTTTAAAAGGGCAATTTTTGGTTTTAGGTTACTGACCCTATTTTGATACCTATATGTCTGAAAATTAATTTTGCTCTAGGATTTTTTTCAGCAGACCTCGGGACAAATTTTTACCTAGTCTTTTATATAATTCCACAACTCACAAAAAGTGATTTTGACATACAAAAGTAATTGACAAGTTCGTTGTTGGCTGGACACAGGTCATCAAAATGGCCTGTAATCAGCCTAAAGACTAGCATTGGGTGTTTACACGTTTTCCTAACGCTTTGTATTTTCTCTTTTATTAGCAAAGCTAGGCGCGAAGATGTTTTTCATTTGATGTCATTTTTTCAACTAAGCTGTTTTCAGTAGGCTACTTTTCAAAAGTGATGCAACCAGTGACTTAACTTAATAACACCTAGTCACCGGGTGGCGTTACTGTTGCCTAAGTTGCACAGATTTTTTAAATTGTTTGAAATAGGAATAATACGTTTTTACATTTCAAATTTAGATATTTTTATTTTTTAACATCTGAACTAACACAACAACGATACAAAAGTTTCTGTTAAAAAATACTAGGTAACAAAGTCTTACCCACAAGCAACTACTCCCTAGCTTTTCCAAAAAAATATTAATTGGTCAAAATTAAACATATTTAATTCCAAACAAAAATTTGAACTTCTGTCTAATTTGTGATGATTGGGGGCCAATGTTGGGGTTTCCTGCTGCATGACATGTTCCCTCACATCTTGTCTGTTGGGTCATTCCGTATGAACTCAACACAGTTTAAATTAAAATTTTACCTGACCATCTCCGATTTCAATGAAATTTGGTGTACTGGTACATCACATGTAGACTAAGAAAAATACCAAATTTCAACTTGATATCCCTATTAGTTTCAAAGTTACACCTCGTTAAAGTTTTCAAAAAAAGCTCAAAATTGACCCGTTATGGAAGCTTTAAGCTGCTATAGCACCTCTCAGAATCAAGCTAGAAAGATGGGAGAGGTGTCATTTTGCAGCATTTTCCAAGCCCTTTCTAAAAATGTATAACACTATAGGGGTCTTAATACAAATTTGTTTAACAATTTCAAAATCAAAAATTAAATTTCAAATTTTTCAAAATGCGACGCTTTAAAAATTTTGAAAAAATTCTCAAATAGTCCTTGTATAGTTGTTAATTGTTGGTATAAATTTCATTATGGGATCATAATGGGTTCTCAAAGAAAAATGCATTTGAAAAAACGCTTACATTCAAATTTTATCATAGAATGCTGGTGACAGCGAACTAATAATTCTTAATAACATAAAGCTTATATGGTAATGAAAGTACTTTTGTTTGATTATTTTGTAAAGCAATTAACTTATATTTGTAAGTAACACACCAAGATAAACTATAAATTTATATATACAATAAATAGTTATTTAATGATTGTACGGTACAATATTATTATTCATTTTATAAATAATAAACGGTACCAGACACTGGCACATACTTTCTCACAAACATATTTCAATTATCAAACAGATTCACTGTGACTTCATAATTAATTGTAGGTGGTGTATTAAAGTAGGAGATTAACTAATAAATATTGTTATTATTATCTAGAGAGAAAACTATTTGATCGATTTCGAACAAATTTGCACCAAACACGTCAATTAGGGCTGTATAGATGCACGAAAAAAGGTTTGGAAAAAATGTGAAAAACAACCCCCTTAATGGCCAAAAAACCCCCAAAAATCAGTTATTATTATTAGCTAAACGAGAGTTTTTAGAAAGATGCGGTTTTTTGCATATGGTAGGGTACATTAAGGGCTACAAACAAGTCAAATTTTATCAAAATCGTTAGAGCCATTTTTTTATAAAAAAATAACAAGTTTTTTAGGGTTTTTTTGCCAAAAAGGGGGTTGTTTTTCAAAAATGTTCAAAACCGTTTTTCGTGCATCTATACAGTCTGCACATTGACATGTCTGCTGCAAATTTGTTTGAAATGGATCGAATAGTTTTTGCTCTAGCTTTGTATACCGGTACATACATACAGACAGACAGACATTTTGTAAAAAACACTTTTTTGGACTCAGGGGGTCCCAAAACGGATATTTACACAAAAATCTCAACATCGATTTTTTTGCGATCACTATACTTTCTCTATATAATAGTGAAAAAGTAAAATGAAATAATTTGGGCAGAAATCTATCTTGTTTTATTGGAAATATATTGCTTGTTAGGAGGTAGAAAAAGGCTGCACAAGTTAATCATTAATTATGTAAGTTTTTTTCTGTTGTGTACATAGAAATTATGAATGTGAATTTATTTTGTTAAATATCAATGTAGTGTTTTCAGAAGTTTATTATATATATTAACAATGAAGTGTTTAAATAGTAGCCCAGTTACCAAAAACTTAGTTTACCAATAACTTCATGTGTATATTTATGTTAAATTTCTCTTAGCTAAAATTTTTTATTAAAACGGCTCCTTTTCTATTAATAATATATGTCTAAAGCTTTCAAATAATTAAATTTAGCTTTAAAAATGAGGTTGTAAAAATTGAATACCATTGATCAAATTTATAGAGGTAATTCCTTAGTCTTCCATACAAATTTCACATAATCTTTGTTTTAATCTAAGATAGGCCTACTCTTAGCCCTTGTGATACCAATGAGGCGTTATAGAGGAAATTGTAGTGTAAGCATGTTTTCAAATGCATTTTTCTGTAAGAACCCATTATGATCCCATAATGAAATTTACACCATCAATTAACAACTATACAAGGACTATTTGAGAATTTTTTCAAAATTTTTAAAGCGTAGAATTTTGAAAAATTTTAAATTTAATTTTTTATTTTGAAATTGTTAAAAGATTTTGTATTAAGACCCCTATAGTGTCATTACATTTTTAGAAAGGGCTTGAAAAATGCTGCAAAATGACACCTCTCCCATCTTTCTAGCTTGATTCTGAGGGGAGCTGTATCACTCTAAAGTTTCTATAACGGGTCGATTTTGAGCGTTTTTTTAAAACTTTAACGAGGCGTAACCGTGAAACTAATAGACATATCAAGTTGAAATTTGGTATATTTCTTAGTCTCTATGGGGTGTACCAGTATACCAAATTTCATTGAAATCTGAGATGGTCAGGTAAAATGACTGTGTTGATTTGACATGGAATCACCCTGTTGTATCCACAGCCCCTTTAGTTGCATTGTATGTGCGAATTATTTCTGGCTTCTTGGCATCTTCATTCAATGCCATCCCATACCACTTTGTTTTTTTAGGTTTGTACGAAAGCAATGTTTTCTCCTGGTCAAAAAGAAACATTGATGATTGGACTGACTTTTCTTTTTTATTTCCACGTTCATTTGGTATGCCTTTCCTCTTTATACAAATCGTACCCACAAGTTTCCAACAAGGTACCACAAGTTTGTTCCAACGTAGGTAAAGAGGAAACAACCAACACCAACTAGTAAAAATTTACACTGTCACTTAAATGTATTGTCAAACTGACTACGCGAGCTCAAGAAAACAAGGATGTATGCGACTTGAAGCAGCGAAACTGCAGAACTGACATCTGGTATTGGAGTGGAAAAGGTACTAGGGTTGAGAAGATATCCTTTTGTGAGATACAGTGATTTTGCAAATGGTGCATCGTCATTTTGACGAAACAAAGTAATCTGGAGTTAACTCGCATACATTTTAATAACCAACACCCAAAAACATTTTTACTGTGGATTATGTTTTCATTTCTTGCCGGCTCCGTTTAGTAATACAGTATTATGTTCAGGTGCTATCATTTCCTTTTCACTCTTCCCCACCACCAATGAATTATTTATTTCTACCACTGTTATTTTTACGGGAAAACCAATTTTGAGAGTTAAAAAGTCGTAGTTTCAATTCGTGTGTTCTGTCCGGACGAGCCGAAGACTCGAAAAACGGTTCCATCTTTTCACTAGTTGGTTATGAAAAAACTCGAAATGAAGTTATCTAATATTTATTCAAAATAAAGAAATTCGATACCTTTTATGAATCAAAAACTACCTAGTTTTTTAATGAACATCGATAAAAATGAAAACTGTCTTAGAAAGATTCCGATATTGCAACAAATCTCAACGAAATAAATTTAGGCCTACTTCCAAAAATCCTAGGCATACACAACCCACATCAAAATTAACCCAAATTATTCCAGCTATCCAGGTAAATTAGAATCAGAACCCAAGAACATTGACAAAAATAAATATCTCAATTTAAAAATAAAAGAGTAATAAATCTTCTTAGTATAGGAACGAGTCTATTTAGCGGCAGACCTTTAAATATTACAAGAAAACGAAAGTGAGACAGCAAAAACTAACGTGGTCTATAGAACGAACGTAAAATCTTACATCTAATATCTCACCTGAGAAAAGTCCAAAAGAATGCAGATAATTAAATATAATGGAATAGGCTAAACTACAGAAATGAAGATTCAAGAAGGATGCTACCAATAAGCTCGCCTTCTCCTCGCTGTAATGTCACGCCCCTCAGAGAGAACAAGCGATCTCATTGGACGACTGAATTCCATTGATTCAAATAAATGAAATACTTGTAATAATTTAGAGATGATTAAAAGTCATGTATATTAGTTTGTAAGAAATATTATTTTAATAAAAAAAGTTATTTGTTCCTCAAATGTAAGCTAAATAATATTTGTCAAATGTAAATGCCGCGATCGCAAATAACACATTTTAAGATCAAATATTCAGTCATTTTCACCTCATGTCCTAAAGTAAATACATCCTCAAAAGTGCAGACGATGATATAGAAGGCGGGAGTTTAAAAAAGATGCCTAGATTCCTGGGTAGCAAAGCTGTTTCTCCATGCTTGGCTGGATTGGAAAAAATACAATTCATCATCAAAAAAATTATCCAGAAAATTAACACTATGCAGTTAATAATTATCACTTGAAGAAACTTTAAAAAGTGTGATTCAATAATAAGTGCAGGTTTTATTCAGTATTAAAGTAATCCAGAGTAAATATAGATGGCGATATAAAGAATCTAACCAATTGACGGGGGATTATCTCATTCTAATCATTTTCATTTCACCCTGGATTTTATTTGTAATGAATAATGAGTAATTAGATACTTTTAACGCTGGTAGTAGACCAATAATATTGATTTTATTGGTTGTTTGAACTTGTGTTTTGTGGTCCATAGCCTACTTGAAAAGAGCAGGCACCCACCGATCCACCCCTCACCGAGTTAAGATTCTCATAGATTTGTTTCGTCCAATTAAAATTAACTGTAAAGGGGCATATCATTGTTTCTGTAACTAAGATAAAGTACTAGTTCAACCAATAATGTATCTGATAGTATTTAATTTCGAACATTTAAATGCAAATTAATTAATAGTATAAATAATAGCTACTTAATGTTTTGGATAATCCAAAAACATGTTAGGGATAATTTTTCTTTTATTCTTCTGTGTCAATAATGACTGCAATCTGATTATTGAGGAACATAATATGTTGTTTTGGGCCTAACCCAATTTGTTATTTTAACTTGAGACTATAACAATTTTAATCAATGAACTTTATCATTTCTGTTTAAACCTAAAGTTTAAACATTTATTGTATTTTATGTTGAACTCAATTTCAAATAATTAAACTACAGACAATTTTTTAACCTATTACATTTTGTGTTTGTTTTTTTTTTTTAGATTTCATGTAGAAAATATATAAGGAATCTAAGATTTTGACCAGAAAGGAAGTAATTATTAATTATTGTCAAATTCATAATAGAGAATGATCCAGTTTTGAAAATGGTTAGTTCAATATATTGAGTAGGCTGTATATGACCATGGAAAGTTATTGTTATTAATATAATTTTGTAAAACTTTCAGGACAGTACGAAAGTTTGTCCTTTGTGCCCAATTTGAACTCACACTATTTCGGTTTATTTATCACCTTTTAACTAAAACAGAAATTTTAAGAATTCTTTTTTTTTCTGTAAGAAGACTTTTTGTAGATCTTGAGCCAGTTTAAGACTTAACCCTGGAACCAGCGGGGTAACACATTTGTAACGCGTGATTGTATTGAATATTTGACCCACTCAAAAAAAAATAATAAAAATCTTCCAATCTCAAAAAGACAAACCCCATTGGAAAGGTAATGTTTTAAACTTTAATTTTTGTATTTAACATTTCTTTCTAAAACGTAGATTTACATAAGTAATCATCGTTTTAAAATTTTAGTTTTCTGTAAACGTTTTGGAGCGCGTGAAATACAAAGCAGTTATATGGTCTATTTTGTCACTTCTCTAAATCTGAATTGCGCTTGACCGGGATATTTTGACAATAATGTAGAGATACCTTTGGATTCCTTAAGATTTTAACTTTCTAGAACTGCCATCAAATCAAAAGTCACTTGCAAAGTTCCAAAGATATGGAATTGTCTGTAAACCTTTGCAATTGAGCAGAATAAAATGGCAAATTTTGCGTTCGAGATATCTTTTATAAT
This sequence comes from Philaenus spumarius, assembly GCA_018207615.1. NCBI lineage: Eukaryota > Metazoa > Arthropoda > Insecta > Hemiptera > Aphrophoridae > Philaenus > Philaenus spumarius. The sequence goes on along the minus strand of JAGFPH010000243.1, from coordinate 158,539 downwards.
TCAAATTATTTCAATAGACTTTTTGATATCTATTTATAGACCAAAGTTCAATCTTTCATTTGGTGTAAAGAGAACTATATTTGACTTTTTAGATGTTATTCAAACAGCAGTTGAAAGTACAGACTTGCGCAGAATTCATACTACCGCTTGAGTTCACAGCTGTTTTAACGGACATTTTTTGAATTTCCTTTGCCCGCACGAGGTTTCATTTGTTTCATCTCATTTTGTGATTCAATTAAAGCTAACTCAAATACTTTTATGAAACAACAATTTACAAGTATAGGCTACAGTTCAATTCTTTGATTTATTCTCTACACTTTGTTATAATATTTCATTTTTGGGCAAAGCTAATATTCCTAAATTACGTTTGAAACCAGGCCTAGTTTTGTTAGCACCCTTGTAGTTGGAACATAAAAACTGGTGTTTTCAAAATAAGAAATTTGAAATTGATAAATGTTTTTATATAGTTCTATTTAGAACTAAATTACAAAACTTTTTTACATTTATGGAAAAAAATACAAAAAATGTTTACTACTTTTTATGTAGACCTAAAAAGTTGAACTTTTATTTTTCGTAACTGAACATTTTTTGTTTATTGAGCTAATAACTTTGTAAATTTTACATCTATAATTGTTTTACTTGCATATGTACATTATTTGAACCTTTCTCTACAAAAATGCTATGGAACACTTTTGAATTGGGGTTCATTTACTACTTTTTTGGCGAATTTTTGGCACACGCCAAAAAGTCCATTTTCGTTAAAGCCGCCGGTTCTAGGGTTACATGGGGAATGTTTTTCAAAACTGTTCACTTTTTCAATCACTGCTTGGCCCCATGTAACATCCCCCACATTACCAGGACTATTATACTTAACATATCAGAAAACGGATGTTTTATCATAATCGGATAGGTAGTTTTTGAGTTACATAGTAATAAACATACTTTCCATCCTTTATAATAAATTAAAGAAGAATTAATTGTTCCTAAAATATGAAACAAATTGAGGTTGAAGGTCATGTATTGATGTCTTAACACTTTTATCATTGAACACCAAAATGTTATAAATATTAAACGTGATCCTCAGCAATTCTTACTGTACAATTTGCTGCCATAATCATAAAGCAGGCTATACTGTCTATACTGACCGATTAATAAAAGAGTTCAAAGTCAACGAGATTGAGTTACTTGTATCAACAATCAGTTAACAGTATAACTATGCACTTCCAGTCCTAAGTAGCCTAATAGATTTGATTGAACCAGGCGCCATGTTTGAAACAATTACTTTTAAGAGGGAAGTGAAATAAGCTTTTATTAGTATTGAATATCGTAAATGTACTTCATGCCCTTGGAGTTTGAACATAGTGGTCAACTTTTAACACATTTTACTTTGTTTCATAAGACATTTCAAGCAACTATATCTTATCATAGCTTTGGCTCTTATAACCCTAAAACTTATGTAAAATAAATAATGGCAATTAATTACTTAACTAAAAATAAATATAATTATATACAAATTAATATGCATAAGTAATGTAAAAAGTTAATAGTCAATATTCAACTGTTAAAGTACCGATACATATCTATGAGATACATTATACGAGGGCCGTCCAGAAAGTAAAGAACGTTTTAGCATGGTTAAATAAAAACAAAAGATATCAACACCAAACTTTATTTACACAGTCACAGTACCTTATCCTACTTTTCTACGTAATCACCATTGTTGTCGAGACACTTATTGTAACTTGGGACCAGTTTCTCTATTCCGATGTTATACTCATCAGCCGCGAAAGATTTGAGCCATATTATCAATGTTGCTTCTTTAAGTTCATCGTCATTTCCAAACTGTTTTCCATCCAAAAATTGCTTCAACTTTGGAAACAGATGAAAATCACTAGGTGCTAGGTCAGGGCTATAGGGAGGATGACTAAAGATTTCCTACTTCAGACTTTGGAGTTCTTGCCGCGTTTGTGCTGAGGCATAAGGCCGGGCATTGTCGTGAATGAAAAAAACTTTAGCCGACAGCATTCCACGCCTCTTGTTTTGGATGGCGACAGTCGTTGAAGAGTCTCACAGTAGGATTCTGAGTTTATTGTTGCCCCTCGTGGAATGAAATCCACATGGATTAATCCCTTTCGGTCCAAAAAACCGTTGCCATGACTTTGCGAGTCTGCAACAATGGTTTTTCCTTTTTGAGTTTTGAGGGCGAATTTGTGTGATGCCACTCCATTGACTGACGCTTACTTTCTGGAGTCTTATACGAAACCCATGTTTCATCTCCCGTAACAATACGATCAAGAAATTGGTCTCCATCTTTGTCATATTGAGTCAAAAATTCAAGGGCTGCCTCCATGCGTTTCGCCTTATGGTCGTCCGTCAAAATCTTAGGCACCCACCGAGCACACACTTTCTTGTAACCAAGATGATCTGTCACTATCTCATGTAGGAGTGATCGTGAAATTTGTGGAAAAGAGTCGTGTAAAGTCGTCAAAGTGAAACGTCGATTTTCCTGAATTGTTTCTTTAACTTTTTTCTTCAGTTCATCCGTGACTAGTGATGGCCTCCCGCTCCGATCTTCATCATGCACGTTAGTTCTTCCTTGGTTATACATGATATACCACTTTCTTACTGATGACTCATTCATCGCATCTTCACCATACACAGCTTTAATTTGCCTATAATTTTCAATGGGCTTAACTTTTTGAGCATTCAAAAAGCGGATTACACTCCGTACTTCACATTTGGCGGGATTTTCGATTAGCGCCGTCATTTTAAAACGCTGCGAAAACAAGTAGCGTGACCACACAGAAACGAGACTCACCTCACACTGAAGAGAAAGGAAGGGGCAAGTGGCCGCGCACGAGTGCAGTAGTGAGGGATCTGCGCCGCGCGCGATGCGCATTCGTTCTTTACTTTCTGGACGGGATAAGTATTATCGTAATATCATTCATAAACTTAGTAGCAATAGTAAATTTAAAGTGTAGGTTAACTTAATAATAACTAGTGGACCCAGCAATGCTTCGCTATTGCTTGATTTAATTTAAAGGGTAGTTATTCCATTTCTCATTACATTGACTTAAGTAGGCCTAATCAAATTGCAAAATGGTTTTTATGCCACGAATATACTACACAAATTTAGATTTAGATTTTGTAAACCTTTATAGATAATACAGTAAACCTTTTGTTTGCTTTTACCTAATCTAAAAAAACTTATAGTTGTGAAGAATTGTAAAAAAACCTGATTCTAAATAAAATTAGGCCAATTGGTTGCAAATAAACATGTTTTGGTTCATTGTAGGCCTAACCTAAAATTATGTACAGTTTTTCATCCAAATCTGCTGTTTTGTATTAAATATGTACCGTAACAACTAATGTTTGAATTGAATTAAAATATAGTAAGCATTTTTAGTTGATTTTTGTTTTTGTTTGATTTAAGTTGGTCAATCTAACTTAAAAAAGCTGTTGATTTTTGAATAATAATAAACTGATTATACATACTAAGTAAAGTTGCTATGGTAATGAATGTAAACAAACATGTGTACTAAGCATTTTATTAGAACAGCTGTTTCGTGAGTTATGGTCTTAAGTTCATGAAAAAAAAGGATGTTCAGTTTTGCCAAATTTGAAAATTTTCCAGGAACTTTTAACATTTTTCTTTCCATAAAAACCTAGTTCGGACTATTACGGTCCCATTGCCGTAAAATATTTAGTATAGTTTGCGTTGTTTTTCAAAAAAAGTATATAAAATCATGCTT
>JAGFPH010000243.1:118023-152993 GCA_018207615.1 Philaenus spumarius | reverse complement strand
TACATTATTAATATACATTGTAGTTTTCTTCCATGTCCTTTTGTTTTGTTTTTTTATAGTCCTATGTTTTAATTGTTATTTTGCGTTCTCTTTAATTGTTGTGAAAATTATTTGGATTCTTCTTTATCTGTTAATTTTTGGTTTTGTTCATTTAAACAGTTACAACATTTAATCAGAGAAAATGGCAATTTAAATACATTTTTTTCTTGGTTAATTTTCACTTTGGGTTTAGCCTTCCAAACGTAAGTTATTCATCTACAAGGCATTAACTGTAGATTGTGAAATATGGTTTTTGTTATTGCAGTTTTAACATACGATTTTTAAAAGCAGTTGGCATTTCAACTTATTCAGTTGTTCAACTTATTCAGTTGTTAAACTGTAGTTGTTTTTGCCAACTTAATTGTTTAAACAAACTTATCTGAGATTGACATTGTGAGAATCAATATGTGTTAGAGATTTTTTCAATCCTTAAAGTAGGAAAATGTATTATTCTTTTAATAACACTGGGAAATATTGTACCGTTCTATTTATTTTACATATGAACCTATACAACTATTAAATTTCATATTTTCTTATTCTAATTTTGGACCTGGAAATTTTGGGAAATTAACCTGGAAAACATGGAATTACTCATGAATTTTTTTTAATGGTTCGGTGGACACCCTGTTTAAGTACCTCCACAACTCTCGGTTAATTTGCAGCTATTTACAAAAAAAATCTCAGCTCAGTCCATGTTTGTGTAAAATGTTTAGTTTTGGTAGGTAGGTAGTGTATTGACTGTTCTTAAACTCTGAATAAAGTACAAAATGTTTATTAAACCGTTTTTTTTTTTTTTTAAGATATCTAAGGTACAAAAACATTAATATTTAAATTGAGATGAAAAGGTAACTCGGAGGAGTAACCAGGCCCAATTTAAATAAACGGTATCAGGAAACTGACACATACTTTCTCCCTCATTATAGGAACTTAATTTTTTATTTTTAAGAGTAATTTTCCCATAAAAACCCTTAAAATAACGGAAAAACCAACTTTTCTCAAAAACGGCTCGAACGATTTTGATCAAAATTTTACAGTTTATAGTACTTTAGGTCCCTAATAAACTATAAAATTTTAATCAAAATCGTTAGAGCCGTTTTTGAGAAAAGTTGATTTTTCCGTTATTTTAAGGGTTTTTATGGGAAAATTACCCTTAAAAATAAAAAATTCACAAAAATGAAAAAAACGCCTGGAGATACCGTGGATTAATACCTCCATACCAAATTTCATCAAAATCGGACGACTGGTTTAGGCTCTAGGTCTGATAACATCCACACAGACACACAGACACACAGACACACACACAGACATCACTCCGAAAACCACTTTTTTAGGTTCAGGGGGACCCAAAACGGATATTTCCACCAAAAACTCAAACTCGAAAATTTTGACGAATACAATACTTTCTCCATATACTATGGTATAGGGGGAGAAAGTAAAAAAAGTCTTAAACTACTGGAATAAGTATTTAGCTGTGTATACATTTATTTAACTGTTTAATGATACTTTTTTAGATTAAATAATTGTACTAAATTAGACAAAAATACACATTATTGGTCCTTGTTGGTCATAGGTTGTATTATAGTTAATGACTAAAAACAAACAAGGAAACAATTTTGTGGCCTTGTGGTTTCTAAGACTTCCTTTTTATCGGAATAGTCTATTTATCTCTTTTACTGTATTTAACTGAACTGTATGTCGTTTTATAACGCTCTGTGAAAGTATAATCTTGTAACTTTTTTTACTGTGACGTTTAAAATGTGCGGGATTACAATTAAAAACTTGCCACCTAAAAGTCATTTTTATTTTCAGTTGGACCATAAACTAAAACCTTTTCATGGAGCACGGGTTTGCTTTCATGGTTTTCCGGAAGATGAGCAGAAGCACATGGCGGAGGTGTTAATCGGCAATGGAGGAATACACACGGATATTGAAGATCCAGCGTGCAGTCATTTGGTGAGACTTTAACATCTAACCTGAGTAGAAATAATGTATTTGTAGTGTTTTGTGGTGTTAGTGTTTTGTTTAAATAACAATCGGTACTAATAAATGTTAACAGGGATTTTTATTTTATTTTCAGTTTAAAATCCTATATACACATTTTTTAACGAAAATCCCTTATATATGCTTTTATAGAGATATGTTACATGATTGTGCTGTGCATATGTTACATATTCTATTATGTGTATCAAATTATTATAGAAACAAAATATATATAATACATTAGGGGTTTCAATAAGGAAATATTTTTACAGATTTAAAAAAAACGTGCTTTCAAAACTCCAAAAAATGCTTAGCAGTTGAAGGAAATCAGTGTGGCAGTTGCAGGGTTAAAACAAAAAGAGGAAATTTTAGGTCAATCTCTGTTCTTAGTCAGCAAAACATATAAATAAAAATTAATCTATTTTCAAATTAGTAACCATAAAAATGATCAAAGTTTATTCGGGTAGACATCTAAACCTGAAGATTTTTGGCACATTAATTAAATAAATAGGTTTAATGATCTGACTTTGCTGACTGATTAAATATGTTTTTTATAGTAGTAGTATAAAAACAAAAGTTCTTGTCATTATCACATCTAAATAAGAAAATACTACTTTTGCTTTTGTGCACAGTGCCAGAATATACAGTGATAATCATTACAGAAATACGGTAGTCCTATACTATTCAATCTTTTTGAAAATTTATAAATCAATGTTTTATATTTTACTTTCTCACTATACTATAGTATAGAGAAAGTATAGTGATCGCAAAAAAATCAATGTTGAGATTTTTGTGGAAATATCCGTTTTGGGACCACCTGAGTCCAAAAAAGTGTTTTTTACAAAATGTCTGTCTGTATGTATACAAAGCTAGAGCGAAAACTATTCAATCGATTTCAAACAAATTTGCACCAGACATGACAAGTAGGCCTGTATAGATGCACGAAAAACAGTTTTGATATTTTTTGAAAAACAACCCCCTTTTTGGCCAAAAAACCCCCAAAAAATCAGTTATTATTTTTTATAAAAAAACGGCTCTAACGATTTTGATCAAATTTGGCTTGTATGTAGCCCTTAATGTATCCTACCATATGCACAAAACCATATCTTTCTAAAAATTCTTGTTTAGCTAATAATAATAACTGATTTTTGGCGGTTTTTTGGCCAAAAAGGTGGTTGTTTTTCAAAATTTTTCAAAACGTTTTTTCGTGCATCTATACAGGCCTAATAGACGTGTTTTGTGCAAATTTGTTCGAAATCGATCGAATAGTTTTCTCTCTAGCTAATAATAATAATATTTAGTTAATCTCGTATTTTAATATCACCTCTCCTACAATTATGAAGTCACAGTGAATCTGTTTAGTAATTTAAATATGTTTGTGAGAAAGTATGTGCCAGTTCCTGGTACCGTTTATTTCTCATTAAAACTAGAAGATAAATAAAAACGTTAATGATATTCATATCATTATATAAATTACAAGTTTTGGTTATTCATAAATTACAGCTACAGTATTTAAAAATTTCAAATTTGTTTAATAGGGTGGATTATGATTTTACATTTAGTACGTTTTTAATTATTTTGAGAATAAGTTTCACGATCTAACAACTTTCTTTTTTCTAAATAATTCCAAAGTAAATATATTTTAAAGTTGCAAGAACATTCGAATTCTCAAACAATTGTGCATGTTTGACTGACTAAGATAGTATCTTTTTTTTAAAACTATTGTACAAATTTGAAAAGAAACTAAATTACTCTAGAAAAATAGGAGCAAAGAAGAAAAATTCAAATAGTGTTTACTATGATTCTCAAAGGTTTGGTTCTTGTTTTATTATGCATATATTTAGGTTTAGGTTGATGGGTATTCTATAAATGTATATATATCACAGCAGGCCTAATAACAGTAGATTATAAATATAATTTCTTTTTATGGAGTAGTTTTTTTTTAACAAAATTATTGTTACTTTATGCCTGACTCACATATTAGACTGTAGATGTTACATTTTATTCGTTTGCATATTCTTTTTTATTCCAGAAATATACTGAATTATCTGTCATCCCGAATTTTCTTTGTATTTATTGTACCTTAACCTACTTGATTGGATACAAATTAAAAAAAAAAAACAATTTGACTGAAAATTTTACACAATTAAAATATGCACGTCATTAAATAGTTAGAGACAATAGCTGCAGAGGAAATACAGTTGTTCTGTTTATAAACTCAATTTTCCATTTAATATTGTCGAGTTCTCTTGTTAGTTAGTCTAGGTCCTATCTTCGCTGCCGCTAGAAATGTGTTATTTGATTATTTTCGCAATCTTATGCAACAAGAATCCCTTATAACATATCCACATGTTGGCAGGCACCAATGGTAATCAAAAATTGTTATTACAATTTTTTTATACAAATTGTAAAAATTTTTTGCAGATTCAGCACTTGGGTGATGACTGAGAAACTCTCTCTCTCACACTCATGCAAAGTGTACACCCCTAGTTAACAATTAAAAAACAAATCTTTAGAACAAAATATTTCTGAATGGGATATTGTTAAGGATGTCTAAAGATTACCAAAGAACTTCATCTGAAATTGCAATTTTCGATATGGTTTTTGGACGTTGAAAATGGTAATTTTTACGTTTTTCAGACCTGAAATAATTGATATCTTGAAAACGATAAATTTTAGATAAAAATTACAAAATACCTTTTTTTTAAATGGCCCAAACAACCTAAAATAAATTGGTCTGTAGAGAAAAATTGCGCATAAAATCAGATGAGAAACAATTTTTTAACGGGAGCGAAGATAAGCCCTGGACTAAGTTGAACAATGTCTCTTTTTTTGATTTCTGAAGGTGAAAACACAACTGAAATTTATTCTTTTAAGATTAAACAATACAGTAAATGTTGTAAGAACGATGGACATTTTTTATAAGCAGGGGTAGAACTGTTTTAAAATGGCTGAAATTCAATGACTGAATAGCACAATTCTGAGCTTCCAGTTGAGGTTTCAAAACTCAGGTGCATTTGCTTGCTTTTAAAAGAATACTTTTCGTAACGGATTACAATTGAAGAGAGTTTACTTCACCCTCTGTGTAGCCCGGACTAATGTAATGATTTTAACTTTGTCCAATAAAGAAGGTGTAACATAGTTTAGTGACAATGTAAAAAACAGTAATCCTCTGTAGTTATTGTATTTGACTCTCTTTAACAATTGAATGACTCGGATCATAGTATTTAGAACAGTTAAACACAGAACCTAGTAGAAAATTTGCAGTCGATAGATCAACTGTTGGTTTAATATTTGCGTGTTGTATGCTGTTTTTTTGTTTTGTTTACCTTGTTATAGTAAACAATAACAATAAACTCTCTCAGTTTTGAATTTGATTTGAAAGATATAAATAAAAATGCTTGTTTTTTTTCATATTAGCCTAAATTGTTTAAAGATAAAAGACAACAAGAAGTATTTAGTGAATATTTAATCTTTTGTTAGATATTCTAACTTATTTGAATATGTATTTTTGATTCGGATGTAAATACAGGTTAGATGTGTTTTAGTTTAGTTGTGTTTGATCCAAAGTCTTAGGTTTTATGTTAGAACAGAATAAAAGAAAAATCCTAAATATTTTATTAAGTATTTTACCTCTATGTATTTTAACAATTTACTGTCTCAGTCTATTGATGTTTTAGTGTTATTCCTTTAGTTTAAATTGAAATTAAAACATAACACATGTTTGGTCAATATTTGTTGTTTCTGACTTAAAACCTATGATTTTTTTAATGTATCAATTAACCAGGTTAGCTTTTGCTTGTTGCCTGTTCGTTACTAATCATTTAATTTGCTTGTGTTGGCGCTACTGCTCTTTACAGGTATTGGATAGTGCAGTCACATTTGATTTGATCAAAGCAGGCGCATTGATGCCGCAAAGCAGATTTTCCCTTTGTTTCCCTCAAGATTTCCCTACTGAACCGCAAACTTCCACTCCCCGAGGCGATGTTGAAAACGTCAAATCCAAACCGAACATGGATTCCAACGAAAATGTTACTTTAATGGATATTTCACCGGTGCAAGAACGTAGAGAATCTTTAACATCTATTAATATAGATATCAAAACATTATTTAGTATGGACTATCAGAATGATATGTTCTCTTCTGTTGTGGAAGAAAACGTAGTAAAATCACCGATGATGTATAACAGGGTAAAGTCACCGTCAAGCACGATAACGAGTAACCTTTCACCGATTAGAGAATCATCACCTTCGCACAGTACTCCTCGTACAAAGGAAAAATCAGATTATGTCAAAAAAGAATTAACGTTTTCCGACTCGGAAGATATGAATTCTCCTCGACTCAATGCTAAACGAAGAAGGACAATGTCGCCAACCGAATTAGGATATCGAAAATGTAAAAAATCTCCGAAAGAAAATTTCAAAACTTTATCATCAATCCGCCGTTCTTTGCGAGCGAAAACATTTAACTCTTTGTCTCGTTGGATTTCTAGTAGTGATGTTGCAGGAAAATTGCCATCGTCTAGTCCGTCTATGTCCAAAAAACCTTTGAAAGCTCAAGACAATACTCCTAAGAATCCTCTCCATTCGGATGATCTCCTTCATCAATCCCCTCCTCTCCGATCTTGGGGTGTTTCTACGGTGGAAGAGGACTCGCATCGCATGCAATTGGTACATACTTCGTTTAGCTATCTCACATTTATTTATTAAATATAGTTCAGGATGGTTGAAGTACGGTAAATATATTGTTTTCACAAATTTGATAGTAATGCAACATGTGCTAGTCAATTTATTCCGAAATGATATAAAATACTGATTTCTAGCTTTTTAAAATGACATTAATTATTTTTCTAACCATCCACTATTTCTAGTAATAAAACAAATTGCTTATAAGCTAAAGCTGCTTTAAAAAAAATAATTTTGTTTAAGTAGATTTAGACATCAAGGCCCTCTTCCTCATGTTATCTATTTTTTTTTCAGTAATGTGATAATAGTAATAATAATAATGTTTTATTTCCATATAGTACAAGTTTTACGTTCACAGTTTTTTCCAAAGACAAAAATCTTGCAAACGTGCTTAACTAAATTAAACAAAACTAACTACTAAATACTGATTACATTAAAGTACTAGTACACTATCTCTAATCCAGCTGTGCCCTATTCTGACCCGTCCAGTAGTTAGGCCAGCTCTTGGCAAGTGCCACTTGGGAATTCACCAGGTCACTTGTTTTCAATAAACTAAACTTAACAAGCGCTATTTTATTCCAGGTTCCCAATGGAAGAAATATATCTTTAGTTGCTACAAAATATTAGGCCTATTTTTCTAAACTGTTGATCATTATTTTTATCTTGTCTTATTTAAAAATGAAAGCCAAAAAATACAAAATAACGTAAGCATCACTAGACACCAGTGAACAATAATTTTTTTAAAGCACCAACTTATTCTGGAATATTGCAGAATGGTTGAAACATTCGCTGTTGCTGTTTCCACAAAAAATATTTAATGTTCGTCAACATTAACATTTATTACTACAGTAGAACTTGGGTAATTCGAAGCTGGAGGAACCATTTTAAAAATTAGAATTATCCAAAAATTGAAATTATAAAAGTAAAATTGTTTTTCGATTTTTAGGTTCTCAAATGATTGAAATAAAAAGTATGTTGAATATGTTTACTATACAAGGTTTATTTTCACCAATCAAAAGTAAATGATGCTTTTTTATTATGTACAATATAATAAAAATATATACTATACTTTAACAAGGTATTGTGAAATGTCCGATTACCTTGTAGAATTAATTGTTTTTACGTTTGCAAAATCCTCAAGTACGTTAAGAGAATGAAAAACAGCTTCACTTATACTGGTTTGTCCTTCAATGTACCGCCGAAATTCATGCAATTGCTGAAGAGCCTCAGACGTAGGGATAGGGAATCTTCAACTTCAGCTTTGTTTTCTAAATCCGACAATTCGGCACATTTTTTGTTTTTCACTTGTTCTAAAAAGTTGACTTGGATGCTAGTCAAATTTCTTAACGAATACAGCTTTTTTTAAACAATTTGCTATTGTTGTTTTAGTAACTTGTGACTATGCATTGTAACACTTACTGCTTGAGGATATTGATCTTTAAATTTTTATTTTCCAATGAATCTGTCAAGAGCGTTTGTACAATAAGTCGCCGGTAAAAATGCTTAACATTTTTTATACTGCCCTGTACAACTGAAGTCTTGTTCGGGGGGGGGTATAACCGTAACGTTAGTGGGATAGAGTTATGAGCAGTCAATAAACAAGATGATTGTCTGTTCTGTTTACAAAAGGACAAAAGGTTTTGTCATGATTTAACAACAGACAGAGATTTGGCAGAGCATCAATCGACAAACTACAGTATCAGTACCTAGAGAATTCTCGGAAGGCAAAATTCTTGGAAGCTGGTACCGCGTCTAGAATTACAATACTGTACGTGTACAAACAATAGCGGCTAGGCTATGCCCTGGGCCCTGTCTACCTGACAGTGACCTATTTATTCAGCGATCCCTTTCACACTTACAAGATTTTATTTTTAGTGTTGATAAAAAAAACTTCAAATTATCCATAATTTTTTTTACCTTGATATACAAAATTTGAGGGACCGGACCAAAACTTTGAATTAACGGTAATTGTGAATTAAAAATGTTCGAATTATCCAAGTTCTACTGTATTAAGTATAGTGATATTTCAAACATTTTTTATTAATGTCTCCACCAAGTCATCCTGAACTATATTTCGCACACACTACCTATCTTGTTTCTGAGCTAACCGCTAGTTACTTTTTAGTCTAGTTATTTCAGGTTAGAATAATAAAATAATCAAATGTTTTAATTTAAGTAAAATTCACTTTAGAATCAGGCGAATTACTACTTTAATCTAGAACCATTCCGTTATAAAAATTTCATAAATGATCATATTATTTACTGTAACTTTTAGTGTTTGATTTATTCAATTTGTAAATTTTATTTATTTTACATTTATTGAACACGTTTTTATTTATTCAAGATATACATTTTCCATTTTGACAAACAAGTTTTATAGGAAGTATGTTGTACTATTTTTAATCCATTGTTTCATTTAAGAAAAATACGTCTAGATTCATGTTTTAGTTTTAACTACAGGCTCAAACTAATGCATGCAGTGATCACTGTAGTAACACAAATCTAATTGGTTTGAGTATCTGCCTTTCTCCAATATATTGATTTCCTATCCCTAGTAGCGTAGTATCTGTTTGTGTAGTAATTAATTTCTTATGATTGTAGAGCTTTATTTCATAAAATATTCATATTTAAGAAGAATTCATCTTTACATAATATATGGGTGTAACAAATAACACTGGTGCAAGGTCATATGATCCTACATGGATTGCAAGGTTCTAAAGAACTCCGCCGGCGTCAACCGAATAGATCTTTTGCCACCCTGAAATTCCTAGTTATTCCCACCTAGTAGGAAGGAAGGACATATATGATACATTGTTTGCAATTATTTTCCGCCTATAATTTTGTTTTCTATATTTAAGATTTAAATGAATAAAGTGTTATTTGAAATACAGTAGAGCGTCGAAAATCCGAACTAATTGAGACCAAGGGGGTTCGGATTATCAATTTGTTCGGATTTTTGAAAATAACCAAGAAAATGACATTTAGGCTAAAATAAATGCCCTTTAATTGATTAAAGTGGTTAAACAGTACAAGCAGTAATGCAATTACAATACAGTATGGAAGACAACTTATATATATTATAATTTAGAAGAAAATGCACGGACACAGTAGGGCCAACATGATTGCACTTGTAACTCTCAATTACAGTACAGTACATAATTAAAAGTTCACGTGTACATTATAGTTAACACAAACAAAAAATAAAAAAAATACTGTACAGTACACTACTGTATGTACGACACACTGTTATAATGATTACACAAAGATAAATGAATGGACTTTCTGTATGTTTATTGCTAGCGCTAAAGCAGCTTATTAGTGTGACAGTGAAAATACTGACAGCCAGTCTGTTGTGAGAACGTATGAGAGCATGTATTAAAAAAGATAATAATGTCAAACTGCGATGAAGATTTCTGTGAAATTTTTAACGACGCAATAATTGGAATTTATGTAAGTGACATTTTTGCTAGGGCTGCCTCGGAACGCGTTCGGATTTTTGACGTTTCGGATTATTGACGTTCGGATTTTATCGACGCTCTGATTATCGACGCTCTACTGTAGTACAAATATTAAAACAGTTTGAGCAGAATATAAAGTAAACACAAGGGTCAAAGTTCACCCCCTTTTTGTGCAAAAACAGTTCTATAATAAATCCCAATTGTATGTGAAACTAAGCTATTGGTATAGTTCCTCAAAAGAAGTTCTTTCTTCAGTTACAATGAATTCTTCATTTTCTTTGTTACTTTGATCTAAATAGATTGTCTTCTGCTTTTTTATTTTTTTTTATTTGGAAAGCTAAAATAATAATAATAACACTTAAAATCTGTTTTTATTTTTGTAAATATACTGTTGAATAAAACCTTTAAATGATAAATATTTAGATTTAGTTTACTCTATTGTAAAATTAAGTAGTGTAATTAGATGCATGATGTTTGGTCTAACTGAATTTCTAGTGATGATTTTGGTATTTTTCTTAATTGGATAGTTCTGTAAATTATATATTATCTATAAAAACCAGTGTGCTTTTAAGAAAGTTGCATATACAAGGCCAGTTTTAAAAAAGACTAAACTTTTGATATCAAAGCTTTATGGTTTTACCTTTTCAGTCTGTTCCCTTCAAAGTAGATCCCTTTGATCACTTCTCCCAGTGATTCTTTAACTGTTGCAAGTAGAGGTCTATTGATTAAAATCGTCACCCTTGTAGAATAACAAAAAATCTTCTTTGGTCAGGTCAGAATAATAAGGTCTAAGACATTACTGTTATTCCATTTTTCACCAAAAAGTTCTGAATTGAAAGTGTGAACTGGGTGTTATCATGATTGAACATTAGTTTTTTAACGCCTCAAGCTCTTTCTGTGCAAAGTGTTCCTCAACAGCACAAGCACACAAGGTAAAATTTTCCACTAACAATATGTCCACATGGAACAAACTCTTGATAAACAAAATCTTTCAAAAATAACAACACAATTCTCATAAAAATACTTTTTGTCTCACTATATGTATGTTTATGAGAATTGTGTTCTGTGTTTTTATTTTTAGAAATAATATTTCTGATGAGACAAGTTCGATTATATTTATAACATCTTTCCAATCAATGAAAAACAATCATCACTTTGACTGACTCATGCCTATAATGAACTCTGGGTCCATTAATGGTATTCTAGGTGCCCTTTCTTGTCGGGTTTTCTTTTGCCATCAATTACCTTCATGGTCATTAATCTAAAAAATCTTGTCATAACTTAGAAGCCAATATTTGCGAACAGTTTGACAGCCCGTTTAGCCAGATACTTGCATTCCCATAAAGGTTTTGGAGCCGTAACGGTCTTCATAGCTAGACCATCAGAGCATATCTATGTGTTCAGAATTCGTTTTGCACGTACGAGTGTAGCGTACGAGACAGTAGCTTAGAGCCCTGTTGAGACTGAATCTCTTCATACAGTCCTTTATGCAAGAATATCTCTGCTCCTGTATCCTTGCATATTTAGGACCCAACTTTAAATGACATTGTTAAATTCTGAATTGATTTAGCTAATCTTCCTGAACTACAAAACCTAATCTGCTGTTATTGTAGTCCATACAGGCTTGAAGTATCAGATGTAGCTCTGCTAACCAAGGCCTCCAGTTTTATTCTATAAAATTTATTAATAGGCACTCTATATCAAAGATGCAGTCTTTTTTTCAACTGATCTCATATGTTATCTAATACTGAGGTAGAATATTTATACAAAAAAGGCAAACAATTTGACTATTATTATAAGTCTAACCTGATTCAACATTAATTTATTTAACTACAAGTAAATGTTTTTTTGCAAACACAATTGTTTCTTAACATCATACCTCAAAATAAGCAGAAACTAAATAAACTGAAATTGATCTCTGAGCATGTGTTATTTTACAAGGTGTTTTCAAGTTCTCCATCCCATCATTTGTAAGGGCTTATCTATTGCTGATAATAAATTATTGCAGATTAATTAAAAATGTAGTTCGGATAACCTCAAACATAACTTATAAGTTTCAGGTGTAATTCCAACTGTCATGTTTTGTGATATTTTAAACTACTGCATATTTTAATATACTGATATAATTTAATACTCCTTTAAAAGCTAAAAGCTTGACTTGTGACTTATTAGTTCAGTTTCATAAGCCATCTTAAAAGTGTATAGTTAGTTATATAACATATTAATTCAGAAAAATTATTTTGTTTCATAATTTTATGTTTTTTGAAGTGGTATACCAAAATAGAGTATATACTACAAAAACATGTATAGTCTGTTCCACAAAGAGATAGTCGTCTTTGACTTTGTATCACACTCTTCTTCCTAGATTAGCCATTTTGAAATGCCACAAACTGTTTAAGGTTTCAAAAATGTTCAGTGAATCTTTCATGGATCCATGGGGAAAAATGGCAGCTGAGAGAAAAAACCGCTGTTGAAATGAAGTACCTTTTCAGTTAAATTTATTATTAATAATAGGAACACATTATTCTATTGAAACAAATAAACACTTATTTATATATTTAAAAAAAAAAACATAAACATTAAATAAAAATCCCTTTTTAGTAAAATTGAAATCCTCTATAGCGATACACTGATAGCAACTCGAATGTCATTGTAAAGTAATTTCATGTTATTTAGAGAAGTTCCTCTTTGATAACGCTCTTTAAATCCTCATTATTTTTATGCGTGTACATCAGTTCTTTTAAAAACAGTTATGATTAAAAATTACATGTACAGTAGAGTCCCGCTATTCCAAAAATCCGCCTATTCTGAACAGAGTTCAGAAAAAATACTGATTTTTTTTAACATAAAAACAGGAGAAGTTAATAACACGTTTGTGAAAAAACGTACATTTATTGTTATACAAATAAGTTAAATAGAGACATACATAGAGCCTAATCTTGATGAAAACACCTGTAACCAAATTGGAATGAAAGCTGGTTTTGTTTCCTTCACATTTTCCATCTTTTTTGCGGAAAGGAACCTAACTAACGGACAGACTGGGGGAGATCAGGGGACTCCAAAAAGCCCACTTTCTCAAACTTTGACGGGATTTTCAAAATAGAAAGAAGCACCATCATATAGACAAGTTGCTTGGTCCATTTTCTGCAACCGTAAAATTAGGGTGTGTATATGGATTGAAGTAAGATGAAAGTTTTACTAAATATTTAGAAAGTTTGTAGGATTTTAATAGAATTGGCCAAGGAATGAAAGAGGGATTGAAAATAAATGTATCTATCTCTTTGTGGGACACATTGTACATTAATCATTAAACACATGAATCTAATTAAAATAATTTTCCTTAAATTAGATTAAGTACTGGATGTGTTAAGTGCATGGAACGATTAGAATAGACGAAGGTGAAGGGATCACACACAGTGGTAGATATTTTGTTACTTGTAAAGGTAACAATACACAGTCAATTATGGGGGGAAAATGTCACCTCTTTTTCAAAGAAATTTGCAAATACTAAATTATTATAAAAGTTCTTCTAACACTTCTAGTTTGTTTCCTCCAAAATTTAAATAGAATTAAAAACTGTTTGAGCAACATCTTCAGAAGTATCTTAAAAATTACTTATCACAAAATTGAATTAAAACCCTTTCAAATGATACCCCTATGACAATAATAAAATATTTATTTTTTGGTAACTAATCTTTTGTACCTCTCACCAAAGTGATTAGTACATTTTAAAATTTTTGATTATCGGAGTAGTTGCAGATTAGTATTCTGTATGTTACATTTTAGGTTGGTGTTATTAAGTTGTTATTTTCATAAAGGAATACAAATAAAGATATTATTGTTGTTCAGCATTAATAAATGAAATTTACGAAGTTGATGTTTACAGTTACCAAACATAATAAAACATTAACATGTTCAGTGAGGAAGCCTATATGAAGTACTTTCCATCTGGCGGATTTGTAAAAAAATGAGTTTTTGCTAATGAATTTGCGCCAAAAACCCAGAGTTTGGATTAATTTTCAATTAAAACATGTTTTTTTAGAAAAATAAAATGTAAAGTTTCTTGATGCACAAGCTGCGTCATGTGCCTTGGTGAACAAACCTATACTACCTGACGCACGCCCTGTATTATTTTCTAATAATGAAATAGTTTAATTATACGGTAATATAAAATAAAGATATTCAAAGGAGACGAAATAAATGAACAAATTTAAATAAGATGTTTATTATAAATGTTACAATAACATGCAAATATCAACATACCTAAGACATTCGAAAAAAAGATAGATGTGATAAAACACCCAAACAAAAAATATTCAAAAAAGACAACACAAATTTTAAACTTTTAGTTAAATTTGAATCAGTCTATATGAAGTGTATAAATTTAAATAAGTTTTTTTCGTATAAATGTTAAAATCTTAAAGAAACAAATATCAATTAACCTTAGAAATTAAAAAAAAAAATTCAAACATTGATAAACCAACAAATAAACACTTTAAATTATGAACAACTGGTATCACATGAAAGCAGAGCACTTTCTGAGGGCAAGACAGCAACAACAATATCTGTTCGACAAGTCTACAGCTTCTCTCACCCGTATAGCCATTCACATTACCAATGACTCACATGATGCGTCTCCCACCACATAGAAGGCTTCCCGAAAGACGCATATATTGAGTCTTCCGCACTGAACGTGTTAAGCAGCAAGATGAAATTTATAATTTTTGATATCTTATTATTGAAAAATATGTACATTTTATTTGAATAAAATTCCTCTAGCGTACATATAAAATTTTATTATCTGCCAATATTATCTCTTTTTTAAATTTTGTAGTACACTGCTACTAATCCTGCAATATTACTTGGAAGTTTTAAAATAATATACCCTCACATGATTATACACTTTTTGATCAACCTACAAAAGCGAACCTAAATCTGGAATAGTTCTTGGTTTTGTAAAGCCGGGTTTCCACCAAACAGACAGTTTTAAAAACGAAACAAAAACTTGTTTTCCTTTGATCTACCGACTCAAGATGGGAAAGTGTTTTGTTTACTAAAAAATCTTTTTAAGAACTGTTCAGTTTAACAAAACATTGCTTGTTTTTGTTGAGAAAACTGTTATTGTTTGTGTTTCTTGTTTTGTCTGTTTGGTGGAAACTCTGCGTAAGAGGAACACCATTATCACTGAACTTTAAATTAAACAGGTCTGATTATCAACAAAGTACATCATTCTTTTTTAATTGTTTTAGCACTAATACTGAATAAAATATAATATGGGAGTTTATTAAAAATGAATAACAAATAATAAGTTACTATCAGGTACAAGGTCTCTGAAGATATTGACTCTGCCGCTCATGTGTAAAATAATTAGTTTTAGAATTATTATTCATAACAAAATTTCTAGTGCTTTTGTAAAAATGCCTGCATGGTTTAATTCAGCTTACGAGATGGCCGAGCTTAATCATGGAACACTTTTTGGTTTTACAAAAGGAAATAACATCACATGACTAAAATTATGGAGGTGAATAAAAACAACAGATTTATGGTAATGATACTTTAAAATCTTTGCCAAAAACAAATGATTTAAACCAAGAAGGTGATTTAAAAGGGCTAAGTTGTTGAAAGAACTCCAACATTCCAACTATATTTAAAAAAAAAATATTTGCAGTTTCTTTGAAATATTATGAAAAAAATAGGACAAGATATTCAGTTTAAATTAGTACTACTTCAATTATACCTGTTACTTTTTATTCACTAATTTCTGCTCTCTTTTTTAACCAGGTTAGCTTATGAGACTTAATTTCTTCAGTTTCTTTTTCCTCTGTCATATTAACCTATATAGTTTGATAAATGTTTGCAGTTAAGTAGTAGTTTTTGTGTGTGTTGGTTGATTTGCTTGCTATGCATCACTAATCATTATTTTAGTCTTTTCAATTTTAATGATTTTTTCTCTCTTCAAGTTTCTGTAAACCCATACATCCTTGAATCTTACGGGACCAAATACCCTTCGTAGAAACCGATCCTTTTCGCTTTGTAGCAAGTGTGTGTAGGTTTGTATTTTTAGTTACGTCCGAAATGTAGTCATAATTATGTAGCATTAAGTTGTTTGGAAATTTAACTTAATGGTTATATTTTATTTTCATTAGACATTTGAAAATAATATTTATGATTTCAATTTCCAAATTTACTTAAATTAATTCATACAGCTCAAAATTTGTATGTCAGTCATATTTACATCATTATTTTGTTTGTCCTCTCTGAATATTAATCATTCTCGTGCATTATTTTAAAGTTTTACGTTGATTTTAGTTGTTTAAACATTCTATGCATAAACTGAAAATTTAATTCTACAATATCCACATGTTTGATGCAATTTGAGAATTTAATGAATATGTAAAAGGCTTAAAATTACCTGTACTCCATTTTTGTTTTGGCGACATTTACATAGAGTTTTGGTCCATATGGTCTAATTTATCAAACTATTAAATACATTGAAAAGATATTTTTTCTTTCATTATAGGTAAACAAGCTCAATTTATAAAACATAATATAGATTTTGTTTCTTTTTATGCCATTTTTATTCTATTTTAAAGAAATTTGTAAGTATTCAGTGGAATGGCAGTTCATTTTTTATGCAATGATTTGGACTGTCTAATGCTGGCTTTTCCTAGTTATTCGACTCACCATTGTTTATTACTCCTGTGAATATCTGTGAAATCAACTGTAAAGCAAACTATCTGAAATAAAAAAAAATTAAGGCTTAATTTAGAATGAATAACACTTTTGTAATTTCTATGCTAATAGAATTTGCTTGCTTGGCTGTGTGTTATAGAGTTTTATCATAGTTTGTAAAATGATAATTTAAGGTTTTAATTCAACTTACTGTTTTACCTTATTATATTAAAAATTGAAAATGTCCTGAGTGAAATTATTTAAAATTAAATATGTATTACAGTATGTTATTATTTTTGTTAGTATTTTGTTAATTACGAAGGAATAGTTAATAAATAGAAAGATTTAAACTAAATAAAAAACTTTTTTCAGGTGGTGGACGAATCCACAGTAATCAGTGTACCTCCTCAAGCACCCACGCAGGCCCACATGGTCAAAGCCGAATGGTTTTGGGCTTCAGTGCAAAATGAAGGCTGTGTTGATGAGAAGGACTACTTGTTTGAAGATGTAAGTCTTTCCAATTATTTCCTTTGTGTTTTTTTATGAAATATTTATTGCTGATCTTGTAGTTTTATAGAAAATGATAATCTAAAGGATTTTACAACTTATCAAAATGTTTAATGTTTTCAATTCTTGTATATTGTCATTCTATGTACACCATATTATTCAGTGTGGCTCACGACGCAAGAGACAATGTTGTTTCATTAGGACAACAAATATTTAAATTAACAAGCATACATTTCTTAGACATCACCACAACCGAAACAGATAAGAAGTTTTCCTTTAAAATTTGTAGAAAACCCTCACAAACTGACCACACTATCCACAACTTCTCTAATCAACCATTTAACCATAAACAAGAAGCATATTATAACAGTCTTATACACAGAGCAAACCCATACAAATGAACCAATCCGATTTTAACAATGAAATAAATATAATTAAGCAAAGAGTCATCTCAAACAGGTACAACCACAACATGGTAGACAAAATAATTAAAAAAGAAGAGGAAAGAAAAACAACTGACTGAGGAAAAAGTAAATTACATTGGAATAAACTACCATGATTTATCAGACAACGTTGCAGCAATAATTTTTATAAAACATGGCTACAAACTTGCATACAGAACAAGAAACAATTTAAGTCAAACAATGATGAAACAAAAGATATTAACAACCCCATGATTCAAGTGGCATTTATAAAATAAACCCGTGATTATTGCAACATGTTATATATAGACCAAACCGGAAGATCCTTCAAAACTAAATTTAAAGAGCATATCCCAAATAACAATTTCTCAATCAATAATAAAACCTCAAAATATACAGAACATTTAATAGAAACAGACCACAGCTAAAATAAAATAGACAAAAACTTGCAAATTTTACATAAATGTTCTAAAGGCCCAATTATGAACTTTTTGGAGGAATTCAAAATTTATAAACATTCAAAAATAGACCCATAGCTAAGTATTTTTTTACTTTTAACATTGTCATGGAGAGTTAAGTTAGTACAAAAGTTACTCTTCATGATTTTGAAATGGTAAGAAAAGCTAAACTTTTTATAATCCAACAGCCAACTCATTTTCTATTCAATTAATTTATACAGTCTTCAGTTTTAAATTTAAATCATTATGTTTACAGTATTTGGAAAGCCTAGTAAGTCCCAACAGAAGAGAGATTGATGCTAATACTCCTATAACTGTCTCCGGCCGTGCTAGGAAGAGGAAGAGGCTACAGGATGCAGTGTCTAGGCTAGTATCTGGCAGTGGAGTAACACCTGTTGTATCAAAGCGTAGGTCCTCGGTTAGTGATGCAGGGCTGCTTAGTGTGAGCGGTTCCTTCTTGGACTGTACACCAAGTCCTGGCGGCCATCTTACTGACAGTAAGTAACCATTTGGCTCAGGTGATGTCAAATTTCTGAATTTGTAGTCATTTACTCTTTTATTTGTTTTATATTTGTTTTCATTTTAACATACTGAAGTGTAATCACTAAAACTTCATTTGTCTAACATTCCAATTTATCTTAAAAACATTTTGTGATAAATTTAATGATCTTTAATAGAAATGTGTAAGATTTTGAAAAATAAGTTGTAATAAGAAATAATTTAATATCAATTTAAGGTTTCCTACAAGTCGGGAAAAATCAGGAGGCTTTGAAAATGTGTTAAAAATAAGGGAAAACATGCATACAAATAATTAATAATAATTATTAATAATTGCAATAATTTAATAAATACAGGACAATAGTTAATCTCGGTGTCACTGTCGTCAGTCCCTTCCACTAACTGCCGCTTCCACCTGATCAGCTGATTTCAGCGATCGAATGTCTCGGTGTCCACTCAATTTTCAGACAGTGGACTGAATAGGACTAGAACCCAAGTGGACACCAGCATTGAATCCTTCCATAACGGTTCGAGATCGTATATCGAGTTTAATATCGGATCGTCACGAAGTTGAAAGCTGTTTTTATAAATATTATAAATAAACAAAAACTCAAAGGAAGCAGTATCATAGTTTAACAAATTGTTAGCCTCCATAGTTGTAACAATATGTGATTTCATAAATAAGAAAAAGTAAATAAAACTTAAAAAATAAATTTTGATAAAATAAAATAGGGCTTGTTCTAATAATAATTAACTAAATATTAATAAAAATCAATATTTGTTTGCTAGTAATGGAAAGAAACCAGAGATTATTATACATTCCATAAAATATATTAGCGGAGAAATGTATTGAACTAGAAGGCATTGTTTATTGTGAAATGTATTAGCAGATCTGCTATCTTGATTAAAGGACAAAGAAACCAGTCGGTCGCTATTAAAACATCGAACAGTAAAGATTTGTGATGACAGGGCTCGGTAAAGTGAAACCATAAATAAAAATATAGTTGAAAAAGTTATTAGTAATTTGTCGTACTATAACAAATAGTGAATCTTCTTGAAAAAAATTTTGTTATTATAAATAAACATTTATCTTTGTAAAAGTGACGGTCTAAAAACATGGAAGGGGCCAGACGTGTGCCCCTCAATTTGGCAAAATGTTGCTGTTTATTTGATTATTCATCGTGGCAAGTGATGTGAAAGTACAGTAAACCTTCGATAGTTCGACACTCGATACTTCGACACCGGCAATGACTACGTGACAGTAGGCAGGTGTGTGCCAGGGTTAATGACCGGGACTGGTTTGTATTGTATACGCGTGCATGAGCATCACCCCACCCCCTACCTCTCGATTCCCGCCAAGAAGGTTGAGATCGAGTCAGTTTTGTTAAAACGCAGGAAGATAGACACGCTTTTGTTTGTGATCCAGTTGTTATGTTTAAAAGCTGTTCTTTGTTGTGCACCGAACTGTACTATATTTTTTAATTTGTGTAGTTGTTTAGAACTGTATTTTGTGTCGCTGTTTAAAACTATATTTTGAGGCGTTGTTTAGAACTGTACTGTATATTTTGTGTCGTTGTTTAGAACTGTATTTTTTATCGTTGTTTAGAACTGTATTTTGTGCGTTTATTTCTTAGTTTTTAGTTTTAAAAGTTCCTTTCTAAAAATGGCGGACAAAAAACGCAAACGGTGTTATGTCACGATGGATATAAAATTAGATGCGCTAAAAAGAATAGACAAAGGTGAAAGCGTTAACAAAGTGGCGAGTGATATAAATGTTGGTCGATCCACGGTGCTCGGATGGAAGAAGACGCGATCAGATATTGAGTCGTGGTGTGCGAAGAGACTGTGTTCGGAATCCATAGGAGAAAGAAAAAGTATGAAAAGTTCGGAGTATGAAAAAGTAAGTGAATCACTTTATCAATGGTTTAGAGTACAACGGGAGAAAGGCACACCTATCTCAGGACCGATATTGCAGGAGAAAGCTTTGAAATTTTATAATGAGTTTAAAGAAGATGGAGAGCCTGGATTCACTGCGAGCACTGGGTGGTTAGACAGGTGGAAGCAACGTTATGGAGTAAAACAGTTAAGCATATGTGGTGAAAAATTATCGGCAAACCCAACTAGCGTGAGTGAGTTTAAGTTAAAATTTCAAACTCTAATTGATCAAGAAGGACTTAGTGGAGAACAAATATACAATTGTGATGAAACAGGCCTAAATTTCCGAATGCTACCAACCAAAAGCTTAGCTCTCAAAAAAGAAAAAGCTGCAGCGGGTTATAAAAAAAGCAAAGAAAGAGTTACCGTTTTGGCCTGCAGCAACGCAACGGGTACGCACAAACTAAAATTAGCTCTCATAGGTAAATCAAAAAACCCCGAGCGTTCAAAAATGTTAGGATGAGGGGCGATAGTTTTGATTTACCTGTTTGGTACAAAAATCAATCTAATGCTTGGATGTCAGAGGGTATTTTCAATGAGTGGTTCCACAAACAGTTCGTTCCTGAAGTTGAGAAAAACTTAAAATTAAATAATCTTCCTAGGAAAGCACTTCTAATTCTTGATAATGCAACGACTCACCCAAGTGTAGACATTATTCAAGACGAAGGAATAAAGGCAATGTTCCTGCCACCTAATGTTACCTCCCTGTGCCAGCCTATGGACCAAGGGGTTTTGGTAACGTTAAAGAAATTGTATAAAAAGAAGCTTCTATTTTACCTTATTCAAGGCCTAGATGAGGGAATTGACTTATTAGAAAAACTAAAACAAATTGACATGTTAGATGTTGTAGGATGGCTTGCTCAGACATGGAATGAGCTTAATCCTTTGACTCTGGTACGTTCTTGGAGGAAGCTGTTAGACCATGAAGGGAATGAGTTCAATGAAATCGAGTTCATCGAAAAAGAAGAGTTGAACAATAATGAACTTGCCGTTTTGATGGAGAAAATTCCAGGCTGTGAAAGTTCTTCGGTTAATGATGTTGAAGAGTGGATTAATCAAGACGAAAAAAGTGAACCGACTACAGATGAAGAAATTGTCACTGCTTTGAAATCAAAGGAAGGGAGCGAAGACGACTCAGACTCAGACCAAGAAAACACCCCACAACCAAAACTTACACACAGTGAAGGTGTAAAGTTCATCGAGGGAACCCTCCAATATTTACAGGAACAAGGCGCGTCTGCCATGGATATACTTTTCCTTCGACGGCTCCGTGATGAAGCGGCACAAAAAAGAAATAAGTTGAAAAACAAAGTAAAATAACCAATTATTTTGTACAGTAATATGTAAGTTAATAAGTTACTTTCATTTATTAAATTTGTACAATTTCTTTATAAAAGTCGTTGATGCAGTACATGCAAGGGTTATTGAAATGTAATTAAAAGAAAACATAACCTGTTCGCAATTGAAACTCTAATTAAAATTTAGGCCTACGTTTATCTTTTTGTTTGTTTTCTTTTTTCTATTATCTTATATAAGTATACATTAATAATTGAAAAAAATACCTAGTTGAAATTGTGTTGTTGGCTCCCGGAATATTCCATTGTATATTTCATGTTGGCCTAGCCTAGAAAATTCCAGATAGATCCATATGTTAAACATATGATATCAGTCTACCATTATTAATGTCTATTTTATGGTTATTCATTTTCGTTACTATGGTGATATGAAAACAAATAAAATAATGTTCTTGGTTGTAATAAAAGTAAAGTCAAAAAGATAGTGTTGTGACTGTTTGGATTTGTAGCATGGTATGTGATTTGAGTTAAATAAAGTGTGTCAACAGTGATATCGTAGTTTTATTTAAACGAATCAGTGTTACGACGTTATCGTGTTTTAGTAGTGCTCCCAGTGTTATTTCCCTTACACTCCCTATAGTTCGACATTTTGATACTTCGACACACTCTAAGTCCACAAAGTGTCGAACTATCGAAGGTCTACTGTATCTATGTTAAAGTATTTTGTGATTCATCATCGTAGAAAAAATGTGTCTGTCTGAAGATATACAGTCTGTCGAATTACAATTAACATTTGCATATTCTTTTGGTGAAATTGCTAGCACTACATTGTTTAGCGAAAACATTTTTATCGATTTAAAGTAGAGTGAGAAAGGAATGTACAAAAATGATTGATTACTATGTTTGTAATCATATAGGGCCAATTTAGATTGTTTTCGTTATAGAGTTGCCTGTTTAAACTAACGTCGATCTTAAAATTTACTTGTTCTAAATATACAAATTCTCATGAAACATTTTGAAATTATGTGCAATTAATGCTAGATTTACCACTGTTATGTTTAACAAGTCGTGTACACTTGCGTTGTGTATATATGTAACCTTGAGAAATAGTTTAGAATCTTATGAATTTGATAAATTACAATTAACAAATTGGATACGTTAGAAATCTAATAAAAAGTTACTTCACGCAAGGTTGTCACAGGCAAGTTTATGTGTAAAAAGTTTTTGTGGTGGCTCAAACTGCAGGAAGTGTTGGCTGACGTCAAAGCTTTATCATCTATTAGCTGCCAGAACTGTGTGTTTTTAACAATACTTTATTCTTATTCTAACCTATTTGCTTACGTTGCATAATTTTGAAGCACCATAGTGATTTCAAAAAAGGTAAAACAGAAAACAAAATGTATAACAGTAGAAAGGGTTTTTAAGGGGAGAATATGATAAATACATATTTATAGCAAGAACTAGTTTCAATGAAATAAAAGCCAATAATGGATTTTGTAATTTCAAAAGACAAGTTTCACGAATAAAGCTGCAACTAGAAGAATCAATCAGGCGTTTGGATGATTCATTAAAATAAATAACTTGGCCTGTGTTTGAAAGTTATTGTTTTAAAACTTTTGTAAACTATCTGAATGATGGATTGTAGTTTGCAACGGATGGTTACAAAAATAATAAAAATGTATGTTATAAAGTGTTAAAAAAAATTGGGGTTCGTTAAAAGGTTCAAAAATGAAAAAAAATATGTTTTAAATCAAAATAAAAATGCTATATGTGGATTATCTAATAACCATTAATATCTCTTCAATACCTCCCTTACCTATTTACCTTAAAAACAAGAATCGTCGCTCATGTACTACTTAAAAACTGCTTATGCACCTCCTAGGCCTATTGCCTCACTACAATAATAAATCATCGCCCACCTTAACTCTTCATACATCTCTCTTCCAACTCCAACGTAGAACAATATTATATATTTCACCTTACCTCAATTCACCTTACTATTATAGCCTTAAAACTCACCTTACTTAAATTCACCTCAAAAATCACCTTCACTTGACTCCCATAATCTCAATAATAAGAAAAAATAATACTCATGATAATTTACGATAATCCACATATAACCTCACTTATGCTCTGTTTGCATATATTTACTTATAATTACTAATCACTGAAAGATACTTGTTAATTAACTCTATTTTCTTAGGGGTGGGAACTTGGCTAATTAAAGTAGCGGCAAAATGGATACACGTGGCTATATAAAGAAATTCAAGGCATTGCGGCAAGACAACAATTATTTACTCAAACATGATAAAAAATTGATATTTACAACAATTAAGAAACATAAACATAGTGGTACACATATATACAAACAACTCAAAAAATTATCTACAATTATACAAAATTTTGTGAACCATATCTTAAGTGATGACGCAATAAAAGTTAAAAGAAGTTAGCTTTTTAAAAAATAAAAAATTCTACGTTTGCAGACTAAAGAAATGTCTTATGGCCATTATTACTTACAGTTTTATTTATTACATTCGTCGCACTGTCCGTTACCTAGGATTTTTTCGTCGATTTCACAGTTCACCTCTGAAGCCTACCTTACACAAGTTCCAACAAAGCACATCGAAAGAATATCCGTCGATAAACAACCAATCCTACATGATCAGCTTAATATCTTTAATCACGTCACCTCCAAAGTACATTTACTTTACATTATGACCAACTTGTCACCACTTTTTCAAAGAAAATCACATCTTTCTTGCGACAACACACGCCGGCTTCCTTCAACAAACATAAGCTATGTCGCCATCTTGATCCCCTCTACTGCTTCTAGAATGTTCTGTTTCGTACGCATTCGCTAGGCTACCTGATTTTCGGCACGTAGGCAAGTTGTTTCCCTCTCTCTCTTTTCATTGCTTCTATAATCACTGCATACACTATCATATCAAGTTCTTGATTCATGTTAGATTGTGCTATGTATTGTTATTATATTTTATTTATTGAACTGTTTATAATTTCGACTACCGTTTTATTATTCGCGTATAACGCACTACTTTTTGAAATAAAGTTTTTATATAGTTCTCACATTTTACACACGATCATATTTTAATATATATTTTTTAAGTCTGCTTTTACATTACCTACTTTTACAGTCTGCTTTTATGTTTTATTATTTGTTTATATAAAAAAAATGATTCTACTGTAATTACTTTGCGTCATTAAGAAATGTATTTATATGAAAAAATTAAATGATTAGTATTATTTATGTATTGCGTCATTTATTCATTTAGACCAAATCTCTGTTCCATTAGTCACTATAGGAAACAGCTGATTCATATCTTACTTTATTAATTTCTCTGTGACATGGACATAAGTGTTACAAGTTGCAATTTGGTTTGGTCTTGCTTGAACGAAAACTTAAAACAATTGTCACTAGAAAAGAACTTTATCATTACAAGAATATATATTTATTTCTCAATTATATATTTTTTGATCCAGAAAACATTTTGTAATTCTTATTGCACAAATCAAGTTTTATTTTTATGGTCTTTGTAGCATAAAATGCTACTTGAGGATGATAAATAATAGTTTGGGGAGTCACTAATTTAAAAACTGTTGGTTATTCAGTACAGTAGAGTCCCGTTATTCCGAACCCCGCTATTCCGAACAGAGTTCAGAAAAAATACCGATGTTTTTAAACATAAAAACAGGAAAAATTAAAAAGATGTTTGTGAAAAAAAGTGCATTTATTGTTGTCAAATAGAGGCATACATAGAGCCTAAGATTGATGAAAAAGCCAGAAACCAAATTGGAATGAAAGCTGGTTTTGTTTCCTTCACGTTTCCATCCGTTTTGCGGGAAGGAAGTTACCGCAACAAGCATGCGGTGAAAAGGATACCAGGTCCAGAAAGGAGGAAGGATTAGATACAACAGCTAGGCACTAGTAGTGTTGTTGCCACCTGCCAGTTCCACTCATCCGTTTTCTCCTCCATTTTAACTATCTCGAACGAATTTTATTTTTTTCTCGATCTTTTTTCAAGACGATGCGGTACTAACAGACAGGTTTGAACAACCTATCCCTTCCCTTTTGTTTTTAGAAGAAAACAGAATCGTAACGCAACGGAAGGAAAAATCTGATGGTGTAAACCTACACTAAGGCGAGGTCAAGAGCATTTGCCGCGTTTACGTATGATATGAGTTCTGTTTGAGCGTTCACCTCCTCCGAGCCGATCAACTCTGAAAAGAACTGACACTAGCAAATGTTCCCGCACTTAATTTACATCCTAACATGTCAATACGTTGATATTATTTATGAAATCCGCCTATTCCGAATTCCGCTATACCGAACAGTGTTTGGTGCCAATAAGTTCGGAATAGCGGGACTCTACTGTATATTTCTTATAGAGTTGCTAATTTTCAATTATTGTCAATTTGGAATCCATTGTTATTGATATTTTTGGTGTTGGTAAACATTAGCCAAAACTGGTATTTGCTTATCCTTATTGGACATTTTATTTAATAAGACTGCAAGAAATATATTTTCAAATGAAAGCTCCGCCCCAAAATATACGCTACCAGGTTTGATCTTCTTCATCTTATCAAGAATAACTTTGTTGTTTACAGCCGAAGTCGAGTCAGTGAGTGGAGACACACCTAGGAAAGTACTCAGCCCAAGGCACCAAGTGTTTTTGGAGCTAGTTCAAACAGAATCTAACTATGTGAACATTCTAAGCACTATAATGACGGTGAGTTTATATATCTGATTTGTTTTTTTTTTAGTAGATTTCTTCTTTGTCAGTACTTTTATGTTATCTTTCGTAAAGAGAATCTTCTAATACAGTGTAATCTGTCATTTACTGGAAAGGCTGGGAAGCCGGATAGGCTGTCATTTCTAATTAGAAATGTTTTGTTTCGAGAAAATTAGCAGAAGAGCGTGTGTTCTTATTGCTACGAATAACTGTTACAGCTAATAACATTGGGTTTTCTTTCATGTTAAAAATGTAGCATTCTGTTCATCACTTAAAAGTTATAAACCTGCACAAAGTACGCATACAAATTTTTAGCGTCCATTTCTTTAATACGCGCTAAGTAAGCTGGGTATCCAACCGATATCAAAGTTAGGACATAGTTAGGAACCCGGTTGTCATAAATCACATAGTGGGAATATCAAACATAATCCTTGTCAACAAATAGATCGATTGAAACCATCCAAATATAAAAAAAAATTGCTACAGAAAAATTTTGTTATACACTGATAAAATATCTTATTATAGCTGTTATAAAGCACTTCTGATCATACGAAAAATAGAAAATTCAGGAAGATAGGAATTCATTTGCTACCAGAAAACTTTCTTAAAATTGAGTTTGGTGTTTCTTTTTTTTTTGTGTCGTTCTTTGGAGTTCTTTCTGCCGGTGATAGTAAAGGAACTGCAAGGGAAATGGTAATTGCTTCATTAAAAGGGATCGTTTGTTTTAAACAAGCTCTACTGTGTATCAAAATTGTAATTTTCTTAAATAAATCATCTAAATGTTGTGGTTCTGAAGCTGGTGATCAGTGTTAAACTTATCCATTTTTGCCTCGTTTAAGAAGGAAGGAATTCAAAAATTATGAAACAAGGTGGAATTTATTACATGATATTGAAATTTCCATTATTTTGTATTCTTTGTTTGTTACAGTTGTTTAAGACGCCTTTAGAAGAAATGTGTGAAACGGATGGTCAGCTATTAAACCCAACAGAACTCAAAATAATATTTGGACATTTGCCTCCTATTTACCAAACACATTGCCAGATGTTGGAACAGTTGAAATGGGCGGCTACTCATTGGACTGAGGATGTCAGCATTGGCAACATATTCCTCAAATTTGTAAGTTGCAAACCAAATACTTCATTTAAAATCATTTTATTAAACAACTTAATTGTATAAAATACAGACTAGACTACACAAAAAATATCTATCTGGTAAACTCAAGCAGTCAGCTCATGCCAGTATAGGTCATTCCGAAACTTACTGATTTATTAGATGACAATCACATAAAACGAAAGGACAGTTCAGCTTACAGATCAATTTCGTATTCATTAACAAGGCTCTGCCACATCTCTTCTGAGCAAGGCTTGAGTGAAAGTAATCTATGATGGTGCTATGGTTCACCTATTGCAACTTTATGATAATACTACTGGCCGATCTGGCTTTGCACGGATAGACAAATCAAAGTTAAATGTATGTTAAAAAAAAATATATCAATAAATATATTACTCTATGTATTTCTTATGGGAATGTTTAGTAACTTTAACCTCCAGAACCCCCTCCCCTAAAATTTAAAATTTTTTGAAAACCTTTCTTAGTGAGCACCTAGGGCCCTAGAGGAAGCTACCTACCAAATGTTATTCCAATCCGTTTGGTGGTTTTTTTTTTTGTAACTTTGCCCCCCCAAACCCACCCTAAAATTTCAAATTTTTTGAAAACCTTTCTTAGCGAACACCTAGGGCCCTAGTGGAAGCTACATACCAAATTTCATTCCAATCCGTACGGTGGTTTTTGAGATTTCGTGATGAGTGAGTCAGTGAGCGAGTGGTATTTGGATTATATATAGGCCTATATAGATTCAATATAAGTTTTATTGGTTTAATAGAGGAATACATAAATTCAGTAGTAGTGTAATTAAATACAAATAGTATTACCGAATCCATTTGTTAAGATTCAACAAGGGATTTAGATAATCAATTATATTTGAAGTGAATGCAGTGCTGAAGCCAGGATTGTTAAATGGACGGGGGTAATTGGGAGAAATGTGATAGTATAAAAATGTTGTAAGATTTAATTTTACAAATGAAGTTTAATGTAAATTTAACTAAGCATTAAATGTTAGATCCTTATCTTATCACCATCTTAATTAACCCTAAAATTAAAAGATTTTTATATAAGATCAATTGACGAAAATAAACACATTTTCACTATACAATTTTTTGAATTGACTAAAAGTTTTGATACATTATATATAATGAATCGATTTTAAAATTATGTATTCATAATACTAAACAAGACATAACTGACATAATTCACATTAAACTTAGTGTATTATTCTATTCCTCAATTTTAAGTAATTTTCACATTCTCATTCAGTAAAGTCCTTTGAGTTAAATTTGTTTTTGGGAATTATGGCATTATAGCTGCCTCACTCATGCTCATGTTCACTGGAAAGGGTTGAAGTTCATACGATATTTAAAGGGATCCAAGTAAAATTTCAGCTCGATCAGACCAATGCAATGGTTCCAGAGATACTAAACCAGAATAACATATTGTTTTAGTGATGCAACATAAACATATTGATTTGTTGAGCAGCCGTTAGAGCTCTCGAATTTGGAGACGTATTTCGGTCATAGCTGCCACACTCAAGTTCAACCCTGTTCATCGCTTCCACTCGTTTGATTTGCCTAATTTACATATATTTATAGCATTGCTAGAACATACAAACAAATTGTTTTTTTTTATTATGTACGGTATGAGGGACATCAAAATTGATTGCTGGAATTATAGCTGCTGTTATTGAAACAATTCTAAATTATTATATTCTGAAATAATTCTAGTGAAAAAGTATACTCATCGTCATAGTTTCTTGTGATGTTTAATCTCTTTCATCTTTTAAGTTTACGTTGTTGGATTTTGACTTTTTTCTGAAGGACTTCATGGTGTCAGGCAGTCGGCTCACAATAAATGAGGGGGAGGGAGGCCATGTCCTGATGTCCCTCTTTCTTGCTTGTTTTAAACGTGGTTCACTACGATTTCAAAATACGATAGTTAGAGTTTAGTTTTTCTTTGTTTTACTATTTTTTGTTTGTTTAGTCTTAGTTTAGTTTTAAAATTTCAAGTTAGTTTCCTGTGGTTGAATTTGTTTGATTGTCATTGTTTGATATGTGACGAATACATGAGCTCTATAGGAAATTTAATTCTCTTTTAATTTTACTTTGTGGGTTCTTCAATAAATGCATAGATTATTATCGAAAAAACGGTTAAAGAACGCTATTTTTTACGAACGCAAATTTTGTCAATTTTCAACTTGCTCGAACTCCTCACCCATTGGTACTACATTCAAAAACTAAAGATAAAATTCATAAGACATATTGTCTTCTTTAAATTTGTATAGGTTGGTGTTCTTGATAAAATTCATAGTTTTGGTGTTGCGGAAAAATACTTTAAAAAGTGCAAAAAAACTTCTTTTTTTTTTTGTGAATATCTCACGTTCTAAGAAATTTTGGTTGCAAACTTCAAATTCGTATTCACCACAAAAAAAATATATATATATATATATAGAACCACAGGAAACTGACTACTTGAATTTGTCCACGAGATGGCAGATTTCGCTAGAGTTTTACTGGGCTAATTGTTGTGTCACATGTACATATCACATGAGTTGTGATCAGTTTGGATGAAATAATTTCTTAAAATTTCAATAAATAACGTTCTTGTATTTTATTATAATAATCAGAATACATTTTTTATGAAATTGTTTCTTTTGAAATACCTTTTTTCTCTAGGATATCATCGGAACAAAACTAGGGCCAATTTTTTTTTGTAAGACTTATTTGTCTTGATTGAGTAGAAGAATATAGAAAATATTTCCAAATTACTGTTTTAGCATAAAGTTATTACCGAAATGATTCTATTCAATAATCTGTTTTATTTATGTTAACGCAGGCTCCTGATTTGGTGAAAGCTTATCCTCCATTTGTAAATTTCTTCGAGAACACAAAAGAGATGTTGAATAAATGTGATCTGTCTAAGCCCAGGTTTCACGCTTTTCTCAAAATCTGTCAAACTAAACCCGAATGTGGGCGACAGAGTTTACAAGAGTTATTAATACGTCCTGTTCAAAGGCTACCCAGTATTTCATTACTACTTAATGGTAAGATTCATTTATACAAATGTTTAATGAACAAATAAAAATCTAACAAAGTTATATTCTTGTCTTATGATGATTTCCTGTTTGTTTTCAGATATATTAAAACACACAGCAAAAAATAACCCAGACCATAGTGCATTGGAAACAGCCTTGAGTTCAATACGTGAAGTAATGACACATATCAACGAAGACAAGAGGAAAACAGAAGGCCAAATGGTTATGTTTGATATATTCAACGACATAGATAACTGTCCGGTAGGTAAACTGTTCCCTATGAAAGTTCATAGTGATTTAAAGTATTGCACCTGTTAGTTATTGTATTAACTCATACGAATACTAAAGAAAAAGAACTGTTAAAAGTATCAGCGAATAGTATGTTATTGTCAGTTTTAGCAGCATACTTGTGTATTGGTGCCTTTATCGGTGAAACATAGGCCACCCTCGTCAAAAATCTCTATATTCTGCAGTCATTATTTGTCAGGATCCATTTCAATATCTTGCAACATTCCTGTAAAGGCCAAATTTGATAAAATCCATTAGAGTACTGAAATTATGGACATTCCAGACAAAAATTTGAACTACTTAAATAAAATGGAATCTGTTCTGAGGCTTGTATATAATTTAAAAAAAAAAAAGATAAGTTTACTGATTTTGTTGATAACAAAACACATTTATCATTAATAATTTTTGCTCAGTAAGATAATAAATAGCTTTTACTCAGTAATGTTTTTAGATAAAGGTGTTAAAAGGCAGTATTTTTTACTTTATTTAGTTACTTTGTATATTTTGAATAATAAAAGGTAAACATTTTTGTCCATGACTTAAAACCATCAACACAACAAGTTTATTGATGTAATTACTATTTTTGTGTGATTACAAAATGTTTCAAAGTTAAGGTGTCTATAATAAAACATCTGATATTAGTTTAACAACTATTCTAAACTATACGAGTATAATACTTTATATCATTATTTGTTACAGCCACATCTAGTGTCTTCACATAGGAGTTTTATAACACGCTGTGACATGATAGAACTGACTGATGGTCTTAGTGGAAGAGGGGATTGCTTAGCTTTCTTCTTATTTTCAGATATTGTGGAGGTTAGTCAACACTTTTCATAAGTATCTTGCAGTTATTGTTGTCATAGTCCAGGGCTGTGCGAATCCAGAAATTCTAGATCGAATCCGAATAATATTTGTATGCTAATTACGAATCCGAATAATATTTTTAGGCTAATTACAAATCCGAATCTCAAGCCTACGAATCCGAATCTCAAGTCTACGAATTCAAATCGAATCCGAATCCTCTAAAGTTTGTTGAATTGATACCAAATATTAAATAATTATAAATTTTAAAAGGTATTTATAAAAATTATTATTTATTGGACTGTGAGTAGCTTATTTTAAAATTAAATTATATTAAAAACTAACATTGAATCCAAGTCCAACTTCTTTTTATTGGGAATTTAACACAATCAAATACAGCCACCTACTAACTGGTATCATAATTTAGTTAATAATAATTATTAAGTGAATAACATAATACAAATTTAATAGGCTAATTAAATCAGGTAATGTCAAAAATTAAAAAATCAAACTGCAACACTTATAGGCTGCAGTAAAACATTTAATTCACAACAGCCTAACATGGTGCAACATTCTCTGTTCAAAACCTTTAATTACTTTTTTCTCATTCGTACTGGTTTATCCTTGAAAAATTTTCAAATCTTTTCAGTCACTACTCGATCTTTCGAACCGAATCTGGATTAGCGGATTCATTTTCAAATACGAATCCGAATATTTTTGCATGGTGGATTCGACTATCGAATCCGAATTGAATCCAGAGATGGATTCAGATTCGAATCTATTTTCGAACTATTTGCACAGCCCTGTCATAGTCCAAACTCTAGATGAGCTGAACAGTTCAACAACCATTCATTTCTTAATTTGGTTTTGAATTCTTGAAGTTTGTATTTATGAGTCTTTACAAGAATAAATTTTCATGAAAAACAAGAATAAATTTTCATGAAAAACGAAGATAACAAAATCTAATTCAAATTACTTTCAAAATACCTGAATAAATATCCAACCCTAAATGGGGTTTCTTTAACCCTCAAAGTGACAGACTGCAGTCTCTCGGGTGCAAATGCAACCTGCTTGAACCTTAGCGAGAATTTGCATAATCGATAATTTAATTCACTTAAAATCATCCAATCGTAATAAAACTGTCACCATTGGAAAGGAAATGAATTAAACTTTAATTTTTGTATTTACAACTTTTTCGTAAAACTTATATTTACATACGTAATCATCGTTTTAAAATATGCACATCGGGCTACAGCTATTTCCGCGCGCGAATCTGCATACAATTGTACTGTTATATCCCACTTCTTCAACGTTCAAGCCCACCTATAGAAGTATTTATATCGAGATTATAAAGCTACCATTGGATTCGTCAAGATTTTATCTTTCTAATGGTGCCTTCCAATCAGATGTCACTATTTTACAGGATTTATTCAAAAGATTTCTGTAAACCCTTGCGATTGGACAGTTTTTTAACCAATGAAACAGCCCATTTGTCAACCGAAATAACGCCTACTATATCACATGTTTTGACAGATTGCTTTACACCATTTTGTAGAGAAAAGATAGACCTTTCTAACGGTGGGAATTGAACTAGAATAAACCTGGTTTTGTTTGTCTAGACAGTAGTGAAAAGTACATGATTAGAGCGATCTGGTGTGACCGACTGCTCCGTCTCGTTACCACGTAATTCAACGCACCCTTCTTGTAAAACCTTTACCCACGGCAAAATGTTATTAGATTCATATCATTTTGTTATTCAAATAAAGATAACTCGAACACTTTCGTGAACTAAGGAAAGACAATTATACCGTTCTTTTCTTTGATTTAACCTCTACACTTTGTTATAATAAAATTTCATTTTTGGGCAAAGCATATATTAATAAATTACGTTGCAACCAAGGCCTAGTTTTGTTAGCAGTCGTGTATTTGGAACCTAAAAACTGTTTTTTTTTTCAAAGAAAGAAATTTGAAATTGATACATGTTTTTATACAGTTCTATTTAGAACTAAATTACGAAGTTTTTTCGCTTACGAAAAAAATAAAAAAAAAAATGTTTACTACTTGTTATGTAGGCCTAAAGTTGAACCTTTTCCTTTTTTTACTGAACTTTTTTTTCTTGAGCTAATAACGTTTACAATTTCAAAAGAAACTAATTTTTAGTGGTATATTTGAATTCTTTGAAGATTCTTCTACAAAAAAGCTATTGAACACTTTTGGATTTGGGTTCATTTACTATTTTTGGCGAATTTTTAAAAATTGCTTGCAAAACGCTATAAACGGGCTTTACAATTTTATTTTTAACGATGCCATTTCTAGGGTTGACATAAGATTATGAAGGGTTTGTAAGTAATAGGATAGATGGAAGAATATGTACAAAGTGTCAATTAAGTCTGGAACCAGAAAATAACTTTTTAATAGTAACAGATAGAAATACAAAATTTTAGACATTATTTTATATTCTGTGCAGTTTGTGTCCAGCTACCTTGAGGGTACTGCCCACCATGAATCAGAATAAATTCTTTAATGGAAGCCTATGTTGAATTGTACATAGTTTTAACCCTTTTAACCTTGGAAAAATAAATTTGGAAAATACCAAGAATGTTGAAAAATACCAGAGCTATAAGGCGCTATTTTCAGCGTTTGGGTAAAAATTTCATAACTTTCCTAATATGTGTGCTATTGTAATAGGTGAGGTTTCAACATTTTAGGAATAAAATTCACTAAAAAATAAAAAAAGTAGTTACTTAGTTTTTAATCTTTTTAAATCCCCCTTCCCCCCCAAATATATTGCAAAGATAATAACAATTAAAAAGAAACAAATTTTGTAGAATTTTACAAAAGAATTTAACATGGGAAGCTATGAGGTGTGATCAAAAAATATGGTGAATTTACATAATATTTTAATTTATCTCCTTCAAAGTACTGTCCTTGGCTAGTGATTCACTTCTCCCAACGTTGAATCCATGATTGGATTTCTGGAAGGCTCATTTTAGCTGCTAGGTCTTGGCTATCTAAATGTCGGGAATGGTGTCA
>JAGFPH010000243.1:42044-68782 GCA_018207615.1 Philaenus spumarius | reverse complement strand
ACTAAACAGTATAGGTCAGTACCTCTAGTTTTTTTTTTTATTCTAATTATATAATGTGATAATAACGACGAAATATTATAATTATACTGTTGCGTCATCTTTTCGTATTACATATGTTCAATGTGGCAACGTTGGCAATCAGAAATGATAACTTTCTTCTTTTATACTGGTATTCAATGTAATTTATTAACGATAATTGTTATTGTTTTTAAACTAAAAGTTTTGAAAAGTTATATAAATATCTACATATATTTTCGTGATTTCTTTCATTAATTTTGTTTAGTGAAGTTATTATTGATATTTCTTGGTGTATTAAGTGATTTGTTTCTTTTATTTAGTGTTAAATAAAAAAAAATACTGAAGTTAACCTCTATATTTTCTACTTTTATTTCTCTCGTAATTTCTATAATTTTTATTTCCGGCGGATATTTTTCATGTTTTTATAATCAGTTTAACGTGTTCTTTCATAATATGAAGAAATTTTAAAAAAACCTCTGGTCAAGCTGTTCTAAATTTTTACCAGTAATTCTTATATAGTATATTTCATAAGCAGTGAGGTAACTTTATTTTTAAGGTGTTGATTACGTTTTATTAAATTTTGAAGAATTATAGGTGAAAGTATACATGTATCCACACTCTAGCTAATTTCAAGGTTAGGTTGCTAACTTACAGTCTCTAATCACAGTATATTTCCATATTGTTAAAATACAGAAGTTTATAACATCAATTTAGTTGTTTTGTGTAAAGAAATATTAAAACTTTCGATGAATCATATAACTGTTTACATTGATTTAAGATGTTTAGTAGGCCTACGTAATACAACTTACAATTTTATGATTTAGAGCATTTTCTTGCTCATAGTGATATTTGTGCCACAATATGGAGAGCAGGCCTATTGTAAAATTAATTTGACCACTAAATGATTATGAAATGCAACCATACTGTTTCTAGTAAATGTAAATTAGTTTAGGTTCTTACTTTGTTACTTTTAGGTTGGCACTGCCAGGTTAGAGGGTACAGACTAATTTAGCCAAATTAACTTCTGCCCTAACTTATGAGTTGACATATTTTATGACTTACCTTCCTGTAGTAATTCCTGTACTTTTGTCCAATCTACGTTTTGCCTGTGGCATTGCATGAGAGTTGTGGGCCCTCGCTAGTTCAGGAGTATTTCCTATAGCCCAACCTTTATTTTCTGGACACATGCCTGAAGTATGAGCTTTAAGCCGGCTAAGAGTATTTCCAAGATGGATATTGGGACAATTTAATAAAACTGATAGCAGCGAATGAGTAGCACAACTATTAGGAACCATTTGTTGTGCAAAAAATATGTTGTTAACTATTTCTTCTTCCTTAAGAAATATATCACTCTGATCCCAAATCTTTCTCCTAGATCGTCTTTCTTCTATCCATCTGAATAAAAAAATAAATCCATACACTGGACTGTCAAGAGATTTTTGTAAATCATAAATTTCTTCCACTTGAACTCCTTTTACACCAA
The DNA here is from genome assembly GCA_018207615.1 of Philaenus spumarius. NCBI lineage: Eukaryota > Metazoa > Arthropoda > Insecta > Hemiptera > Aphrophoridae > Philaenus > Philaenus spumarius. The sequence goes on along the minus strand of JAGFPH010000243.1, from coordinate 67,281 downwards.
AATCTTCTAACAAAAGTGTAAATAATCCTGGATCACTCTCCAATTCCAACCAACCCTCTGTAAGTCGATTAATATCAACAGGCATTTTATCTGATCTAATTGCTAACTCATAAGAAATAATTTTATGGCAACTCAAAGTAGGCTAGGATCTAAGAGAAACTTCTACAAGTTGGGTTATGTTACGTTTCCATGTTACAAATTATCTAATACATATTTATAAAAGCGTAAAACCTTAATGTGATAGATAAAATAAACCCTTCAAAACTGATCCTTGACAAAATTACAAAATATTAAAGTTATTTCGATTTGAGTAAGAATAAAACTTGCCACTGAAGTTTGAAAACAAAACAAATCACAAAATTAAAACCACTTTTACAATTTTCTGAATCTGAATAAATAATTATTTCTACTAGATGTCTAAATATTTAGTGAATCTTTGATCTATTAACATTGTATAAAAACACAACATGGTGCCTTGTAGAAATTACTACTCATAGAATAACCAAGATTTTATAAATTAATTGGCATTGAGAAAGAAGCAGCAAATCTGAACAAACTAAACATTAGATATGGTTTAATTTTATTGTGCATGTTATGTGTTATGTTTGTGAACTAATTACCATAGTGTAACATACACAATGGCGTCACTCCAGCCAGAAACGAGGGACTACTGGTCTACTCCAGAGATAATAATTCGACTACGCAGCTGGACCGCTGACGTGAATTGAGCAAATTTCCAACAACTCACGAAGGCGTTGAACAGCTGTCTGTGTGTACGCAATATATTAAGAATTTTTTTGCGCCTAGTGGCCGCGCGAGTTTGAACCACTTGGCTTCGAACAGGTACTTCTATGGTATTTTACGTTTTGGTCGATTTTGGGGGAACCAAGCGAGCTATACTATAAGGTCGCGTAAAAAAACAAAATGTGCAGAATAACATCCTACATTTATATTTTTAGAAAAAGCTCTAAAAAATTTAATTCTCGTAGTAAAAATCACAAAAAATAGTTACTTCCGGTCAAAAAACGTACTTCCGGTTGTTGGATTTTTTTGGCTAACGAACTCGTCCGAGCGACATAGACAATCAATACGTGTACCAAATTTGGACCAAATGCGGCCGCTAGAGTGCGAACACATATATATATAAAGCTGAAATACCACTGACTGACTCACTCATCACAGTATCTCGAAAATTGTACCTTCTAGGAATGTGAAATGTTGTACACATATTACTTATAATCCCTAGAGGTGCAGTAAGAAAGGATTTTAAAATATTTTGCGTTTAAGGGTTGAAACAACCCCTAAAACCATAAATATTTTTTATTTTATATCACAAAAACCATATGGCGTAGAAACGTCGAATTTTTTACACATATTGCTCATAGGCCCTAGAGACGCACTAAGAAAAGATTTTTAAATATTTGGCCAGTAAGGGTTGAAGCAAGCCCTAAAACAATAAATATTGTTTATTATATACCTCAAAAACCATATTTATGGTCTAGGAACGTCGAATTTAGTACACATATTGTTCATAGACCCTAGAGGCGCACTAAGAAATGATTTTTAAATGTCTGGCCTGTAAGGGTTGAAACAACCCCTAAAACAATAAATATTGTTTATTATATATCTCAAAAAACCCCTACCTTCTAGGAACGTGTAATTTGGTTCACATATTTGCCATAGGGGCTAGAGAAGCACTAAGGAAGGAGTTTTAAATATTTGGCCTGTAAGGGTTGAAGCAACCCCTAAAACAATAAATATTGTTTATTATATATCTCAAAACCCTTATCTTCTAGGTACGTAAAATTTGGTACACATATTGCCATAGAGGTTAGAGGTGCACTATGAAAGGATTTTTAAATATTGGGCCTCTAAGGGTTGAAACAAAACCTAAAACAATAAATATTGTTTATTATGTATCTCAAAACCCAAACCTTTTAGGAACGTGAAATTTGGTCCACGTATTTGCCATAAGGGCAAGAGGTGCACTAAGAAAGGATTTTTAAATATTTGGCCTGTAAGGGTTGAAACAACCCCTAAAAAAATAAATATTGTTTGTTATACATCTCAAAACCACTAAAACCTAGGAACGTGACATTTGGTACACGTATTTGTCATATATGCGCTAGAGGCGCACTAATCTGTTTGAAATACAAGATCTGAGGAGGGACTGTTTCTCCCATGGCCAGTTATAGGTAGCATGTTCCAGAGTAAGCTCATCTGACAGCCTGGTCCTCCTTCAGACAGAAAATAAAACTAAAAATGTTGTTTACAAAGAGGTACTTAGCATTTAAGAAAAAATAAACAACATCAACTTTGGTAGCCCGCACTTACCTGTTGTTAACAGAAGGTCTACAACTAGCTTATCAATGTTAAACTTAACTTTTACTAATTTAAGTAGTCCATAATCCTAATGATATTAAACCGTAGCGAAGCACGGGTACTTTCAGCTAGTACATATGAATTTTAATGACACCCCAAAACGTGTTCTGGGGACCATGATCGGTGCTCATTTGCTACTCCCGACCTTGGGTCTCACCATAAGGGCCACTGCAATAGCTCATTTTTCCTATGGAAATTCGCTAATAATACCAAGAGGTAATACCTACTGGTCTACCAGGGCCGGCGAGAATTGTTAGTATAAGGGCATTAAGGGCTCAGCCACTTCCTCTCGATACGTGCTGCCAGCCGATTCTACGCTGTGACGTCACAGAGTTGTTACTTTCGCCGCACTGCCATACAACCACCACTTCTTTGCATTAGTCGGCAACATGTATTTAGTACTTAATGACCCCCATGATACCATTCTACCCCTAGTGGCACCCTCTCTGATATTATACACTTTCAATAATTAATAAATAATACTTTTATTAAATACTAGGTAATGCAATAATAGACAAGGTAAAAAGAGCGAAAACAAACCAAATCAGTTACAGATATGTTTACTTTACTAATATCCCTTTTTTTACTACCAAGGAGGCTAATCAGTCATCTTTTAATGTTATTTAACTTAGCATAACAATTTTCTAGGTTTCTATCAAATTTTGGTTTAGCATTTTCATATTAGGCCTACTTCGTATGTAGCCTACACAGGGTGAACTAAAAGTCTGGAGACACCTTTGAAATTTTTGAGAGAGTAAGTGGAAAAAAACAAACTCGGGTAAAGTTTACTAGGTACAAAGATGTACTTTTTTACGCATAAGACAACGTTTTTACCATTTCCAAAATGGGAAATATTGGGGCAGCTCAAAAATCTTAAATGCCAACCCCTGCCTTGTGACCCCTCATTTTAAAGGTATTGCTGCAAGAATGTAAATGTCGAAAATTAAAGGTCTCTATTTAATTCCTATCTAAAGTTATTTACAGTTGAAGACGAGAATGATTCAAGTCCTTCTAACTTTTTAGTGAGTGATTGGTGAAGAGCCAAATCCAAGGAATGTTTATTAGATATTAGGATGCATTTTTATTTATGTAGGCCTATGGATAAACTTTGCCAATGTTTCAAAAATTGGAAATATTGAGGGCAGCTCAAAATTTTTACACGCAAACCCCTGTCACGTGACCATTTATTTTAAAGGTATTAACAAAAAAAAAACTAACAGTGAAAATTTGAGGTCTCTATCTCAACCCTACTACAAATTTAAAATGAATGGTGACATGACAGGGGTTTGTAAAAAACAATTTTTGAGCTGCCCCCAAAATTTCCCATTTTCTAAATGTTAACAACGTTGTCTTAAGCATAAAAAAAGTACATCTTAGTACCTAGTAAACATTACCTGACAATGCACATGTTAGTACATTTTTTCCCAATTACTCACTCCAGGGGTGTCTCCAGACTTTTAGTTCATCCTGTACACAGTAATACTGTAATTGTAAAAAATATTTCTGTAGGCTTGCACTAAACTTTGATTTTGAGAATTAAGCAAACTATTTCAATGTTTACATGAAATAATTGTTTTAAATACAATATTAATAAATAATTAACATAATTTCTTTTTTATAGTTAAATCAACATTTTTCTCGGGTGCAACTAAATTATAGTAATTTAGTAAATTAATATACCTGGGCCTCACAACTTACTTCCAGAACAAAGTGAAATGACCACCAGTTCCAAGGTTAATCTTGCAGGTATTAAAATATGAAATTTGGCTGCAAATTAGGCACTGTATTTTTAAATTTATATTTATATCACTTTAAAACTTCATGAAAGTTAAGTTTTACGCAATGAAATTTGATTAAACAATATATTTACCTCATTTGGTAAAACAGTCCATATAAACAGTCCATGGTACCCACCGTGTTGTAACTTTGTGTTGTGTGTTTGTGTTGTGTAATATGTTGTGTAACTTTTATATTTTAATGTGTTGACGATCTCGAGTGAGTGATTCTCTGAGGATGGGGCACAAGCTCTGAAACGCGTCAGGAAAACTGAAGCAAAGAAGTCACGTGGCGGAGCCAAATGAGGTAAAATATTGTTTAATTAAACAAACGTGACTTGGATACTAAAACAAAATGAATCTTAAAATGAAATTTGATCAATCAGCTACATTGTTAATTCATAATAATTATGTTTATAACATCCAATTCTGAAATAAATTTTGCCAGGGTCGGCAAGAGTTTAAAAAATTGTGTTGAATTTCTTAAGGAGTTTTAAGTTAACTTTAAATGGTAATGCAGACTGTTCTACGTTATTTTAGCTCATTGTAAAAATCTATGTTATATTTGATTTCCATATGTAATATTAGTAGTTCTTTAACTATTGTCACCTGAAAATAGATACAGTAGCTTTGTTTGAAACTCCCTTCTTTTACCCAAAACTAACACTATAAATAACAAATATTAAACTATTTCAATTTAAAATTCAGCACCTATTTATTACAAACAAACTGGTGGGAATTCATTGGGAAAAGCCAAAGCTGCAGTAGTGAATAAGCGCAGTTGACAACCCTATGACGTCACGCGGTCAACGCCCCCTCCCCTCATCGGAATCGTAGGCGTTGGCCAAACTTCAAAGGAGTGGCTGAGCCCTTCTACTATTCGCCAGCCCTGTACTCTACTGCAAACTTAGCGGCCACAGACAGCAGTCTCATTACTAGTTGGCAGGTTTAGCATATTAATTATCTGAAGAAAATAAAGCTAAGGTAATTTAATGTTATTGTAGTTAAACAGCCCCACGCTGCTGGCTGGCCACTAGGAGCCGAACGAACATACAAATTAATTACAAATCAGGTTTTGAGGTGTAGTTAACATCTATCAGTACATGTCACATCTTGCATACTGTTTTGATGTTATATATTTAACTGTTAAACCAGCGTATACAGTAAATTTAAACACTGACGATCTTGTCAAAGTGTTGAGATTTGATACAAAATTAGTTTTTTTATTTATAATGGCCGCGTATTACGTCCGTTCGCAAAACCCCTACTTTTGTCCATAATTTGTTTTTCTTCAATTTTTAAATAAGAATCCTAAATATTTCTGGGATAAAATGTAGACCAGATAATTCTCTGAAATGTCCTCTAGAAGTAAATGAAAGTTTCGTCAAAATTGGTTCAGCCATTCCGGAGATTAGCCTGGCTAGACAGACAAAACAAAATTGCATGTTTAGTTTTGAGTAATATGAGATTAGAAAAAAGTATTTATTTAGAAAATCACAGACACTTCAATTTTATTTATATAAATAGATTGAAGTACGATAATAATGTAAACTGACTGCTTGATGTATATTTATAAATAATAACTATTTTGTTTACAAATAAAAACTTTGTAACGTGTAAATAATACATTTGTACGTGTAAAAAAAAAATAATTTGTATGTGAAAATAATAATTTGTATGTGTAAATTTTTGTTTTTGTGTAATTTTATGTTCTTTAATAATAACTTTTTAATGCATAAAAAGTTTGTCCATCTAAATGTAACAGTATTTGTTACTAGATTAGGGTATATTAATTTAATACATTTCTTACATAAGGTTATCTATGTGTACTCTTAAGTATGGTGTACATTTTTGCCATCGTACAACCACCTACATAAAAATGTCCCAAAACCTTTTATCATTTCCAAAAATGTTATTAATTAGATTTTGTACCAAAAACAGAATACAGTATGCCAAAGTTAGAGTAATTAAAAAAAAACTCTAAAGTAATCCATCTCTTGGTATACAAAATCCGCCGAAGACAAAAACGAATCGAACCGAATGGATTTCACACATACACAGTTCTAATATGGATTATATATAAGGTTTTGTGTTTTCTTCCGTACACTCAGTAGTGATCATGGAGAGAAGGCTGTTGAAATACTTAGTACCGATTTCAATTTGTTTAGTGACGTTAAATTCATCATAGTCCTGGAAATTTTCAATACAAACGTCTTTCCATGCTTCCTGCATCTTAAATTTATCCTTATATTTTTCTCCAGTTTTGTCCCACAGCACTGGTTTATATTGCACTGAAGGAATCAGCCGATCTACATCAACGTCAGCTAAACGGCTTATATTTATCAGCAAACTAAAAAAAAAATAGAGATCCACATCCACTCGTTATTAGGTTAAAACAGAAACTGAACCGCCCGTGTGTTTTCTGAAAGCGTTGATTGTTTTCTGTTCCCTGTGTGTTCGTACCTTACAGAAACCCGCTGAAACCTATTCGGTTCGAAAGAGTATTTGGTGCTGTACGGTTTCTATTAGGTACCGAATAGAAACAGAAGCACCACCGTTTCACAATTTTGTTGGCAGCGACCGAAAATGAACAAAACCGAATGGAAATTCATATCTGTGAAACAGTATTTAATCATATTTTGTGTTGCTCTGTCTCCTCACTGCTAGACTACAGTGACTAGATAGATACAGTGCACCCAAGTAAAGTTTTGATTCCTATTGGCTGGCAGCCATGTTTAACCTAAATTCTTAACTGTTTATATTTGATTTGTTATTTCTTTTTGCACGAAATAACAGAATACACTTTTTAAGAAGAAACACAATTTTTATTATTAATTTAATTTAAATATAAATACTAAACTGTAACAATTAAATCGCATGTTTTTCCCTTTATAAAAACGAGAGGTAATTTTTTTTATACTACAAAGAGATACACCACTACCCTTTACATTATACTTCTTAGCAGATAACATTATTATATTAATGTTAAACATGGCAGCCACTTCCGTATGGACGCACTGTCTATCCTAGTCACTGTATGCTAGATGCTAGACTACAGTCAACAGTGACTAGATACAGTGCGGCCATATGAAAGCGGCCGCCGTGTTTATCCTCAAAGTAATGTAATCTGCTCAGAAGTATAATGTAAAGAATTGTGTTGTATCTCTTTGTAGTTATAAGAGAAAAGAAATTTTTTTTTATAAAGGGAAAAACATGCGATTTAATTGTTACAGTTTGATATTTATATTGAAATTAAATAATACAAATGGTGTTTCTATCAGACGATCAGAACTCACGTTGTGCCTGTGCGCTCACTTATTCTTCTAAAATTTAGCTTTACAGAATGTGTTTATAAAAGTTACCATTAGCTTCTCAACAGAAGTTGTACCAATCAAAAATTGAATGCGCAAGTTATTTTCTCGGTGTAAACCTTAATGTAAATTACAACTAGGAATTTCCACCAAGCTTTGAATAAAAATACTCAGTTTTCAACATCCATTTTTCTATCGTCTGTTCATCTTTCAAGGCTCACGAAAACTCCAGTTTACTTTTTATTGTCAGTTTCTGTTTGTAATCTTAACTTGATGTTATTATTCTGACAGATTTATTCTAACGCATAATTGTCTCTTCCACTTTATCGAAAACAACCATTAAAACATTATGTGGTTTTAATATATTATCTGTAACCTATCTTATTAATTATAAATAATCTCCGTGCCATTTAATCCCATTTCTCCCAATTTCAGTTTCACTTCTACTCTTGATCTTTTTAAGAACACACCATTAATGGCGACCAGACAATCAAAGTAGGAAATATTAGAAGTGCACAATCCATTCCATACATTGGCATTTACAATAACGTATCTGAACAATTATTAATTTCTAAAGGTTACACTTTTTCTTTTCGCTCAAATTTAATGTACATTTTGCTCTTTGCATCAGCTCATTGAATGAGAGTAGGCCTACTAACATTAAGTATAGTTAAGCACCGTGACGATATTTTGATAAATACAGTAAACAAATCATGCTGCACGTTTAGTAGCTTATTCAAATATCTATTATTTACCGAATTGCTAGTTAGTTCTTTCTTTGATTTATACCGGTCCCACTTTCCCCAAGTTAGAAAATGATTGTGTTACATACCACACCTCTATAATATGTGTGTACTTTTCTAGAAATGGAATCTTTACTTTGCTGGAAGTAGGCGTGGGTTTGACGTTGATATGCTCATTGTTTGCTTTTCTCAGCCGCCATGATATGTAGGCCTACTTTGCTTAAATATTTGTAGAAATCAAAGTTTTGGAAAGATGTAAACTAAATAATTTTCAATAATTAATTATCTTTCACTTATCTCACGAAGTCACTGGGCTATAATGAAGGTGTTCTTTGGCCCCTGACTACTCTTTTAATCAAAATGTATACATTATTTTGCTAATTGTTTGCGTATTTTTATTAATGTTATCGTTATAAATGTTATACTGATGTGGTATAAATTAAACTAATAAATACACATTTTGCTAGACTAGTAAGATAATAATATCCTATTCAATCAAATAAAACTTGAACACAAACAATAATACGTTTATTTTCACAACTGCTTTTCAATTACAACGTCGCTACACCGTTTGTATCTTCAGTGATGTAACTCTTCAGTGGGGTCCGAACTCTCTGGACCCCTTTTGTGGTTATGTTCCTGGGATCCAGACAAACATATTTCACAATATAAACATGGGTCTATGATGCTTATTTTTACGTCTGTCTGTCTATATGTGTTTTTTACAAAATACTTAATATTTTTGGAAGTAGAAAAGATATTGACCTCAAACTTTGTATACCTATTTATTGTGTATAACCTTTTATCATTGTACGGAAAATTAGAACAATGTGTCTGTTGAATAAAAAATAAGCAAAAGCTATAACTTAAAACATAAGACAGATTTTAAGCTTTGGCTTACATTTTTCAGCTTTTGATAACTAGCCTTAACAAAAGGTTATTCATCTCACTTTAACCAAGTGCTAAGACTAAAAGCTTTGACTTAATAGTGAAAGCTAAAGCTAAAACTAAATTTTTTATTCAACATACACATTATTTTAAATATTTTTAAAATGGCGGCCGTTTATAATTTTTAATGTTAAATATCTCAAAAACCGTTAACTTTACAAAAAAATTACAAGAGACAAAAAGTTTATTTTTTTTAATGACAAACACAATGTTTTTTTATTTTGTCTGTAGCTTTTGAGAAACAGAAATATTGACAAAAAAAGGGGAAAACGTATTTCTTGGTAGTTGTCAACAATACCCAGAATTACTCTAAAAACAAAATGTTATTATGAGCTAAAATAATAAGTTATTTCCATAATGTTCCTAGCACTTTCTGAGATGATTCCACTAGCAAAAACTAATGAAAAAATTCATATATTCATAGGTCCGGAAATGCTTCGTTAGAGAGTTACAGCGGGCGAAATATTTCACCCGTGTTTCAGATTACTAACAGAAACGAATCCCTATTGAAATATGTAGAGCGTTAATTAAGGTGTAAAATTAAATTAAATTTATGTAAAATGAGCAGATAAAATTCTGTCATATTTATTGGTACAAATTTGTGAGCTGAGCTCTTATTATTATCTATTGTTGGTTGGAGTGAGTCAAGGTGTCTAGAGCTTTACAGGGTATACTCGATCTCCAGATTTTACGCACAACGAGATTGAGGCTGATGACGTCATGCCGTGACCACCGTCGACATTGTATAATTCGAGTGCACGTAACGTTTACACTAAAACTGCTGTAAAAATGAAATAACATATTACAAAATAGTTCATTCTTATACCAAATTTTACGTTAGATCATGAAGACTCTAACAGTTTTAACAGTATAAGTAGGTATGAATGTTTCAAACAAATTTTAACTCTCTATTTTATATTAATAAACTTTCTTATGTTATCATTGGTGTGTCGAAAATATACAAAGCGGTGAACTTTTTTATTTTTCAGTCAGGAAAAAAATTTCCGCAGGAAAAATATAGGTAAAAGTTCAAATTTTAATATTATGTTTGGTTGTAGTTCAATTAGGGCCATTAGTTATTTTTTGGCAGCGAGTTTATTACGTGGTGTTTTAAATCAGCGCTAGCGCTTCAGAACCCGCCGCACCGGGCGGCTCTGTAGCTGGTGGCGAAATTGAATTATATTGTTAGTATCTGGCGAAACAAAACCTTAGGCTAAACAATATTCATTGTAAAAATATAAGATATAACACCTTAAGGCCTACATTGTCCCATTCCAAAAGTCATAATTACAAAAGTTTGAATAACAAACCTTAATATGTTAAGATCTTTAGGATAAAATATTCAAACAAAATAGTAAAACAATTTGATTTTGCAGTTTAGTACAAACTTTATTTGCTTGCTTGGTCACAAAAATCACATTTACAACTATTTCATATTTAAAGTTTAGGATAAAACTAATTTTAATAATTGTTCTATTTAAACTCTGAAATAAAATTTAATATGTAGATGGATATTTACTTGCTCAATTTATGTGATCATTTTAAGACATTTCTAATTTAATTATGAAATTAAATTCATAATTAATTAGAAATGGTAGAATGACTGTAAATGTTTACACGTTAACTAGAATATGTCTATTTGTAACACATTCATTAAAATAAAACTAATAAAATTTAGCAATCTTTAGAAATCATGGAGTATAAGAACAACATAAACTATTTACATAAAATTATTGTTTACGAAAATTTAAAAAATTTAACAGTTATATAGCTAATAAAAAAGGTATGTGGAAGACAAAACAAAATCATTAAGTTATATTTAACATATATGTAATTAAAAGATAATTTATAATAATCTTGACCAGAAGATAGCTAGTCCGTCACCATTAAATCCTGTCGTAGTTTAGGTTGGAGTCCATGATTACGTTTCCTGCGTCGCCGATGCTTGTGTTTTCTCTGTGGCCACAGATGTTGTGTCTGATACGCCGTCTTCCCTAACACCGAGCCATGGCATTCTCTTTGTAATTTCAGCCCTGCAACATAAACAGAAAATTAGGTTAGGTCTCAGTCCAAAATTATGTTTTCTGCTTCATCGATATTTATGTTTCCTCAGAGACCAAAGATGTTGCGCCATCTGATAAGCCATCTGATGTTGTGGCTGATAAGCAATCTTTTCTAACTGTAAGCCATGGCATTCTTTTTGTAATTTCCGCCTTGAATCTTAAAACAGACAGCTGTGTTCAGACAACTGAGGAAAAGGACTTGACAGTGCAGAATACTATACTTAAGAACAATGAGAATGCAAATTCTGAGGAAATAAAGCAACTTTTCTTACCGTATTATTTACTTATTGCCACTTACACTAATGAATACCGGAGTAGGAGTAGTTACAGCTGAACTCTAACTAAAACTTCAAACTAGTCTCGAACCCAGTGTTACCAGATTGAAAGTTAGAATCGTTAGAAATTATGGGGGAAGAGGCTGAACGTTATGAGTCAGAGCTTGAAGTGGACAGTCGTACCGCAGCTGATTGTTATCTTATCAGTAGTTCAAGAAGGAGATTCAAGAATCATTACTACCTGGGCAAAATAATATCATTGACCTGATATTATTGCAATAGTTTTTTAAAGGTAAAATAAAAGAGTTAACAGATCGTTTTTTAAAGGACAACTGTTTAGAAATTAATGTGATGTCACATTTATTCTTTTGAATGGTAAAAGCGAGGCTTACTGCATGATCACATATTGCTATGGTTGGAAGATAGAATTTCACCCAATATGATAAATTCGTATGTGCTGAAATTCCAAATCCTGATTAAGATCCACTAATTTATGAAATAGCCAAAGCCAATATGATATACGGACCATGTGAAATCTTGAATAATAGATGGGTGTTGCAATATCCATTATCCGGCTTTGCTTCTTCAAGAAACTCAAAAAGGTGAAGATGGATATCCAAAATATAAAAGATGATCACCAGATGATGGAGGTTTTAAGGTGAACATAAAATCAGTAGATTTGGATAATCGATGGGTAGTACCTTATAACCCTGTTTTGTTATGTACTTTTAACGCTCATATTAATTTAGAAATAACCAGCTCTGTAAAAAGTCTAGAAAGTACGATTGCAAATACATTACCAAAGGCAACGAACAAGCAGCATTTGCTTTGGAGAAAAAAGGCGAGATGGATGAAATAAAGTTGTATGAAAGTGGTCGATATACAGGGTGAGTTTTATGTCCAGGTACACCTGGATATAATTTAAACGGCCTGAGATATCAATGTGAGACCTTGGCATGGTCCTATTATAACATTTCTTTTACTTTTTTAGGTGGTTAAACATTTCGCCCTCCTGTTCTAAAGGGGGGGCAACTTAAAATTTTCAAATGCAAACCGCCATCATGTGACCCCCTCATTTTAAAGGGCATGAAAAAAAGAAATCAAATGGCGCAAACTAGAGGTCTCTATGTTGCCCCCATCAAAACCTACAGCCATTCCAAAATACGGGCGAATTACTTCCCAAAGTTATTATATAACGTCACCATTGGCTGATGTCGTGCTCCAAAGCAGCTCTTCTCGTAGATAAGTGGGGATTTTCAACAAAGGACTGCATAACATCTAATGATTTCTCTTCATCAATTGAAGGTACTGTATGATCTCTTACGGTCCCCATAACCTCTCACCATTAACACAGTAATTCTTCCAAACTCAGAACCTTCCATAATAGAAAAAAAATAACTAACACTATTCGCCAGAAGAGTAAACTTGAATTGAAATTGTTCATGGCAACCTAAGCTATGAACTGATAAAATGCAAGTGAGTAGGACACAAGAGAAAGTCCTGAGTAGATTATTGAAACTGTTAAGATAAGAACAAGGGAAATTCCAAGCATGTTGATCGACTTAATGTAACTAACAACAGAACAAGGAAATAAATTCTTTTACTATTGTAAATAGTATTTTACTCTGTTAAATGAACCTTTTCATTCTTTCAATGATGTTTGCATTAGACAAGGAGTTGAAAACTTATTTTTTTAATAACTTTGGGAAGTACTTCACTCGTATTTTTGAATGGCTGTAGATTTTGATAGGGGCAACATAGAGACCTCTAGTTTGCGCCATTTGATTTATTTTTTATGTCCTTTAAAATGAGGGGTCACATGATAGGGGTTTACCTTTGAACATTTTAAGTTGCCCCCTTTACCCCCCTTTCGAATAGGGGGGTGAAATGTTTAACCACCTAAAAAAGTAAAAGAAATGTTATAATTGGTCCATGTCAAGGTATCACATTGATATCTCAGGCCGTTTAAATTATATCCAGGTGTGCCTGGACATAAAACTCACCCTGTGTAAGTAGTAAGCTTGCATTCATATCTATGGCCTCAAATAACAAAACTTTCGCCTACAAAGATAAATCGATTGGCTTGCAGTGCAAAAGAGCCATCTTGACTTAAAAAAATGTTAAAACTTCTGAAATTAATAACATTTTACTAAATTCATTACAAGTAATAAGTCTCTAAGTCTGTTGATTCAGCTTTACTTAGTACAATTTACAACAAAGTTCCTGAATTCTCTGAATCCACCTTGATTTCCACCACATTTTCTAACGCTGAAAGTTTGTGCACCTATTACGCTTTTTAGAAACCTTTGCCCTCCAAAACTGTGCAACTGTACGTGTCTGCGTGTAATTGCCCTCCAGAAAAATCTTATTGAAACAACAGTTATTGAAGCCAAATGTGAATCAGTTTTCATTCCACGCATACCTATGATACCATCGGACTATCCCTTTGACTTCAAAAGAATTCAGTTTCCGGTTAAAGTGTGTTTTGCAATGACTATTAATAAGCTACAAGGACAATCATTAAAAAGCTCTTGAATTGATTTAAGAGAAGATTGTTTTCCACACGACAATTTAATGTCAGATGTAATTCTTTTACTAGGAGGAAAAACATCTAACATAGTTTATAAACAAGTTTTGAAATAATTAAATTTTAAATTTGATATATTCCTATTTTTTAGGACTAGTAGCTTTTTTTACTCAAGTGTATATTTTTTATGATTTTCATTTACACATTATTTTGAGTTTTATGTAAATTTGTAAAGCTTATTTTATTGTTAAATAAATTTAAAAAAATTTAAATATTTTGTACATGAGAATTCACGTTGCAGCTTCGCTTGCTATATTTCGAATGTAGGAAATATCATATGATTGACCCTTTTCAATAAATAACTTAAGGGTGTTCGCTATTGAAAAAAGTCAAAAATTAATACTTAACAAATTTTTTTTATTTCATAATAATGTTCCGCTTTATTTTCTGAACAAAAAATATATAATTTTGCCTACTTTTTAATTTTTTTATTTGGGGAAGAAAACATTTTTTATAATTATAACCTTATATAGCCTAATATGTTAGAAATTTGAAAATTTAGGAAATTTGGATGGATATTTATTGTTATTTTTATTTATGTACATGATAATTAAAACATGATTAGTTATAAAGTAAACACATAGCTATTACTACGAAATATAAATAGTTGTTCGTTTGTGAAATAATTATGCTTTAGAACTGTTGCAAAACTTGGCGGCCAGTTCCCAAAAGTAAGGAATTTGTGTGATTTCAAGTACAGAATTTGATAAAACTCCAAAATAAAAAAATCACAGGATGCTGATTTTGTTTGTGGCAATTCTATACATAATTAGGGTATCTAAATTATCTTGAATTTAGAAGATATAGCCTAATAAAAACTAGTTTATTAAAAAAATATTCTAAATAAAAGTTTTTTACCACAACTTTTGTTACAGATTTCCTTTATGTATATTCTTTGTTATACAAGAGATTTTAAAATATCTGTTTAGCTTTCATTAAAGATCTGTTTTCAACATTGGGCAGATAAATTTTGAAGAATATTTAAAAAAAGTAAAGATTTTAACAAACATATTTTTTTACGTATATAAAAGTTGAAAAAATAATACATAAAAAATATATTCGTTTAAATTGGACCAAAACGAGATTTAAAAAAATTCAAGTTATAATTTCAAGTGACAAAGATTTTCATTACTGCTAGTAGCAAACCCCCTTAATAACTTTGACTTTTTCTAAAGTGTACAAAATAAATTTACATTTAACACTCTGCAATGAATCAAACATAACTATTGCTATATACAGGGTGTCTCTGAACTCTCTACTGAACTTTTCAGGTATTATTCCTGGACCATAGACAAGCCAAAATATCATATTCAAAATTTCGAAAACTCAAAAGTTACTCGTATAAGTTACCAATCGGAATAAAACATTAGTGAAGCATTAGTGAACCCTAGGAATCGTAAGGGTATCAATCAGGTGATTGGTGCAAATGAACTTAATACAGCTGGTTAATGTTTTAATCAGCCGTTTGGTGGAATTATACTTGAAACAGCTGATCGACGTGGCTCACATGATAACAGTTGATATTGACAAGAATGCAATATCTTAAAAATGGATTTTTCTCCATTATTTATGAACCGATTTCCGTAAATTTGGTGTCATTAGATTTGCAATTAAATTCTATAAATAAAACGTTATAAATGTAATTTTTTTACTATGAGCGGTTTTTAAGATATTTACGTTTGAAATTTTTAGACAGCCGCCATTTTGAAATTAATGATTGTAAAAAAATAAATTTTTTTTCTGTAATTAGGTCTTTAGGTAATAAAGCTAAATACCAAATTTCATTTAATTATAACTAGCCGTTCTCGAATTAAAATTTCCTGTGTGAAAAAAACAAAATGGCGGCTATACGAGTAACTTTTGAGTTTTCGAAATTTTGAATATGATATTTTGGCTTGTCTATGGTCCAGGAATAATACCTGAAAAGGACGGTAGAGAGTTCAGAGACACCCTGTATAAGTATTCTACTCCTAAATAAACACGGAGTAAGCAAAGGGGAGTTAGTACAGTTTTACTTGAATATTACTTGAGATTGGTAGCTCCTCAAAAGGGTCGCTTGTATACACCCCAATCCTGAGGTGGTATACTTTCTACCAGAACAAATGTAAAATCATTATATAAGGTATTTTTACTTTGCCTGTCACTGATCAGTGATAGTTTATGAAAAGAAGATTACAAGACTACTATACATATTAGTTGTGCATAAATTTATAACATCTAAATTTTGCTATTCAATTCAATACAAAGTTTTAATCTCAAAATTTTCAGGATAGAGCTTGGTAAATCAAGCTCTAGGAGTGAGTACAAGTAAAAAAAACAAATGAAAGAGAGGTTTGTTTGAACGAGAGATGAGATGAGAAAGGCAATGCTTGAGAATGAAAAATTAATTCTTGTCACAACAAAAATGTGTAGGTAGATCTAGTTGTGGTTTTACTAATGACTTTTTCTAATGAACCTCATCTTATTTTGTGATAACTAAGTGGAGTGCACCCGACTACGTGTTACCAACATTTATTACTTCACGCCATAGCTTCATTACATTAAAGCTTCTCTTTGACATGAAACAAGGATTTGTATACTAATTATAAAATTAATATAGTTTTCAATAAATTTAACAACTATTGAGTACAATAAACGTTTGTCAAAGTACCTGAATTTTGGATGGTTAATGGCGTAGATCCAAGGGTCGATACAAGACACAGCCTTTGCTGCGACTGCGGGAATCATCCCGACGAAGGGTGTCAGTACTGATCTGTTAACATATAGGTTTGATTTATTAATCGTAGTTAAGATCTAAGAATACAGTTAAATTAATTATTTTAAACGTTTAATCAATCACAAATAAACTTCGGTTTTGTATATAAACGTTTGCTAAACTAATTTTAAATTTTGATGCGTTATTATAACATATAGAATAACATTGTTTGTAACTTTTTAAATTAATACTAACAACTGAAATTGCCAAAATGCCTATGCAGATATTTTCAGATACATATATACTGAGTTAATTGATTAGAAATTAGAAATATAATTTGGCCAGGAAAGTACTAATTAGTTTTGGTGGCATTCCTTAATAGACAAATTTTTCTAAAGACCAGCCTTCTTTTTGTCGGTCGTCAAAACTGGTTGCTGCTACCACACACAATTTGTTATTATCACACTGGACATGGCACTCAGTTTATAATGTGTACTGATGAAGACTTGCTAATTATAATAGTTGATCTAGTGGGTCACATCATGGCTGCCCATACCTATGGGCAGAGGGGGCCCATAGCCCCCCTAGTTCTCAGGGAAAGGAAAATATGTATATTATGAATTATAGTCAGGTATTTTTCTTTTAAGAGATTAGCACTAAAATATGTTTTAAATGTTATGTGCTGTTTGATTTTACATTATACTTATTTTATTTTTTACAAGAGTTCAAGCATAGCTCAAGCAAGAGCAGGGTTACTACTTACTTGGTACAGCCTCTAGGCATGTTTTATAGCTTTGTGTATTAATTGATGGTATAAAGGTGCAGACTCAATGTTGTGTGGGTTAATATTTCACCTAAATAGCCAAATTGGCTTCCAAAATTTTAAAAGTTTTCTGGGAGAGGTTTGAAATTTCCCTGGCCCCTGTTGCCGAAGGTGGGGAGGGTGTTTCTTAATCCCCATACCCCAGTTTAGCCCCCTAATAGAAAATTTCATAAGAGCGCTCTTGGGTCATATGTTATGAAACCGAGGATTTAGAGTAAATCTAGCCTTTTTTACATTTATAGCTCAATATGGATGAAGGATTTTAATTATAATTGTATTATGAATGATGTGAATGAGTTGAATACTGATAGCCCAGTCAACGAATTATTCTAGAAGGAAAGTCAATAAGCGGAAATACCAACTATGGTACATTGTTTGGGGTACCTAGTAGTATAACATACTAAAAGTCCTTGACCCTAGGGGTGGCAGAAGAGGGGGGAGGGTGTTAAAGGTACCATTTTTTGATTTTTTGCCTATATCTCAGTAGGGGTTGGTCCTAGGGATGGGAAAAACCTACCGGTTTTAACCAAAAACCGTTTTTTTTGTGTTTTGATTAATCGGTTTTACGGTTATTTTTCATCCCAATTAAAACCGTTTTTTTTTTTAAATATTCAATAACCGGGCAAAAAAACCGACACTGATATATCCTATTTTATGAGTCTATAAAATATTTAACACGATAACACGATTGTCTTGCGTTGCAATAGTTCTGGACTAGTAAAATCGTGGAATGGATGCAAAATTACATCACTTTTGTTTGCCTCTGTTTCTCAAGTCCACGTTTCTGTTTTAAGTTCCATCAACTATCAAGATGGCATTGCCACTGTCTTTGTGTCATGTAGTATTTTCTCCAATCTGGCACAATCTTAGTTTTAAATTATTTTAAAAGTACAAATTTGTGTCTATACGTTAAATTGTGTTCTTATTAAGTCTTGTAGTAAACATAAATGTGAAAGAGCCCTTATAAATATGTTGGACAATAATTATTTGCCATAAATGACATTATTTTATATTGTCTTATAGCGTATTTCATTTCATTTCTTATGTTCTATTTTTAGCTGTAAATTATTTTTAAATTCATTATTTTAATTTTTGTAAACGTATCGGTACAAATTTGTGTCTAATCGTTGAATTGTGTTGTTTTTTTAAGCCTTGTAGTAAAAATTAATGTTTATTTTTCCATTTCTTGTAAATAGTATAAAAAATGTGTCTACACGTTATTTTCTTCTAAAAAACCGGTTATTTCAAAAACCGGTTTTTTAGGAGCAATTATAACCACTAGGTTAAACCGATTGTGAAAAAAACCGGAAAAACCGATAACCGGTTATTTTTACAATAACCGCCATCCCTAGTTGGTCCTACAAAAAATATATGCGTATATAAAATTAAAGCTGACAAAATCCTCTACATTTTTCATACCTATAGTATTTTTGCTATCTGTAACCGTTAATGAGATATATACGCTCTCGAAAATTGGTAATTTTAGAAAAAACGTTTCTTTGCAGGAATACTTTATTATTTGTTCCCCATGAGGTCTACCCTCGTGAGCTCTCTTCAGTTCTTATCTCGCTGTAGTTGAGTTATGTAAGCGTTCGTAAAAAGTCAAATTATTGTGTATTTCGCCTCAGTATATTATTTTATTTTATTATTACTATTATGTCGCTATGTTAACGGAAAAATGTTTTGTTTCTCGCTATAATTTGTTTTATTATAATAATAATAAAATATACTGGATATAATAAAAATAAAATATACTGCATATAATACTAATAAAATATACCAGATATAATAATAATAAAATATAAAGGCGAAAAACACAATAATTCGACTTCCTACGGACGTATGACATTATAAATATAAACTAACTCAACTAAAGCGAGAAACAAAACATTTTTCCGTTGAAAACCTATACAAAATAAAATATCCAATATATGGAGGAAATATATTTTCCCGTAGTTATAGACTGGTTGAGTAGTCTGTAAATTAAATATGTACATCTGTTGATTATGTGAATTGGTAACTTTCTGTAGGAATCATCGATGCATTTATTTTGAACGCCAAAAATTATCTCTCTTGCATAATTAAGAGACTTCGCTGTTCACGGTCCCACACGCATTTTTGTCTATTGCTTTATTGACTTCTTAACTTTGAATATTCCAAGCTTAGGTTTAATTAATTTTTATCCCCTGTTAGATTCAAATCCTGGCTGTACCACTGATTACAAAAAACGTATATGATTATGCCTTCGAAAAAGTAGGCCTACTTCATTATAAATCATAAACAAAAATGTTAGTTCTATGCCTACACAAAGCTGCTAACCTTCAGTTATTTGACTTTCAAATCAGTTAAGAAGTACCAGGAGACCGAGCTAAAGCTCGATTATAAGCAGGGCTATGATTTCAATAATAAATATTGGATTATTGAGTTTTGAGGTTAGGCCTATAACATTAAATAACTAAATAAAGGGTATATTCAACATTAGGCTTACCTGTAATAAAAATACAGTTTAAAGGATTAACCATAATATCAACGCTATGCCTCAGAAATAAGTCAGGCCTAAATTAAAGTTTAATATTTCAATATCGATTTTGGCCTAGGGCCTAGTTCGCTCACGTCAATAACTATTATTGCAAATTTCCGTGAACATCGTTTAGGTTAGGCCTATAACATTAAACAACTAAATAAAGGGTATGTTTATTTAGCAGAAGTATTCGTTGCCATGGTAACTATAAATAGATACAACATTTAGGCTTACCTCTAATAAAATATACAGTTTAAAAGAAAGCAGATGATTATTGTAATGGCATTGAAAACATTTGCATCAGCTGTGCTTTGTATTGTTTAAAATGGACAAATTTCACTTTTTAATTTAATACAAAGACGTAGAAAACGAATTTTCCCAGACTGGTGACCATTTCCAATCGATTTCTCGTGGCCAAAAGCCCCATATAAAATCAAAAAATGAAAATTCCTTAGACGGAGATTCCAGATCCATTTAGCAGACAAACAATTATCTCTCACTTTAGAAGATAAGATAAAATGCATCATAGCCTACTGATATAATTTATTTACTTAAAATTAATTAATATGAAACTTACATTTAGTTAAGAATGTGTATTTATCTTCAGTTACATTTTCTCAAATAACAGAAACACTTAGGCCTACCTGTCTCCAAAAGCTCCAATAAGAGCAACCACCGCGTAAGGTGTCCAAGAGCAAATAAACAAAAAGAATATTGTCAGTGCAACTTTGGCAATCCTGATTTCAATGCTCTTTTGGTTCATGTCTGGGTTGCTCATCAAGCTTTTTACATTCATCTTCTTGGCCTAGAACCGAATTATATTTTAGTTAATTTCTTTCTGTGTAAATTAAATATATATAAGTAAATAAATTGATTTTACATTTCAACTGTCTTATCATATAAATTTAGGAATGACAGCTGAACTGTAGTACTCAGCAGCTGTGTATGAAAAGGACATTGAAATTGCCACTAGCTATGTAAAATGTTACATGAGGTATATAGGCTTAGAAAGTCGTGAATCTATTCTGTAGACATTATTAATATAAATCCATGGTAAGTATATAATTAAAAAATGGGGCTATCGAGCGTTAAAAAGTACTGAAATGAAAGTACCATCTAGTATATACATTTCTTATGATGTCCTTGCTTGTGGAGAAGTAGGATTGGGAGCTGGTTGAAAAGTGGCACCTACAGTCTTTGTTGTGGTAACCCATTCTATACTACAGACAGGCTTGGTTAAGGTGGTTTTTGCCTGAAGCAACTGATGCAACGACCAAGCGATAATCGCGATGCACTGCTTCATGTGCTTTTGCATTATCCTGTGTTGCATGGAGCGAGTGGCGCTAGTGTCTAGGGACCAGGCGCAGTCACGGAGCGATTCCAACGTTTTGAGTGATTGCTTTGTTGTTGTTAATGACTGCGTCTACTCGACCCAGTGCCAAATTGAACTTCAGCGTGAGGAGTCGGGTATCACAAGATACAAGTTAAAACTTGTTGAAAAAGGTTTTTAAGTCACACTGAGGACAAAATCTAACTGAGCAATATCTAGTCTCAAAAATCTACAAACTTGCTGCAGTCAGCTCGTAAGTAGTTTTTTATTAAATTCTTGAAATATCCTTTGTTCATTCGCGTCTGTGAAAAATCACAGGTTTTTCTGTACTCGGCACTGCTAACACGTCCAAAAGGTTATCATCATCCATTTCTTCACACAACAGATATTTTAACACTATCTTCTATTGTTAACTCATTGTGTTGCTTAAGACTATCGCTCCAGGCAAAACCCACCTTTCCCCTTAGCTCACTGTTTGTGCCTACCTATACTCTACACAAAATTTAATGATTTACGTTCTTTTCAGAAAAAAATTAATAGGCACCACTTAAACTTCCAAATTTTAATTAACATTTTACGTCAGAAACAAATTTACTACCTATATCTTTAAATAAAAATGAATGTAATAAAATAAATGTTGTTGGTTATATGTGATACAAAAATATATGTTTTACTCTCTTTGGTAGGCCTTCTTTTTGGCGGGGAAGAATAATAATTGGACTATGATTTTAAAATATTTGAAATACGAACAGTGGCGAAAAGTAGTTAAAATTAGTTATGGTGCTGGACGAGGCAATGTTAGCCTTTATTTTAAACTTGCCTTTATTTTATTTTAAAGGAAACAAACATGGATGAATAGAAAATTTATTCAGAAACTTGATCAAATCCTAAAAGAACAAAATCAAACTTTTTTACTTACTTCAACATAAATTGTTACAGTTCAAGCTTGATATACTCATTTAAAAAGGAAATCCAATCTTTTACTTTCTCACTATACTATAGTATAGAGAAAGTATAGTGATTGCAAAAAAAATCGATTTTGAGATTTTTGTGGAAATATCCGTTTTGGGACCCCCTGAGTCAAAAAAAGTATTTTTACAAAATGTCTGTCTGTATGTCTGTATGTATGTATGACTGTATGTATGTCTGTATGTGTGTTTGTATGTATACAAAGCTAGAGCAAAAACTATTCTATCGATTTCAAACAAGTTTACACCAGACATGTCAAGTAGGCCTGTATAGATGCACGAAAAACAGTTTTGAAATTTTTTGAAAAACCCCCCATTTTGGCAAAAAAAAACCCCAAAAATTTGTTATAATTTTTTTATAAAAAAATGGCTCTAACGATTTTGATAAAATTTGGCTTATTTGTAGCCTTTAATGTACCCTACCATATGCAAAAAACCGCATCATTCTAAAAATTCTCGTTTAGCTAATAATAATAACTGATTTTTTGGGTTTTTTGGCCATAAAGGGAGTTGTTTTTCAAAATTTTTCAAAATTTTTTTCGTGCATCTATACAGGTCTAATTGACTTTTTTGGTGCAAATTTGTTCGAAATCGATCGAATAGTTTTATCTCTAGCTAATAATAATAATATTTATTAGTTAATCTCCTAGTTTAAAATCACCTCTCCTACCCCTCCTACAATAATGAAGTCACAGTGAATCTGTTTAATAATTTAAATGTGTTTGTGAGAAGTTTCTGGTACCGTTTATTGGTTTTAATGTTGGGAAAAGATCAATCATATTCTCCTTGACGTCAATAAGTTCTAACCTTCGCTAACACTACCTAACTAAACTTTATATTCTTGATTTAAGTTTAAAATAAGATATCAACAACAGCCAAACACCATGCCGCTGGAACTGTGAAGTACACAGTTCCATATAAAGATGTTTTTGTACCTTTTTTCATAAACTGGGGGATGACAAGTGGCATTAAGCTTAAGGATTATACTATATTGTACAAGTATATAGACAAATTTAAGAAAAAGGACTATATTATATTAAATGTTATCAACAATATCAAGTGGAAATAGGAGGTGCTGCAGTTCCACAGTGCCGATACGTGATTCGCCACTGAACATTAACTATATAAAAAGTAGTTTACAGTTAGTTAGCAATGTTGGAATCATAGCATAACATGTAGATTATGCTTAATTTCTCCCTAAAAACCTTTTTAGTAGTTGTTATTTCATCATTTTTAGATTCTTAGGTTTGCAACTCCTGATTATAACGGCACTATCCATCATGAGTAAGTATATGTTGTAATATAGACACAAACCAAGATGAAAACTATGTAAAATTTTACCTGCTCTTTTAACATTTTTTCGTGCTGTCGCACGTGGCCAATGAGTTGTGCATAAAAGATGACAATCAAAAACATTGGGACGATATAAGACCAGACAAAGATGGTGCCCACAAACCATTTGGTCTCTTCGTTTTGTGTTAGAAAGTCGAACGAACAGGTTGTCAAAAATCCCTCTGAAAAGAAAACACAAGTTTATAGTCAAATTGTGTTTTATTAATGAGTAGACAATGTGCTAATTTTTTAAAGCCTCTTTTTGGCTGAACCTACAAACACAGGTATGTTTTGAAATTCCTATTTACTACCATTTACTTTAAGCTAAGGACTAAACAAATGTATCCGTCCTAATAATGGTCGCAGTTATCAAAGTAGAAGTTTTAAACAAAATATTTTGATAATAGGCCTATTTAAAAGATTTACAACAGCTTTGAATGAATAATTATTACATGCGTAGTATTATTATTATTGGCACAAACTAAATAACATAGTAGTAATGATTCAATCGTTTGATATAAAGTGTGTGTTTTTTAAGTATTGAAATATGAAAAAAGATTAAAAAAAGGAATGTGCCTATATAGTTGATTACATCAATTTTTGGTAACTTACAACTTATTATTTGATGACACTTTTGTTCCAGTTGAGTGTTTTTAAGAATTTCCTTAATAATTGGCCACCTACACTCAAGTTAATGGTTAAGATTGAAATTGAAAACCAATTAAATTATCTAGATCTTGATATCACCAAATACAACGAAACCCATGACTCTGACATATACAGAAAACCTACATCGACAGATTTAACGTAATACGTATCTTCATGTCACCCTTTTTCTCAAAAACTTGCAACATATAACAGTTTCATCACTCGTCTATTAAAACTACCTCTAAAACCGTTTAATTA
Source organism: Philaenus spumarius (assembly GCA_018207615.1). Taxonomy (NCBI): domain Eukaryota; kingdom Metazoa; phylum Arthropoda; class Insecta; order Hemiptera; family Aphrophoridae; genus Philaenus; species Philaenus spumarius. The sequence continues at coordinate 42,622 of JAGFPH010000243.1, read as the reverse complement.
CAAAAAGGAACTTGTCACAATAAAATACATAGCCACTTCCAATGGATACCAACCATCTATGATAGGCAAATTGATTAAGAAACATACAAATTTTCAAATATATCCTAATAAACAGAAAAGCTTAAGTTCATATCAATTGACTATGGTGGTAGTTTGGAATACAAATTAAGAAATGAATTAAAAAGACATTGTATTGTACTGAGTTTTAAAACAACCAATAAGATAGAAAACTTATTGCACTCCAAACCGAAAGAAAATAAGGACATATACAAACAATCAGGAGTTTATAAATTTTAAGATGTAGTGATTGTCCAAAATATTACATTGGACAGACGGGCCAAACATTTTCCAAAAGGTTCAAGGAACATATATACCTAAGAATACCGTTGTTGAACAGAAGTCAAGCTTCACAAAACATCTTATAGATTGTGACCACACGTATATAAGTCTGTCGATCTAAACATGAAGATATTACACAAGTGGAGAAAGGGATACATTTTAAACTCTTTTAAATCCAGACAAACCTAAACACAGGGCCGCTTTTCCGAATAGGCACGCTAGGCACGTGCCTAGGGGCG